>ML777761.1:995473-1022492 GCA_009831015.1 Picea engelmannii | reverse complement strand
GGATATCGAAATCCTATACCATAATTTCACACGAAC
This sequence comes from Picea engelmannii, assembly GCA_009831015.1. Lineage (NCBI taxonomy): Eukaryota > Viridiplantae > Streptophyta > Pinopsida > Pinales > Pinaceae > Picea > Picea engelmannii. Next base: position 1,022,456 of record ML777761.1, on the reverse strand, counting down.
CGACTACCGTCATTCTCTTTTTACCATCCTTTCGTTGTTTTACCACCATTTGCATGCCTTCACCCGAAAAACTCACTCTGCACAGAAGCGGTTGCTCGACTCTCTGACAGTGCATTTTACTGAGCTGTTAGCTATGGGAGGCCCTATCATACAGTACAAACCCACCATGACAGCCCTATTAGAACTGTATCTATAAGTTCATCAAATTTTTCTGCAAGCAGGATGGCTTGGTTATTTTCAGAGGCTCCAAGGATTTGATCAACAACAAGTTCTTCAATTTGCTCAAAATCTTCAGGAAGATCATTCCATTGTTCAAGGGGTTCGGATTCCAGTTACAGAGGAGGATATAGTGTAGGTTTTGGGTCTCCCTACCAATGGCATTTGCTGGTTCAGCCGTAAACATATCATTCTTAATGCCCAACAGGATTTCCTCTTACCAGGGGAACAAATTGAGCCTAAAGGTCGGGGTGTCCGACTCAGCTCGTTGCTGCCTCCATGGCCAAAAATTGCAAAGTTTGTCAAGCACTACCTTACCTGTGAAGGCCGATACTAGGTATTCTACTAGTACGACTTTGTCATGTTGTCTCATTTACGGCATGCTAGATTGGTAAACATTCCTTATTATCTGCTCGGGTGTCTTAAAAATATGTCGCACTACTGTAAAAAGGCTAAAAATCCCGCCCTTTCCCTCACCCATCATCATATCGCTCAACTTCTTATCTAAAAGGGTTTTTCCCAACAAAACCCTCCACTAAACAACCCACCCATAGACCCCCAAGAAGCTGTTGAAATTCCTGAAAAATCTTCAGGAACAACAACCACAAAACCCTCTAGACCCTCCAGAAGTACCTAACAGTCCGCCTACAGACCCAATCAGTCCAATTAGCCCCCCTACCATACCAAGCCCGCCCCACATTTTACCAGAATCATCCACTCCTGTCATTCATATCCTTAGTGATGATTCTGAACCAGACAATTCTCCCTGTCCCATCATTGAGGAAAATCCCCCACGTAAACGAAAGCAAATTCCTTTCTTTCCACCCTTTTTACAAAGAAAACGAACAAGGGCCTCAACAAGGGCAGCCACTACTACCACTACCCTAAACCCCCAACCCATCCAACTAAAACCTTGTACACCTCCAACCTCCCAAATTCCAGAATCTTTACCTATTCCACCCACGGGCACTAAAACACAAGAACCATCGGCCTAGTGTGTTGCAACATCATCCGTTTCAAATCAAGTAGCTGAAACACAAGAAACAACTACTCATCAAGTAGCTGAAACACAAGAACCAGCTACTCATCCAATAGCTGAAAAAAAAGAACCAGCTACCCATTTAGTAGCTGAAACACAAGAACCAACTACCCATTTAGTAGCTGAAACACAAGAACTAGCTACTCATTCAGTAGCTGAAACACAAGAACCAACTATAGCTGTCACACAAGAACCAACTATAGTTGAAACAAAAGAACCAGCTGCTGATATTGTTACCGAGACACAGGAATCAGATGCCCAGGGTGCTGCAACATTACTTTCTCTACATCAAGAAGCTGAAATACAAGAATCAATTGCCGATCCTGTAGCTGCTCCAAAAGAACCAGCTAGTGCGGCTGTGACTGAAACACAAGAACTAGTCACCCCTCAACCAGAACCAACAATGGCCTCTGTATTAAAAAGAAAATTAATTCCTAAGGTCTGAGATGGAAGCCTGCAAGAAAGAGCTAGCCATGGCAAAGGAGGCCTACGATAAGGAACTTAAATTGTATACCCTAGCTCGCATAGCGACCATGATAGAGGAAAATATAACATAGAATCTATGTAGAGAGTATATGTGCAGTCAATGTGGAGACATCTATTATCAAGCAGGCTACAAAGTGATTCAAATTCCAATGCTAGGAGCTTCCCCTGTACCTACGACTTTTGCAGTCAAAGAAGAACACCCTGCTGTTACACAAGAACCAGCAGGACCCTCCAAAATTAAAACTGAACCCTGACCTACAACAATTGTCAAATCTTAAGCCCCTGTTTTTCTTAATAAAGTTGTACAAACATTTCCTATTGATGAATCTTCCCCTCCTAGCTAGATCAATACCCACACCTTTGTGGAACAAGCCACTCAGACCCTACCTCATCCTACCACTTGCAACGCTGAAACAAAAACTCAACCATGGGATGAGCAGGAAATAATAGTCAAATGGAAAAAAGAGTCTGCTGTTACACAGGCCAAAATCCTGCAGGAACACAGACTAATCTGGCTAAACCATATCTATTCAAACTGGGAAGCCTTGGAGAAAGCATGTCAGGAATCCCGTGCCTATAAGAAATAGAATAAAGAGCTAAAAGGCAAATTGCTCCTGATATTTGACTTGGCACACAAATTATTGGCTGCAAGGAAACCATCTTGCAATTACTCTCTGTTCCTCATGGAATGACTTACATTGTTTCAGATTAAATCAATCAAAGAAGGAAAACCCCATGCAGTGTTAAATCCAACAGATTTTGTTAAAACCTTTGCAGAAGCATATGCTATGGATCAACACCTCCTCTGTGAGGTATATTTTCATAATGAGGCCATCCCTGAAAATCGATAGCTCAACCTTAACCCTCTTGTCGGTGACATCCAGATTCAGGCACTCACCTCTTTCCTTAACAATAAGATTATATGGCAGGATGAATTCCTAACTGTCAAGCATAATGAGGATAACCACCTTCTCTGGATACGGTCAGAACCACAAAATTCTGCCACCTTTGTTACAGAGTATTATCAGTTTTTGAAGAAACCGGGGATGACTCAACACATTCGGCAACTACAGACAACAATGCTTCAGGATTGTCAACAGTTCATTAAATCCACAGAGATTGCTACCCTACAAGCAAATAACATGTTTTGGCAACATTCTACTGAGAAAATATAGGAACACAATCCCTTTAGCCCCACTAATCTTGAGACAAGAATCTCCAGGGTACCTAGCTACATCAAGTGTGTTTAACAATGTGTTGAAAGATGGATAGGTTATCAGTTTCATTTTCCTATCCTATGGATGCCAGCAGAGAAATATCAAGTTCATTATAATTTTCCCAAGAAGGCCGAAACAACAGCTTGGCAAAGGCTACAACGCGTTCAAGGATTCAGAGCTCTAACAGACAACACTTTCCACAGCTACTGCTTAAGCAACTTGCACGTTCAGAGTCAGTATTCAGATTCTGATTCAGATTGAAGTTACCTGAGGACATGCAACCTTTTAAGTTGGGGGGGATGTTAGGACCCTACAATGTACCTTTTTGCTCACACTTTTTACTACCATTACATCCTTTTTCCACTCACATTTAAACTTATATTATCACCTTATCCTATCTCTCCAAAGGTATACAATGTCTCTTCTCTTTACTATATGTTTAATCTGTTTTGCATATAATTTTACATTACTCTCGTACTTAACCGTTGATCAGAAATATATAAGTGCTGAAAGAGTTCGAACTATAGATTAGCATTGTTGTTTAAAGGTCCATTGCTAAAACAGTCAAAGAACGCAAACCTCGTGGCTGAAATAGTCTGTGGTCTACGATGCTAAAACAACAACTCCTGTTACACTCTCCGTGGTCTACGATGCTGAAACAACAACTCACACAGAAGAGGCTGTTACACTCTCCATGATCTACGATGTTGAAACAACAATTCCAAAGCTGTTACACTGACCACAACATCTGCACCTTGAGCCAGAATTAACCATCGCTGCTGCGTAAGACCACGTTGCTGAAACATTTAGAACGCAAATCCCGTTGCTGAAATAGTCTGCGATTTACGATGCTGAAACAACATACAACAACAGTAACAAGAAGTTAAATAAGGAAGCTGTTACTCCTGCCATAATAGAAACACCTCAATCAACACCTTTTCAACTATTGTAATAGCATTCTGTTACGGGAGACTAGGATATCCTACTCCAGTATAGAGATTTGATCTAACTAAGAATAGGATTCAGATGTGCACATGTAATTTGATGATCAAATTGTATCGAGGGGATTCTCCTCTTTAAATAAGAGGAAATCATCATTAGAGAGGACCTTCTTCTTGGCTAAGAAAGGATTTACAGAGAATGATGTGTTTTATTTCAGACATTATAATATGATACAGTTGACAGATGAATAAAAGATTGTTCTGAGCATCTCTCTCTAGTTCCTTTCGTTTTAGGGGAATCTTGTGAGAAGGGAGGGCCCACCTTCTTCACAAGATTCACCCATTAGCTTTCTAGTGTGTTAGTGTTATTTTTGTTCATGCCTTGATTAAATTATGTTTTGCTAAAAATCAACTTTCTTGAATTATGTTTTGCTGAAACGCTACTTTATTGAACTCTGTCTTCCTGAAACTCTACTTTACTGGTTGTTACATTGTTTCCATATGATTCATGCTTGGGTAACTGTTAATCATTCTAGTTATCATTCATGTTTAGTGAATTTATGAAAGTGTGATAATCAAAAACATGTGTTGAAGATTCCTGCTTGGGGAATAGGGTCTTGTTCTCTGTTAAAAGATAGTTAGCCTTCAGTGTGTGTCAATCATTTCAATTAGCAATGAGTTCATGAAAGTGTGATGATCGGAAACAGGTGCTGAAGATTCCTGCTTGGGAAATAGGGTCCTTTTCTCTGTTACAAGATAGTTGGTCTTTCCTTTTGCAGTGGTTTGAAGGATTTCTTTCCTAGGTTGTTATTTCTTAATGTAATCCAGGATTCTTTAGATAATCATTTCTTTAAACTTTGAACTCTGCAATAGGTAGGTTGTTTTCCTGTAATTCAAGTTAGAACTTCAGTTTATTCAAGGCAAGGTGTGATTAATGTATTTTTACTACAACTCTAGATTGCTTTTGAGATTGAGCATATACAGTGCATGATTACCTTTGAAATAAACAGACTTCCCTGGGTTGAAAATTTATGTAGCACTTGATTGTTTAATTAAATAAGCAATTATAGTGACCAACACATGGTTAGTGCTACAAATGGAGGTCGATTGAGGCAATCAATAACGTGGTTGGTGCTCCCTGTCCTATACTTGATGTTGAGATGGAATTACTGCAAGTATGTGGACTAGTTTTGATGGTGATCATTCTACAATTTTCCTTGTGTCTGCATGAACTGCATAGGCTTATGATCAATGTGGATGACTGTCTCCTTCCTGAGAATGTAATTCCTCTGCTCGCAACAATCTTGTATAATGGAGTACATTTATTTTTCTTAAGTGGGGTACTTACAAATGATATATGATAGTGTATCACTATGATAGGCCATGAGATGTCCATGCTGAGTGAGAACTGTGCCCAAAACATAGTCTGAAGCATTTGTCTCAATCTCAAAAGGCTGTTGTAGGTCAGGTAATGAGAGCACCAGGGCTGAGCACAAGCACTCATTAAAATCATCAAATTCTTTTTGTTGCAACTAGATCCACATGAAAATTTCCTTTCCTTTCCACCACCATTGGTCACTTGGCTAAGGGCCCATGAAATGTGGGAGGATCCCAACATGAACCTACGATAGAAATTGGCAAGGCCTAAGAATCTCTGAAGATTAGTGAGTGTGGTTGGGGCTGGCCACTCACGAATGACCTAGATCTTGGATGGATCAACATGCACCCCATGTTCATCAACAATGTAGCCTAGGTACTGGTCCCTATTCATGCCGAAGGAGTATTTTTCCAAATTTACACATAGCTTGTGTTGTTGCACAATGTGTAGAACCTATTAAATATTCTATAAGTGAATTTCACCCAAATCTTGTTGAATATGAGGATGTCATACGAAGACACCATCACAAAATAATTGGTGAACTACCACAATATATCGTCCATCATCCTCATGAAAGCTGCTGGGGAATTCGTCAAGCCAAAGGGCATGACCAACCATTCAAAAAGACCTTCTTTGGACTTGAAGGCAATCTTCCATACACCATTCTTTTCTATTGGGACCTGGTGGTAGACAAAATTCATATCAATCTTACTGAAGTATTTGGCCCCCTTGAGTTGGTCAAGGAGATTTTCAATTCAGGGAATTGGGTACTAGTTCTTGAATGTGATTTTATTTAGGGCCCGATAATCAATGCAGAGTCACCAGGTCCCATATTTCTTCTGCAAAAGCACGATTGGGCTTCCACAAGGTGATGATCTTGGTTGGATGTGCCCCTTTTCGCCCAGCTCTTGGATTCAGTGCTTGATTTCCTCATTTTATGACAGAGAGTGGTGATATACTGGTACATTAGGTAGCGGTGCACCAAGGGTGAGATTGATGGAGTGCTTGAATTGAAAGTGAAGAGGTACCCTAGTGGGTGAGAAGAAGATGTATTTGCATTCTTCTACAACCTTATCCATTTGATTTTACTGTGTGGAGAGACCTACCACAAAGGCCATCGATGTGGATGCAACCTTTCGCTCACTTTGAGTGCGAATCATGAAGAAGAAAAAATTCATGGTCTGAGAGATGACCTTCCTACATTGCTTGACATAGATCAAGGAAATGGAAGTAGGTGGGACTACCTCGGGTATCATCTATAATTTCCTATTCAAAGTAATAATAACATTACGAGGCCTAGACTCATATATAACATGACGTTTCCATAAATAAGGTTGGCCCAAAAGAACATCAAAAACTTCAAGGGGTGCAACATAAAAAAATACCTCATCTTTGGAGGGCTTGATGCCATAAGGTAGTTGACATTGTTGGCTGACGCGAAGATAAATCTTGTTGGCCCTTGACCAAGTTTTGGGAGATTCTTGGTCATGTTGACCTATTTTGGGACTTCGACAGCTTGTTGAAGGAGGAGCGGAAGATGAAACGGATATCATGGGATCTCGACCCCTTTTTGGGTCCTTTTTGGGATGTGGGAATATGTAACGAGAATGGGACATCGACCCATGGATTTACCCATATTTAGGCCTATTTTGTATATAAATAGATGCTTAGGCTAGATAGAAGTAGTGGTGCATCTATGTGATATAAATGTATGCTAAGTGCAAGTAGAGTCTGTAAGTGCTTTGTGCATGACTGTAAGAGACTTGCAGAGCTAAGTGCAGGTCCTTGTAGCAGATTGTGGAAGGCTTAGTGTTGTAATGCAAGGAAGAAGGATCTAGCTAGTTGCACAAATATTATTTCCTGTGCGGAGTAAGGGTTTTGAGGCTCTGTTCTTGTAACCGATTGACTGGAGACAATAAAAAATAAGAGTTGGTGGACGTAGCCCTAGGGTGGGGGTGAACCACGTAAATACTGTGTTATGCTGCTTTGTGCCTTGTTTTGATGTGTTCACATGTTATTTTCTAAGTGCTTTGATATGTTTAAATAGATCTACTTATGATTTGTGCTTATGATATGCAAGAATGTTAGATATGATCTATATGGCCATGCTTAGTGCTTAATCTACTCGATATGATCTACTTACCTATGCTAAGTTCTTAAACACACTAGATTAGTGTGGATGTTGTGAAGCCCTGTTTTATTAGCGAAGTGGATATTTATTGCATATTGAGGAATTGACGGTGCTAAGTGATTTATTAAGTAGTACAATCACAAATCTGTGTCCCAGCTAAGGTTGCATACACCTAAGTCTTGCAACCACCCTTGTCTCTACCTCGAGTGAGACTTCATCTACTTCGCAGGTGTTACTGAAAGGGCTGATAGTTAGGGCTTTGTTGGTGCACTGTTGTAGCGTTGAACCCTGGGTATGCCCCTGTGTAAACAAATGGTTTCGTTGTTGGGACCTGAAACTGTGATTGCTGGGAACTGAGAAAGAAGAAGTTTTGTGCAAATATTCGACCTGAGATTGTGAAATATCTATGCATAGATCTGTTCCCTAGTGTGTAGTATCCTACTCGATTTATAAAGCTCTGTGCTAAAGAAAGAATCCCGATATGAAGAAAAGAGGTTGGATTTGAAGAAAAGAAGTGAGATCTGAAAGCTTTGTGCTCTAAGAAAGGAAAAAGTGAGAATTTATGATTAAAAGTGGTAAGATATGCAAGCTCTATGCTCTGATAAAGGTAAGAATAGTGAAATTTTTTAGATTTGGAAACTTTGTGCTCTATAGAAGTAAGATAAGTGGAAATTTTTGTTTCTAAAGTATGGATCTAGGTATTTTTAATAGAGTCTATCCTAGTTTGAAAACTAGGGTATTAATAGATGAAAGAAGGATTGATATGAGTAGATCTGTTAAGAATAGTGAAAGATATGTTATACCTATGCATAGAAAGAATGTTTGGACTAAAAAATGGATGCAGGATCCTAGAGATAATTTTTTGCAAGTTAGCTACCATGATCCTAGTATGCAGTACAAGAAAGGCTGGGGATCATTTAAAAGAAAGAGAGGATTAACCCTCTATTTCAACTACAGAAGACCAGGACATCTTGCTAAGGAATGCCCTGAAAAAAGACCTAGCTGTCGTTTTTGCAAGGCTATGGGACATGAAGTGTTGGATTTCCCTAGAATGATTGCTAAAGTTGAGAAAATTAACCCGACTCAAGAAAACCTAAGACAGATCCATAAATGGCAGAACCCCAGAAAGAATCAGAGAAAGTATTGCTGCAAATAAACGAAACCCTTAATGACCATTGACATGTCATCTTATCAGAGAGCTTCAAGGAAAATGAAGCATTGAAGTAAGAATAGGAGACTTCGACATTGATTATGTTCTGGATGAAGAAACATAGGTGAATATCATGATAGAAAGAACTTGGGAAGCTATAGGGAAGCCTTCTATGACTCCTTCACTAGGAGGAATAGGGTTATTCAGAGGAAAACTGGTAAACCTATGTGGGAAGCTCACTTAGATATCTATGAACTTTAATGGAACTTCGACATAAGAATATTTTGGGATTATTAAATTTATTGAAGAAAACACCTCATTTACCATGTTACTAGCCATTCCTTGGATTGAAAGAGACCAGTCCATGAGGAAAGAAGAAGAAGCAGTGTTAGAACAACAGAAGAAGGAGTTAAAATATTTCATGACCAAAAGGATCACACACTTGATTGAAGAACATGAGAGCAGATTTAACACTAGCAACCCAGATGTCAAAGCTAAGAGAACACTAGAGGATCCACATAAGGCTGAAGAACTTATCCTAGACAAAGATTAAGTATTATCCAGAAATCCTAGGAAAGAATTTCAACAGCGCAAAGTAACTATGTTAAAAGAAGATAAGAATCAGAATGGAAAAAGGCATACTGAGACGAAGCTCACTGGAAAAAAGGATAGAAAGTTAAGTAAGAAGAGAGCTAAGATTGAAAAGTTGAAAAAGGTTCCAGAAGGAACTTTGCAGACAAAAAATTTGCAGAATTGGAGCTTCGCCTGGATATTAGAACAATGACACATGGCACTTTTCCATGATGAAGCAATATAGACATTGGGGACATTATAACCGTTTGATCGACGCTCTGAATGGGTAGAAAGGAAATTATGGTTCATCATCAGACCATTGGGCCACGCCATAATGGACCGAACAAGAGTTAATGGAGGCTCATACCCATTGTAAGTGAACCATTGTCAATTTACCTATTTATCCCGTTGTGCCACGCACCGAGAACACTTTTTCCAATTGAGAATTCGAGCCTACAGACTAAGTAGCGTTTATACAATGATCATCGCCTCTCAGTACTGTGTCTAAGTTGTTCCCCAAACCCGTGATTGTTCACCCTGAGTATGTATGTCGGAAGAATTGAGCGTCACAGAGAAAGTTGTTGAAGAAGTTTGATTGACTTGATGACTGAGAGAGTCATGTCGATGTCTGAAGGTATCGAGGCTTCATCCAAAAGAACAGTGCAAGCGTCTCCATCCACTGCTCGATCCAGACCATCTCAGCCTCAGATGACTTATATTTCATCATAGAATCCCAGAACGATGCTTCACTAGAGATAGCAAAGAAGCAAGAGGCTAAAAAGGAGGAGATATACAATCAAATTAAGGTTGAACTTCAAGGGGTGTAGCAGGCACTACAGTCCAGACGCGCAGTTTCCACTTCGCCTCTGCCATTGGAAACACCAGAACTGGGAGATGAGTCAACTCAACTCCACCGAATTGCTGATATGGTCGAAGATCGCCTTTGATGAACACAAGAGGAAATAGTGTAAGCCACCTATGCTTTAGCACAATTACAAGAAGACCTTCTAAAGCAACACAGTGCTGCAGAATGGGAAAAGATTGCTATCTAAGTGAAGTAGGATGAAGAAAGAGAACAACTGTAGCAAAGAAAGGAACAATTGCTCACGGAGCAACTCAAAGTAAAGGAAAGGGTCAACAGAGCACTTTTCTCTGTGACAGTTGTAGAAGTAAAGGCTGAAGAGAGAGTCCCACAACCGGTGGCACAACTTGAAAAAGTGATTCAACAACTACAACAACACATAGAATATTTGGATCTACGTGCAGTGCCCAAGACCCCACAAGACATAAGAAACGTAAGGGAAGCAACTTCCCGCAATGCAGTTGACAGACTAAAAGCTCTTGCCCTGGAGTGCAAGCATTTGAGTAATTGCAACACCCAAACGTATGAGAAGATCATTGAGAACCTAGAGTTACAGGCACTGGAGTCACAGCTCTAGGAAGCGAAGTAGCACATAGACACACTACAGGCACAGCTGAAGGTCCTGTCAGCTATAGACATAATGAAGAGATCTCAAGAGAAATGCACCGCCCAACAGCAGATCCATACGATCTAGAGAAAAGTTATGGAAATAACTCAATGGATCCCACATGTGCACGATAAGGCCTATCAGTTGTTTACTGAGGTTGAAAGTTGAGGAGAAGAGCTAGAACAAGTTTTCACCACAACAGAACAACACCTAGAAGGGCCAGTGAGTGATGTAGTGATCCAGGAGTTCATCAAGAAAGAGGCCATAGCAAAGTAGCAAGTCAAAGCAGTCTGAGCCAAACTTGAGGCATTCGAAGTAGAACGAATCAGACCAGAGTGACTCGGGATGAGTCACATGTGAGTGTTGGGGGTTGTTGGCCCTCGACCAAGTTTTGAGGAATACTTGGTCATAGTTGACCGTTTGGTACTTTGACTGCCTGTCGACGACAGAGTGCATAGCGAAGCGGAGATCATGGGATCTCGCCACTTTTTGTGGAACCTTTTTGGGTTTTTTGGGAATATTGTAGCGAGAAAGGGATGTCGGCCCTTGTTTAGGCCTTTTTCTATGTACAAATAGAGGTCTAGGCCATGTAATAAAGGAGGCCCTATATAGTCGATGGCTTAGTGCATAAGTTGGATCTATGTGATCAGAATTCTGTGTGACTGTAAGAGCTCTGTGCATGCTGTAATAGTGTTGAGTGCACAGAGTGTGAGAAGGCTTAGTGCTTGGATCTACCCAAGGAAAGAGGATCTAGCGAGTTGTGCAGATCTATTGTCCTGTGTGGGGTAAGGGTCATTGAAGCTTTGTGTTGTAACTGCTTGACCAAGATAATATAAAGAAGACTTTGTGGATGTAGCCCCAGGGTGGGGGTGAACCACGGTAACTCTGTGTACTGTGTTGATGTGTTTGTCTCTCTCTTGCTAAGTGCTCTGATATGTTTAGATATATTTATTGATGCTTTGTGATTATGAGATATGAATGCATGCTAGATATGATACATAAGATGCTAAGTGATTAATCTATTGAGTATAACCTATTTATCATTGCTAAGTGCTAGATCTAAGTAATTACTGTGGTGCTTTGTGCTTTCTACGAAGTGTATTAATGAATGTATGTTAGGAAATAACTGATGCTAATTGTGCTGTAAGCAATATAATCACAGATCTGTGTCCCAAATAAGGTTGTAGACACCTGAGTCCTACAACCACCCTTGCCTCTACCTTAGGTGAGACTTCATCTGCTTTGTAGGTGTTGTCGAAAGGGTTGGTATTTAGGGCTTTGTTGGTGTGCTCTTGAGTGTTGAACCCTGGGTCTGCCCCTATGCCAACAAATGGTTCCGTTGTTGGGACATGGAAATGTGATTGCTAGGAACTAAAGAAGAAGAATCTTTGTGCGAAATAAGCTTTGTGCGTAGATCTGTTGCCCTAGTGCACAGTGTTCTGTTTGACCTGTGAAGTTTTGTGACGAGAAAGAAAGGTCATATCCGTGAAGAAAGAGGTCAAATCTGCAAGAAAGAGGTAAGATCTGTAATCTTTGTGCTTCGATAAAGGTAAGAATAGTTAAAAGTCTTAGATCTGGAAGCTTTGTGCTCTGTAGAATTAAGATAAGTGAATTTTTTTGTTTCTAAAGCAAGGATCTAGGTATGTTTGATAGATTCTATCCTAGCTTCAAAACCAGAGCATTAATATATGAAAGAAAGTTTGATATGAATAGATCTGATAAGTATAGTGATATATATGTTATACCTATGCATAGAAAGAATTTTGGGACTAACCAACGGATGCAGGATCCTAAATAAATTTTTATAGGCTAACCGTTATGATCCTAGCACACAGTACATGAAAAGTATGGGATCATTGAAGAGAAAGAGAGGATTAACTCTTTGTTACAATTTCAGAAGGACTGGGCATCTTGCTAAGGAATTCCCTGAGTGAAGACCCAATTGTCTTTGTTGTAAGGCTATGGACCATGAAGTATTGGATTGCCCTAGAATGATTGCTAGACTTGAAAAGCTGAATATAGAGCAAGAAGAAGATCAAGAGACCAAGATTATAACATAAACCCATAAAGAATCAGAAAATATATTTCTATACACGAGAGATACCTTGAATGACCACCGACATGTTAGGCTATCAGAGATCTTCAAGAAGAAAGAACAAATCAAAGTGAGAATAGGAGACTTCGACATTGAATGTGTTTTTGATGAAGAAGCACAGGTGAACATTATGACATAAGGAACCTGGAAAGCTATAGGAAGACCTGACATGACCCCTTCATTAGGAGGAATAGGGTTATTAATAGGAAAGCTAGTAAACCTATGTGGAAAGCTCACTCAGATATCTATGAATTCTCTGGAGCTTCGATAGAAGAAGATTTTGAGAATGTTAAGTTTGTGGAGGACAGTGCCCCATTTACTATGTTACTTGGTAAACCTTGGATTGAGAAAGATCAAGCCAGAAAACAGGAAGCAGAAAAGGACCTAGAACAACAAAGACAGGAGTTAAGAGACTTCCTGACTAGAAGGATCACACAGTTGATTGAAGAATGGGAGAGTAGATCAAGGGTTCTTGATCCCAGGAACTTGGATGACGAAGTTGACAGAACGCTAGAAGAACCACAGAGGACCGAAAAATATGTTGGACAAGTAATACCCATGGATCTAGAGAAAGAATCTTAGCACTGCGAAGTTACCATGCCAAGATAAGAAAAGAATCATAATGAAAAAAGGATGACCGAGATGAAGCTCACAGGGAAGAAGGCTAGAAAACTCATGAAGAAGAAAACGAAGTTGGAGAAATTACAGAACGTTCCAAAGGAAACCCCACAAAAGGAAAACGTGCAGAATTTGAGCTTCTCTAGGATAGCAGAACAACGACATATGGCACTTTGCCATGTCGAAGTAATATAATCGTTAGAAGACGATATACCCGTTCCGTTGATGGATTGAACAGCTCGAAAGAAAGTTATGACCTGTTACCTGACTGTTAGACTACGCCATAATGGACTGATCAAGAGTTAATGGACCCTCCTATCCATTGCAAGCAGTCTGTTACATATTTACTTACTTATTCCTTTGCGCCATGCCAGAAAGACACTTTTTCTAATTGAGATCTTGAGCTCATAGAATACCCACATTGTGGAATAGTGACTACCTTGCCTTTCTCTCTAATCAATTACGATACCTTTATCCCATTGACAACTTGAGAAAGTGATCTTGAGCTTACATGTTTGACGAGCTTAGTGCAACAGAAGAATCAGTGAGAGAAGTACTCTCTAGCTTAAGAACCAAAAGAGTTATGTTGGAAAGAGGAATGTCCACCAGATTCCAAGCCTCATCGTCAAGAGGAGTAGTAGCTTATCCATCCACTGCTCGAGCTGGACCATCCCGATAGATCGCCGAGAAATGTACTAAACATAGATATGACATCACGAATGCCAAGCTTATCTCGATCATATTTCCCTCTTACATACCTCCTCTGAAAGGTGAAATCAACCGTGACAGTGTGCCCTGAGATTACGACTATCCTATGATCACTGCGTACCTACCGAAGGGTGTGCACGCAATTGGCACTGAGCATACCAAGCTCGCAACATTGAAGTTTTGCGACTTCAACCTTGGTGACTGGAAATCCTACAATTTTCTTTCCCCGCACTAGTATATGATGATGACAAAGGGGAAGAATTCCAAGATCATCCCTCATCAATGGATGATGAATCTCGCACAGTACACCTTACCTAATGTAATGAAGATTCCACAATTTGGTAGGCACCAGGAGGTGAATGCTTGCGTAAAATTTCTACTGGCGAGATACCATGGAGGATATCTCTGGTTGAACTGGCGTATAACGATTGATCCAACACTGATCAATTAGATCACCGGGATAAACATGTAGGCCCTGACCCATAAGACTATTACCTTGGAAAGACCACGGATCATGCTCTTTCACAGAAGATTAAAGAGGTATATGGAAATGTTGAAAAAGGCATGTGAGGTTACCAGGTAACCTCTATTGATAGTGGCGCAGTGCGCCTCACATGTAAGATGATTGCAGGAAAGTTAGTCTGCAAGAACAAACTGACACAAGTATCTGGGTTTGTAGTTGATTTCACAGGAAAATGTGTAGAAGGATTCCAAATGAACTGGTTGAAGTACTTAGCGGATCAACTCGAATTGGATTGCAGAGAAGTGCAAGACCAAGGATATGATTTCCACTTCAACTGGCTTCTCATCCTGATCACCTTCATAGCATGGGAGATGCCAGAGGATGCCGTTTTTTATGAAACCCTACCATTTGAACCATTGGCTGTGAAGTTCAGTACATTATGGTACATGACAGATATAAGCAGGCAATGGCACTCGAATACCCTCTTTCACAGATACTACATCTAGTTGAAGATTGCGATACAAGCCACACCTCGCATTACTCCAAACACGCTCCACATATTTAGACCCTTATTGAAGTTCATCATAGACCGCCACTTCATATACCTAACTCCATGCGCTGATGAGCACCAGGAACAACTGCAGTCCTATTATAAACTGACAGAAGAAGACCTTGAAGATATCACCAAGGAATGGTCGGTGGACCTCCTCGTTGCAGCAGATCCAATAGATATTTCAGATATCAATAGCCCAGAAGCTGCACAAGACACACTTGGGGCCAGTAAGACAAAGAAGACAAAAAAGACGAAGGAGACGAAGAAAACTGAAGAAGTTCAAGATGTGGATAGCCGCATTGTAAGGACAATTTTCGTCACACTAGATGAAGAAGGTAATGACGAAGACCTAGAAGAAGTTGAACAAAAACCAAAAGATGACGTTGAAGTTCTAAAGAAAAGAAAAGGGTCACCTTCGAAGTCTTTCGTTAATAAGAAATCCAAAGCGACCATTACCAAGATGAAGACCACGCTCAATCCAGATGACTTCAAGTTTCTCCTCACAACTTTGAATGAAGCTATAAAAGAGATCACATAAAAGAAGGAGGCCAAGCAATAGATGATGTATGACATAATCAAAGTTGAGCTCCAAGGAGTACAACGAGCCCTCCAGTCTAACCGCATAGTCTCCACTACGCCTATGCCAAAAGGAACACTCAAAGCAGGAGGCAAGTCAATTCAACTTCGCAGGATTGTCGACCTAATCGAAGTACGCCTTCGAAAAGTAGAAGAAGTAATAGCGCAGGCCACCCAGGCCCTAAAGCACACACACAAGGGAATCATAGAGAAGCGCCAATATGCACAGCAAGAGAAGGAGGCCATCCAAGAGAAGTTTGATAAAGAACGCGCAAAGATCCAAAAGGAGAAGGAGAAACTTCTTGTGAAGCAAATCGAAATTGAAGAAGCAGTCAACAGAGCATTTCGCTCTATGACTGGATTAGAACAAAAGGAAGAAGAACCCATAGAATGCCAAGTAATGAAGATTGTTGAAGTCATTCAACAACTGCAACAAAGAGTAGTAGAACTAGAGCTCCAAGCTATATCGAGTACTCCACAAGAAGAACGTGAACAACGAGAAGTGAATGATTGAAGTATAGTAGAAAGGATTAAGGCACTCACTGAAGAATGTAAGAAATTAAGTAGTAGAAGTGCACAGATACATGAGAACTTATCTGAGAACCTTGAATTGCATAAATTGGAATCACAACTCTAGGAGGCGAAGTACCAAGACGAGAAGTTACAGGTACAGCTGAAGGCCCTACCAACCATAGAGAAAATGAACAGGTCTCACAAATAGTGCGTCATGCAGTAGTAGATTCATATGATCCAGAGCAAGGTCATGGAAGTGTCGCAACAACTTCAACCTTTGCAGGATAGGGCATGCCAACTATTCTTAGAGATTGAGAGACAAGGGGAAGACCTGGAATAGGTCATGAACACAGCAGAGAAGCACTTAGAAGGACTAGTTAGTAACACACTCATTCAGGAGTTTGTCGAGCAAGAAGCAGTAGAAAAGCAACAGGTCGAAACAGCTCAAGTGAAGCTCGAGGCCTTCAAGGTAGAGTTACCTAGAGAAGTGTGACTCAGGATGAGTCACAGGTGAGTGTTGGGGGCATGTTGGCCCTTGAAAAAGTTTTGAGGAATACTTGGTCATAGTTGAGCATTTGGTACTTCGACCGCTTGTCAAAGACAGAGTACATAGCGAAGCGGAGATCACGGGATCTTGCCACTTTTTGTGGAATCTTTTTGGTTTTTTTGGGAATATTGTAACGGGAAAGGGATGTTGGCCCTTATTTAGGCCTTTTTATTTGTATAGATAGAGGTCTAGGCCATGTATATGGCTTAGTGCATAAGTTGGATCTATGTGATCAGAAGCCTATGTGACTATAAGATCTCTGTGCATGCTGTAATAGTGCTGAGTGCACAGAGTGTGAGAAGGATTAGTGCTTGGATCTACCCGGGGAAAGAGGATCTAGAAAGTTGTGCAGATCTCTTGTCCTGTGTGGGGTAAGGGTCATTGAAGCTCTGTGCTATAACTGTTTGACCAAGATAATATAAAGAAGACTTTGTGGATGTAGCCCCAAGGTGGAGGTGAACCACGGTAACTCTGTGTACTATGTTGATGTGTTTGTCTCTCTCTTGCTAAGTGCTCTGATATGTTTAGATAGATTTATTGATGCTTTTTGCTTATGAGATATGAATTCATGTTAGATATGATACATAAGATGCTAAGTGATTAATCTATTGAGTATAACCTATTTATCATTGCTAAGTGCTAGATCTGAGTAATTACTGCGGTGCTCTGTGCTTTCTGTGAAGTGTATTAATGAATGTATGTTAGGAAATAACTGATGCTAAGTGCGATGTAAGAAAGATAATCACAGATCTTTGTCCCAGCTAAGTTTGCAGACACCTGAGTCCTACAACCACCCCTGCCTCTACCTCGGGTGAGACTTCATCTACTTCACAGGTGTTGCCAAAAGGGCCGGTAGTTAGGGCTTTGTTGGTCTGGTCTTGAGCATTGAACCCTGGGTTTTCCCCTGTGCCAACAGGGGCCTGCTGGCCCTTGCCCAAGTTTTGGGTGATTCTTGGTCATGTTGACCTATTTTTGTATTTCGACAGCCTATCGAAGGAGGAGCAGAAGATGAAGCGGAGATCATGGGATCTCGACCCCTTTTTGGGTCCTTTTTGGGATGTGGGAATATGTAACTGGAATGGGACATCGTCCCATGGGTTTACCCATGTTTAGGCCTATATTGTATATATAAATAGATACTTAGGCTAGATAGAAGTAGTGGTGAATCTGTGTGATGTAAATGTATGCTAAGTGAAAGTAGAGTCTGTAAGTGCTTTGTGCATGATTGTAAGAGACTTGTAGAGCTAATTGCAGGTCCTTGTCGAATATTGTGGAAGGATTAGTGATGTAACGCAAGGAAGAAGGATCTAGCGAGCTGCGCAGATCTCTTTTTCTATGCAGAGTAACAGTTTTGAGGCTCTGTGATTGTAACTGATTGACTAAAGACAATAAAGAAGAAGAGTCGGTGGACGTAGCCTAGGGTGGGGGTGAACCACGTAAATACTGTGTTATGCTGCTTTGTGTCTTGTCTTGATGTTTTCACATGTTATTTGCTAAGTGCTTTGATATGTTTAGATATATCTACTTATGCTTTGTGCTTATGATATGCTCAAATGTTAGATCTGATCTATATGGCCATGCTTAGTGCTTAATCTGATTGATCTGATCTATTTACCTATGCTAAGTGATTAAATACATTAGATTAGTGTGGATGCTGCGAAGCCCTGTTTTATCACCGAAGTGGATATTGATTGCATATTGAGGAACTGACAGTGCTAAGTTCTTTATTAAGTAGTACAATCATAGATTTTTGTCCCAGCTAAGGTTGCAGACACTCGAGTCTTGCAACCACCCTTGCCTCTACCTCGGGTGAGACTTCATCTTCTTCGCAAGTGTTTCCAAAAGGGTCGATAGTTAGGGCTTTGTTGGTGCGTTATTGTAGCATTGAACCCTGGTTCTGGCCCTGTGCAAACAACTCCCTTGGCAGAGACATCTGATGGTGTATGACTATGGGTGTGGTGTTTTCGAGAAATCCAACCGCTTGACGACCTATGCTAAGATGAGGTTCTTTTGGATACCTCTATCAACGATGAAGTGTAGTGGAGTACCCTTCACCCACATATGTGAATGAAAGAGGATCTCACCCTCCTTTGGTTCTTCAAATTCATCGGGCTGGACCTTGGTTGTAGAAACCACGACACTAGGTTTTGCGTCAATGATCTGTCTCCCTTTTTCTAGTTCTAACTCAGAGTCAGAGCCCACATTTGATTCAGAGGATTTCACCTTGACCACCAATGATCATGTTGTGGCCACAACAAACCCCCTTTACTTTTTATTTTATAATAAAAATAAAATCCCCCCCCCTACTAAAATTTTAATCCTATTTCCTAATTCTCTACCACTGGAGCCTAATGTTATGTATTTTCCTACCTTGAGGAAGTTGGGGGTTTTATCTTATTGGATGATTATTTTTGTGGGTGTTGATTATTCCTTTCGATCTGATGATTTCAAATGTATTCATGATGATTATCGACCTATGTTGTTTCATTGACATTTGTTTTCAGACTATTCACTAATTCTGAAGTGTTTGATGATTCTATGTGGTTGCAAGGTCTGATGTTCTATTGCATGTCTTGGATGAGGTTGTGGCTAATTATTTTCTGATTGACTAATTCAAATTCTACATCCTCTTGCTGACATATTATGCTTTGTGACTTCATACTTATGCTCTCGCATATGGATTCTACTCTTCTACTTCAAATTAAATTATGCAGTCTTAGGACACTCATCTATAATCACCATATTATTGTTCAATAAACCTAACACTTTCTTATTTGGTTTAAAGGAAATGAATATATATATTTTTTGTATTGGCTAGTCTTCTTTTGATTGCATGGCTGATATGATTCTTTTGTTTTGTAGGAGCATGTTTGCAGATCCATTTTGTTCGCATGAATTCTCCAGCCTTGAGAGGCCAGTGGGGGAATCTGTTGATCCTTTCCTATAACCTTGAATTTGATCCTTACTGAGCTTCCTCTTTTTTTGTTTCCCCAATGTCCTCAACTTTTAAGTCTATTGGATTCACCTTTCCTATAGATTTTTCCCCAAGCCTATTTGGATTGATCTCTACTAGATTCTTCTTTTGGCTTTACATCTCTCCTGAAACCCAGGCCCAAGGCCTATTGGGTTTTCTCCTCCTTTTCCTCTATTATTTCCTCTAACAAAATCTCATAGATGGATTCTTCCCATTGTGATATTTCCAATTACTATAACCATACTTGAATTCGAGTACTGGATTGAAAGTTATGACATCTCAAAGTTTCCTAAGTCTTAACTCACCATTTCCACCTCATTGCCACATGGCATCCACTTGATTCCCTTTCACTTGTACCATCCTACATGGTACCGACTTGGTGTTGATGTGGCACCCATTACCTATCCTCCTCATCATTGAGATCTACCTACTTCATGTCCTCCCAATCTTCTGATCACATCCCCCAAGACGACGTTGTTGGGATTTCTCATCATCGGGGCCTCCTTCTCTCTACCACATGGGAGCTCCTAACTCCATATCCAATGATGATGCCCTCCACTGATATATCCAACGACTCTCGACAGTCAGATATCAATGGTCCCTATCTCCTCAACGACTCGAGTTAGCCAACCGTTAACCACTCCAACCTCACTCATCTTCCATGTTGTCTTCCTCAGATATGTGGCACTACTATGAACTACCACCCGTCCTTCCTCATCACCGGGTGCTTCCTCATAACCTTTCTCCTGCTATCCAGACCTCCTATTTCCATTTCCGAACAATGACCCTTCGCCAAACGACCGACCCATATATGCTTGCTCGCTAGATCAATGGCTCTTTCTCTTCCTTATCGTCGAAAATCCTTCATTGTTGATGATCCCTCGTCGTCGAAGCTCCCTCATCATCGACGCTCCTTCCATCCTTAATATTTTCCTAGGTGGGGCCCTCTTTTGTCCCATCAATCAATCATCTATCACCATGTAACATCTTCTGAGCACGTTAGCTGCCATTCTGTCTGACCACATCATCATGACGTCACTCTCATGCTTCAATGAAACCTAAGGCAATCCTTGACTGAGATCACTCTCGCTCATAATCTTTCAATGATTCATTCTAATCCTATGTAATCATAAGCTGCCATAGGTCACCCCTCAGGACACGGTAACTACCACACTGACATCCTAAGAACCTCGACTTGTCTAAATACCTCTAATTTTTTCCTTTATATAATTATAGTAAAATCATTTTGTTTTATTTATTTTTTCTTTGTTTTGTAAATATTTCTATAAATAATTAATTTTGATTTTGTATAGTTATTTTATTTTCTTTATTTTGCAAATATTTTTATTTTGTTTCATGTATACTATTTTACTTTATTTTAATTATTATTTAATTTCTTTTTACATGATTGAAATAATTCACACTAAATAAACAAACTTGTAACTAAGACCAAGGATGTAATTTTCTTTTGTACATATATTCATTTTTCATTTTATTTCTTCATATTCTTCATTTTCCTTTTATTTATTATTTTTTCCTTTTTATTTTTTAATTCAACTTTCCCAACTTTCCCAATGTATACATATTTTTAATATTTTTACTTTTACCTTTTACTCACCTCTCCCCTAGCCCTATTTTCTAGGCCTCCCTATAATATAGGGATTTCCTAAAAAACAGGAATTCCCTATATTATATTATATGGAGTTCTGAAAAACATTATATTTGAAACTCCCCTCACAAAGGATTTGAAGCCTAATATGATATAATATAATACAATATGCTTATTCTGTTATGTTATAATTATATTATATTATAACATATTTATTTAACGTATATATATTGAGAAATGAACTTGAGAAATATACATATGTAAGGGAAATATGTCATAACGATGTTAAATCCAACCAATAAGCTTTACGGAGTCTAAAAATGAGGAGTGATGAACCCACTCCGATAGTTATCACTCTGATAGCCCATCAAGATAAGCTCATCGGAGTGAGCTCATAACTCCTCATTTTCAGACTCCAAAACCCCGAACCAGATGGACCAACATGCATGCATTTCCATGGGGATGTATTATGATTTTTTTTTTTTTTTTAATTTAACTTTTTAATAATTAATTAATTTTTAGTTTTTCATGAATTTATAATTCCTCGTAAATAGGATGAATGACAAACATGGATTAGCCTAATGGTTAAAAACTGTGTTTCATCCTCGAAGGTCACATGTTTTGTTGTTGTTAACTTTGTAAATAACTTGGTTAAATAATTTTTCTACCTTTTTTTTTACTTTCATTGTATTATATTTCATTTTTAAAATTTTTCTAATTTCAAGAAAAGGGGAAATTAGAGAAAAGTATACTACAATTTGTGGGTTTCACACCATTTGGGTTCTGATTCAGACTATCCTTACAGACTAGTCTATCTAATCAGCTAGGTATTTAACCTTTTCATGAATGTGGGATTTCTTTTGTAGGATAAAGATCAATGGTCCAGATTCACCTGTAGGCTTGATCAATGGTTGCTGAGTGACAATTTTCAAACGGTCATAATCTTTTCTACAAGTGTCAGAATGAGGCATGTGATACCTCGTTGGAAGGGTATTGATGCAGGAGCATTGTGAAAAGTCCAAAACACGAGACTAAGCCAAAGAAATAGATGGACGCACAGAGAAAGAAAAATAACACGTTTTCATAATAACCGTTTTGAATTTTGAACTTAAAAGGAATTAATGTAATAGTTAGGAAGAAGGCATACTTTGCATTTATATCTTAGAGGTTGTAAACAGATCTTGAGCGATTGCTCTCATCTGTAGAACATTAAGGCATTTAATTCTGTTAAATGTAAGAGTAGGTAGATATTAATGTTAGATTAGACAGTTATAGAACATAGGAGGGAAAATGGATATAGACACCCTCGCCTTTGTATCATAGAGTCAGTTGTATCATTAGCATAGCACAGAAGAGGAGAGTTGTAGCAGAGAGTTGAAAACAAGAATCCATGTACATGAGCTTTGAATTAATATATGAAGCTTTGAATAAGATTTCATGGGGTTATGATGTTTTCTGTTTACACATGGTGAATGGTATGCTTACAGTTGTTTTATTCTCTCTATTATGCATTTTCTTTAATACTGTGTTGAATGTATGATTTCATACTGAATGTCTGAAGTCTGAGAGAGAGAGAAAGAATGAGTTTCAATTGTTTCTCTCCCTGAGTAAGAGAAGTTCTTGCAAGGAGTGTAGTGAAACGTCCGCAAGGTGTGCGTTGATCAGGGTTCTAAGTTTTATCTCAAAAATCTTAGGAGAGATACGGTTGTTCTCATTCCAACAGAAGTGCAGGTGGAGCACAGAAGCCATGCAAGGTGTGCACAAGCTAGTTGAGACCTTAACCTTATCAACTAAGGTTGAAAGGTGAGGGAATGTTGTTGCAGAGGGTGTACAGAGTCAAAGAATCAAATACTTAGAAGTATTTGAAATATTTCCACAAGGAGTGCACGCAGGAGTCCTTTCGAGACTTGTGTTGCAAGAGAAAGATCAGGAGGGTTAGTACCTTTGAAAGTACTCAAAGGGGGATGGAGATTGAAAACGTCTCACAGAAGTTAAGTCCCAGTGGGAGAACACTGTTTCATTTCATAGAAGCTGTCAAGGAGGGAACGAGTGGGTGAAATTCTCCGAGGAGAGCTTGTGAAGTCGCGAGGACCGTAGGATCCATAAAAGATGCAAGGTGTATAGGGGTGGACAAACCCATCACTTTGGTATCAGGAATCAATGTGAACCATTGATCGTGATCTAATATGAGCCGTCAGATCATTTCAGGGATTCAGAGTTCATAAGTCTGGAGTGTAAGCCAAAATCCATGGTCATTCTAACTCCTGAATCGAGAAAAGAATTGTTAAGTGAAGGATTTCAAAATTTGGGATTTCGGAATTCAGGATTTCGAAGTGTTAGGGGGGCGGTAGTCAAAGGCTTTTCAAGTCCTGAAAGCTGGGAAAAAGGATAGCTGGCAAGATTCCACATCAGAGATAGAAATCATTTGAGTGGACAGGTGGTGTGTCCTTTTCAAATAGGCGCAGTCAAAACTCGTTGACCGTTTCGAGGTTTTGGAGGTCAAAGGGTTGGGAGCCTTGCATCCGGATTTGCGAAGTCGCGAAGTCTAAAACCCCAATGAAGTGAAAAGTCCATTGGGAAGCCAACCTTTGTTGAACGCATCGAAATTCATCATTTCAGGTTTCATAGGTTGTAGAGACATGAACTCTCGACAATAGGGATTGCGGAATCGCAAAACCCGAATTCCCGGTTTGGTGAAGGGCATGATCTTACTGAGATTGGGAGACTTGAGTGGTTCTTTGTGGTTGATTACACAGGGGCATACTCATAAGGACCTGTGGATACACCACTGAGTGTGTGAGGGATTCCCTGTGGGGAAAACCAAAGAGTCAATCAGACTCAGGAAGACAGATTTAGAATGATCCTGAGAGGATCTCGGCTTGAGGGTTGGAGGTCTATGTCAATTTTGGTATCAGAGCTTGACTATGTTTGTATATTACAGATGGAGGAAGCAGGAGGAAGAAGAGTACTCTGATAGGCACAAAGTGGTATCAGAGCTGCAGAACATTTTTTTGCTTTCTGTAGCAGAGAAAGGAGAACCATTTTCAGCCATGCCACCGAGAAGAAGAGACAGATCAATGCCTAATAAAACCACGGAAAGAGAAATGCGTGAGTTACGTGCCAGGCTTGATTCCTTGGAGACAACACAGAGGTGAACAGTCGACGATGGGGATATCAGTGAGGCTGAAAGTGAAAATGAAGTTGGAAAATAAGGAGAAGAAGTCGTAGTCGAAGATGTTGCAGATGAATGCCTATTCAGGGATGTTGCAAGGATAGGTGCTAGAGCAAAAATGGACATTCTAGTGTATGAGGGAAACCTAGATGTTGAAAATATTTTAGACTGGATTAGAACTCTGGATAAATACTTCGACTATGAGGATGTCGAGGAAGATAAGAAGGTCAAACATGTCGTTACCAAACTTAAAGGGCATGCAGCACTATGGTGGGATGAACTGCAGGCTGACATATGCTGCAAAGGCAAGCAGAAAATTAAAAGATGGGATAGAATGGTTGCAAAGATGAAAGCCAAATTCATACCCAAGGACTATCAAATCAATCTGTTTCGGAGGATGCAAAATTTGAGACAGAAGTTGATGTCAGTGAAGGAATACATTGAAGAGTTCTACAGGATAAACATCAGAGCAGGTCATTGGGAAAGTGATGATAAAAAGGTTTCCAGGTACATGAATGGTCTGAGATATGACATCCAATATGAGATGAGCATGATGATAATTTGAACTATAGAAGATGCTTATCATATGGCTCTGAAAGATAAAGAGAAGCTGAGCTGAAAGCAAGGTCAAAGAGGCCGAGACAGAAGTCAAGCAAGAGGCAAACTAATTGCCCAAGACAAAACTCATAAACCTAAAGAAGAGGGGAAGAAACCTCAAACTCAAAATGAGAGAGGAGGAATCTCATAGAGAGGGCAATATGCTGATAGAAAAACTTTTCCTTGAGCTAGAGGAAGAGGAAGAGGCCGAGGAGGTGAAGTGAAATGTTTTGTCAGTGGGAAAAATGGACATAAATCTTATGAGTGTCCAGACATAAAGAAAGATGGTGGTGAAACTCACATTTCTGAAGCTCAAGGATAGAATGTTGAGGCAGAAGATGCTGAGGGCGGAAGATCCTTGATGATGAGGAAATTTCTCTTAACGCCAGAGAAGGAGGCAAAGAACCCAACCCAAAGGAACAGTCTGTTTCGAACTGCTTGCAAAACCAAAGACAGGGTATGGAAAGTCATAGTGGATAGAAGTAGCATAGACAATCTCATTTCTATAGAGATGGTAGAAAAGATGGAGCTGGAGACTATCGTACATCCAAGCCCATACAGATTTTCGTGGCTACAAAAAGGACATCAAGGTAAATGTCACTAAACAATGTTTAGTTGAATTTAAAATAGGAGGATATAAGGATGAAATATTATGTGATGTCATTCCCATGGATGTTTGTCATCTATTGCTGGGTAGACCATGGCAATATGACAGGAATGTGGTTCATGATGGGAGAAATAACACGTACACCCTAGAGAAGAATGGTAGGATGCACATGTTGTTGTCGATTAAGGACAAAGAAGTAAAACCAAAGGTGAGAAACAGTGTACTTCTCATGAGTGGGAAGGAACTTCTTAATGAGGTTAAGAAGAAGGAATACACTCAATTTATTGTGGCCAAGAAGATTAGAATTGTTTTGACCAGTACAAGAGTAGATGATTTTCCAGAGGAAATCTAGAAGTTGTTGGAAGAGTTCACAGATATAGTAGTGGACGAACTACCTTGTTTGTTGCCACCGATCATGAGTATAAGCCATCACATTGATCTTATACCTGGAGCCAGTTTACCAAACAAAGCAACGTATAGATTGACGCCACAAGAGAATGAAGAAGTCAAGAGACAAGTCCAGGAATTAATGGACAAGGGATTGATTAAAGAAATATCGAGTCCATGCGCTGTTCCAACAGTACTCAGCCCAAAGAAAGACAGAGGCTGGAGAATGTATACCGAATCAAGGGAAATCAATAAGATTACCATCAGATACATATTTCCATTGCCAAGGATGGATGACTTGATGGATTTCTTGAGTGGAGCAAGATTTATTTTCAAAGATTTATTTGAAAAGCGGATATCATCAGATTCGCATGAGAGAAGGTGATGAATGGAAGACAACATTCAAGACGAACGAGGGGCTATACGAATGGCTCGTCATGCCATTTGGTTTAATGAATGCACCCAGTACTTTCAGTCTGCAGTAGATATTATACAAGGTTATAATTTACATTTGGTATCAGAGCTTTATTGGCTTCAGGGGGACGCCTTTGTCGTCAAGGGTTTGGCTCAGGACTGTGATAAGCCTTGTTACAGTGGGAGATCTGCGGTATTGTTTTTTAGGTGAAAAGAAATGGCAAGCAATTCGAAGATGGAGATCGAGAAGTTTAATGGGAAAATATTTGAGCTGTGGAAGCTCAAGATGGAAGATGTTTTGGTGGACAGAGATCAATGGATAGTGGTAGATCTAGGTATGCCACCTACAGGAACTTCTGCAGATGACTGGAAAAAGACGGATCGGAAGGCAAAGAGCACAATTCGATTGTGTCTCTCCGATTCAGTATTATTGAATGTGTCAGAGGAAGCTACAGCCAAATATTTATGGGAAAAGTTGGGGAAGTTGTATCAGTCTAAGTCCCTGGTAAATAAACTATTCCTGAGAAAGAAGCTGTATAACTTGAGGATG
>ML777761.1:903543-945557 GCA_009831015.1 Picea engelmannii | reverse complement strand
GGCCCCCCCCCCCCCCCCCTCTCGTTAAAGTTCGGATGGTGAAGGGGGGTCCGGAAAATTTCTCATTCGTTGATTTAATTTAATGTGAAATGGATGGGACGTGAGGTAGAGGGTGGGTAGGACTTATGATAGTTTAGTTTTAGTGTTTTTGTTTTTTAATTTTTAATATTATTTAATTACACGTGTTTGTTCACGTTTTGTTTTATGTTAATTCTTATATTTTTGTTTTGGTTTTGTTTTTTTGTTATATTTTGTTTTTATATATTTGGTTTATTATATATGTTTTGTGTTTTATTAATGTTTTGTATTTTTTTATATATTTTATTAATTTGTGTTATTTAATCTAAAAACTGACTAGTTACTGACCTAAATTTTAACTTAATTATTAATCAATTAATTAATTATTAACTAGTTATTTATTAGCTAGTTTAACCTATTCTAACTATTCTAACATTTATTATTATTTAATCTAACTAACTTATTGTTATTTTTTCTTTAATCCTAAGTTCATTTATTCGTGAAGGGGTGTAGTCCACTGGACAAAGGACAAGGGGGTGAGGGCGCAACGACGGATGAAGGATGCAGAAAAGGTGATGGGATCGAGCAAAAAGGATGGATGACACGTATAGATAGGGCCCACCGAAAATACCCGCCTTATTCCAGACCCCCCCTCCCCCCCCATCATTAAAGGCAGAATGATCTGGGGGGTCTGGAATTTAATTTCAATCATAAATCTATGCGTCGACCTCTCAGCCGTTCAGATGTGCGCCTTCTTTATACCTGATTCCGGACCCCCCCCCTGTCGTTAAAGGTAGAACGGTCGGGGGGGTCCAAAAAATATTGTGGACCGTAGATCTCAGTGCCAACCTCTAAACCGTTCATTTATGCGTTCTTTTTACTCTGTGAGTGCAAAGTCATATTTGCTCCAAAACTTAGGATAAGTGCCTTATGTGGATTTTGTGCATTGTTTCCCTTGAAAATGATTTGCAGAGATGAAATATTATTTGCAAACCTATACACCCAGAGTGAAAAATTTCCATTCAACAGATGATCCTAGGAATTATAGGGTTATAACACCTGGAAAGGAGTCAGTTAGTTGTTAAGGAGAAATCGACCTTACCTAAGAAATTCGACCAACTGTTGGGAGTCTGACTGTCCATTGGTAAAATCAACTAGAGCATAAGGGAGAGATCCATACGCCACCAAGATATTGATATTTTGTAGAGAAATTGTCTTGCTATGAAGAAAAGTGATTGATATGCCAACTATGGAACACATTCTTGCTTAGAAGTAAATTTGATTTACTCGCTAAAGAATTGATCCAACAAGCTAAAGACGTCTCAAGAAATCAATCGAGAGATAGAGATCGACCTTGAGAAAGAGTTCTGTCAATTGTTGAAGAAATTGACTGCCAATAGGAGAAGAGCTGAGCTAGCATCCATAACCATCTTTACTGCTTCATGAGAGCTACTCCAACAAACTATACTGGAATTTTCATCCAGAGAGATGAATTGTAAAGTCTGAAACAAAAGTGATGCAAGTGATGCAAGGGCATGCTTAAGAGAACTATGGACATGTTTGGGAATGGTTCCCCATTGTCAAAGCTTTGTTAGTCAGTCCTTGTTCCAGACTTGGAGACCGCTGCTAGAAGAAATAGAAGGATGAAATTGAATTTGGCTTGTTTGACAGCCTTTCAGTAGGGAGGAGCTTGATGCTAATTGCTAGAGAAATGCCACTGAGAATAGAGTTATTGTAGCAATCGAAGAAGATCATATATTTTTGTACAGTGTAGAGAAGCAAAGATTCATTTTCCATTGCATTGTCATTTAGTGTTTTGTGTGCAGGTTACCTAGAGGCATTGAAGCAATCCAATAAGATCATAAATTTTTGTACAGTCTAGAGAAGCAGAGATTCATGGCACTTTCAACTAAAAAATCTAAATACATTGCAGGTTACCTAGAGGCACTTTCAACTACAAAAGTTGAATACATGGAAACCACTTATGCAAGTAAAGAAGCAGTATGGTTACAAAGATTGTGTTCAGGTATTGGGTTGGTACAACAAGCTGTAAGGATAGATTGTGACAGTCAGAGTGCAATTTTTTTGGCGAAAACCTGACTTATCATTCAAAGACAAAGCATATTGATATTCAATATCAGTTTGTGAGAGACATGGTTGAAGAAATGAAAGTGTTTCTTATGAAGGTGGACACTTTGAAGAATGTTGCAGATTCATTAACAAAATATGTGAGCACTGAGAAGTTCTCTTGGTGTAGAGGATCCATGGGCATTGCTTCCATGGATTGTTGACTATGTAACCCTACAACCCCCTGTATGTAAAGAAAACAACAAATGGAAGAATGTTGGGTATGTGTTATATGCTTTGCATGAGTAGTAGTTTAGATTCTCTCCAAAAAAATCTAAACTCAAGACCCACTTTGGGTTAAGTTCCCTAAGTTCACTTTATGTCCCCTCTGTTGGGTATGTGTTATATTCTTTGCATGAGTAGTAGTGTCTACGTTGCGTCGGGTGAAATCCCCTCGTGCGGGGGTTCGGGGGCAAGCGCCCTTGATATTCTTTTACCTTGGGAAACGTGTTGGGCAGTTTTTTGACACATGGTTTTTGCCGATGGTTTTCTATTTCTCGTTAAGGAATTAGGGTTGTTGACTAATCTAGCTCATTGGGTTATGGTTTTGGATGCCACTAGCTCCTATATGTATATTGTATTGTAAACAATGTATCACTATGAATGAATATAGAATATGTTGATTTTCTCGGTTTGGGTTTCCAGGGGAAAAATCTCTGTGTAATGTTTGTATTTTCCATTGTATCTTTTCTCTTGTTTTACTGAAAACCTATTTGCAGTAAATATTGTACAAGGTTAAAATCTACAATATGCTATGCTTTCCATTGAAATTCTTTGATAATTATCCAAAGGTTCTTGTGGAGTGTAACTGTTGTTGAATTTTACATGGATAAGTGCTTGCTGTGGACCTTGCTGGTTCAAAAGGTTTCCAATATATAAAGATCATCAGAGTTCCATAGAAAGAAGAAACAAAAAACAACTTGGATATCGTTGGTCTAAGATTACAAGTATTCCGGTTATTTTACAAAAGGGTAAGAGTTGAGCTACCATCCATAAGTAGCTCGACCGCTTTATGAGAGATACTCCAATAAACTGTACTAGAATTTTCATCTAGAGAGATGAATTGTAGAGTTTGAAACATATGTGATTCAAGGCCATGATTAAGAGAACCATGGACCTCTTTGGGAACAATGTCACATTGTTGAAGTTTTGTTAGTTAGTACTTGTTCCAAACCTGGAGGTTTCTACTAGAATAAATAGAAGGAAGAAACTGAATCTAACTTGTTTGACAACCTTTCAGTAAAGAGGAGCTTGGTGCTAATTACAAGGGAAATTGCACTGATAATAGAGGCATTGTAGCCATTGAAGAAGACCATAGATCTTTGTACATGGTAGAGAAATAGAGATTCATTTTCCATTGTATTATCATCTGGTTTCTTGTGTGCATGTTACACATAGAAATGAGCTAGATAATCTATCCTAAGTATGGGTTACACAAAGAACATAAGTTTTGAATTGCATTCTATATAGAGAACATAGATAAGTTTTCATTTTCTGCGAAGTATCTGTCTTTGTGAAGTGAGTGGGATATAATTCCCTTGTTTATGGATCATATTGGTATCAGAGTAGTTGAATCCTTGACCATGATGTAGTTTCCAAAACCTTGCAGACCTAGCATGGGTAAAGAAAACAGAAAGAGGTTGGAAGATCTGTAGGCCATCAATACTCAACTTCAAGAAGAGAACAAACACTTGAAAGAGAAGGTCCAATTGTATAACCATAGGATACAAAATATGAATAAGAAACTTGAGACCTCACAATGTTATTTCCATTACTAAAGAATCATTTTGATGAATGCCAAGACTCCCTCACCACTATTAAGGAATATTGGGATATGAGAAGAGTGCAACTTGTGCAATTGCGGGAGAAGGTATTTTAGATGGATAGCTAGTAGGAGGAAAGACTCACTCAAGTGATGGCTTAGCTACACCGAGAGATGGAAATGAAGGAAGAAGCATTGCAAAAACTACAAACAATTTTCCAAGAGACCAAGGAATCATAGTTCCATTGCCACTATCAAGGCTAGCACCATGACCAAGACAACTCTAGAAAGCTCATCTTACATAGACCCTTTTCAAGAGCACTTGGGTGATTTTGAAAAGCATACCAGAGGAATTAGGTCCAAACTATTAAGATAAACATGTTACAATGGTCAAGGGATAGGAAAAATAAGTAAAGTAATCATAAGCCCCATTGTAGCTGAAATGAGGGTCAAACGTAAAGTCCTAGGTTTCGATGGTAGTGAGGAAAAGGCCACAAAATCCAAGATCACATTTGTGAAGGAGAAATACATGGTAGAGTTGTCTTGCTCATAAGAAGAAAGAGAAATAATAAACAAAGAGGAAGCACACTCCCACTCCATCCTTGTTATGGAAGATTGCAGAAGGGTAGTGATGAGGAAAGTGTAAAAATTCAGCTTGCTTCAACATTTAGAGGAAGTGGCAAGCCAATTAGTTGGGGCAAGAAGGAGAAGAAGACCAACATGCCTGCATCAAATATAACATTTCTTGTTTTTCATTGTTGCAGGAAGAAATGCCATAGCACTTTAACTATTGTTACTCAAAGGTATGTTCATTCTATGGGAAGAAAGGGCGTCAAGTGACATCTTGATGGGAGAAGCAAGCCACGTGCCACAAACCAGATTGATTTCAAAGGATAAATGAAAAGAAGACTTCCCAAATCCAAAAATGAACTCAAAGGCATAGGGAGAGGATGAGTATGCCAGGTATTCCATGTATCATCAACAAGAAATTTTTCCACCATTGAAAGTTTAGTGGACATTGGGAAGCGAAGTGTTGGTAACTTCATCTAGTTTCACCCTAGAAACTGCACAACCAAGTGGAGAGTGGAAAGTGAATCCTAACAGAGGTAAGGAACTCACTGCATTTCCAATTCAGGATAAGAAGCTATCCAAGGAGTGATAGTAGCACAATAAGTCTGTTTCATTGTCGAAGAGGACAACGGTTTGATGCCAACAACCACGAACAACCCATTCTAATTGCTACCTAGAATGTTTCAAAAGAACCCCATTATTAGAGATGTGCTAAAGATTGATGCATAGAGGTCAATGACCTTGGAGGTGGGTTCTTGACTTCATGAAAACTACCACAACAAATAGAATGCTAGATGATGAATTGTGATTGCACACAAAGGTTTCCATCCAAATGACATTGTTGTAGAGATAAAGTGCTTGTAAGCATGTGCAGACACTAAAGATTTGTTTCCATGTTGGGAAGCAATTGATTCTAGTAGATGAATGCATACCACACTTCCCTTGTGGAAATTTTATGTGATGACATAGTGTGCTGGGGTCACATTGAACAAGAAGACTAGCGTTAGACTTGGCTTCATTGACTACCAAGATGGATTGTATCCAAGTCTGAGAGGGATGGAAATGAATGCTAATTGCATAGTTTATATATGAAGATTGTTCAAAGCTGATATTCAGTGAGCATACTTCTGCATTGCAGGAATAAAGACAACAACCAAATCCAAAGCCATAATTAGAATCGTTTCCAATATCTAGAGCCAGAGCTAGAACTAGAGTCGGAGTTGTAGCCAAGGGCTAGAGTCATAACCATGTTCTAGAGAAGCAGATGAAAGGCACATTGATCCAAATTGGTTTCAAGTGTCAGTAGGCAATTACTGAAGGTTAAATAAACTACTAATGACAATGCTAATGTAAAATCAAATCAAACAAAAGATAAAAAAGAGAGAATTAAATGGAAAAGAGAAATAATAATAAGAGACAAAAGAGTGAGGAATGACAAATGAAAAATCATGCCTATTGGCCTTCCCATTACCCCAACTCTCTCTATTTTTTTTTGAACTTTCATTCTTAAAAGGTCTTTTGATCATAAAAGGTCTTTTGACCAAGGAGAGGAAAATGCACAAAAAGCCATTAGTTGCATTGTAACTAGAGATTACCAAAATAAGAGCATTGAGCAACCATTTGAAGTTGGTTTTACCATTTGAATTTTCATGGTAAAAATCTATGTCTATGGTTTATAGAGTTGCTTGTCATTAAATTACAAATGTTATGTTTCTGGTTAATAAATGCAAGCAAATGCCATCACCAATCCATTTTTTTTATTCATTTGTTCACTGGGATATCGTCCATTAAATACAACACTAAGTTCAATTTTCCATAGCCTATTTATGATTTGCTTGGTTGCTGGTTGATATATTACTTGTACCAGTTCAATTTCATTAGATTGAGTCAATCGGAAGCTACAGTCTCAATGCCATAGCAATTTCCTTTATTTTGTTCTCTGGCAAGCTAGCAAGCTAGTCAAGGGTGTTGGTTATTCTTGCTTAAGCCTTGAATCCACGGGAGCATTAAAGACCAACAAAAAACTAATTCAGACCATCCATTCAATTTGAGTCTAGAGATCAATGGCTATCATGTAAGTTCTCTGTTCCAATTATTCAACTAATTTCTAATTTCTGCTCCCATGTAATCAACAATCAGAATTTCTCTTTCTCCGCTTAGACTGTTGGGCAACCAGCGGCGCTGTACGCAGCTTTGGATGGGCTGTACATGGGTTAAAGGAAGAAGATTGAGGCCATACGCGATTGTACGACGGCCGCACATAGCTATAGTGGAGCCAAATGAGGATTTGAATGAGGTGAATGGGTCCTTATGTCTGTTGGTTTGGTTAACCTTGTAAAACTAAAGAGAAACAATCCCAAAACAAATAAGATAATTGAGTACCTGGAAAGGAGTCGACTAGTTGTTAAGGAGAAATTGACCTTGCCCAAGAAATTCGATCAACTGTTGGGAGTCTGGCTGTCCATTGGTAAAATCGACTTTAGCTGAAGGGAGAGATCCATCTGCCACCACTAGATTGATATTTCGTAGAGAAATTGTCTTGCTATGAAGAAAATCGATTTTCCAGAAACAATCGACTCAGAGAGATGAAGTTGACTAGGGACAGGGAAATCAACTTGCAGCAAGGCTGAAATGATATTTTAGTTGAAAGCAAGAGGCCAACTATGGAACACATTCTCGTTGACAAGTAAATTCGATTTACAGGCTAAAAAATCGATCCAGCAAGCTAAAGGCATCCCAAGAAATCAACCGGGAGATAGAGATCGACCTTGAGAAAGAGTTCTGTCAATTGTTGAAGAAATTGACTGCCAAAAGGAGAAGAGCTGAGCTAGCATCCATAACCATCTTGACCGGTTCGTGAGAGCTACTCCAACAAACTATACTGGAATTGTCATCCAGAGAGATGAATTGTAGAGTCTGAAACAAAAGTGATGCAAGGTCATGCTTAAGAGAACTATGGACATGTTTGGGAATGGTGCCCCATTGTCGAAGCTTTGTTAGTCACTCCTTGTTCCAGACTTGGAAACTGCTGCCAGAAGAAATAGAAGGAAGAAATTGAATCTGGCTTGTTTGACAGCCTTTCGGTAGGGAGGAGCTTGATGCTAATTGCTAGAGAAATTGCACTGAGAATAGAGGCATTGTAGCAATCCAAGAAGATCATATATTTTTGTACAGTGTAGAGAAGCAGAGATTCATTTTCCATTGCCTTGTCATTTAGTTTCTTGCGGGCAGGTTGCAGGTTACCTAGAGACATTGTAGCAATCCAAGAAGATCATAGATTTTAGTTTTTTTGTGTGCATATTACCTAGAGGTATTGTAGCAATCCAAGAAGATCATAGATTTTAGTTTTTTTTGTGTGCAGGTTACCTAGAGAAAGGAGCCAGATAATCCATCTTAAGTAGGGTTACACAAAGAACATAAACCTTGAAGTTTATTTTGTATAAAGAAAAGAGATAGGTTTTCATTTTCTGCAAAGTATCAATGTTAGTAAAACTAATGAACTATAAATCCCTCATTTACTAATCACACTCTCTTCCTAAATTCTTACCTTGAAGTGTGGACACTTATCTTAGCTTGAAGAGTGTGGACAATCTGATAGGTACTAGAGAGTTGGTTGAGTGTGGGTTTATTGCCATCAAAGGATTTGTCAAATGAAAAATTAAATTGTTTAATTGCTCCCTTCTTCCTCTTGACATCCTATGCTTTAATTCATTTGATTCTTATCATGGTTCAATATCTTTTGGCATTTTGTAGATTTGTCTCATTCTCCATGTTCTTATGAAGCCATCTCCTATGTATCTTAATTACTTGTATCTAAGTTGAATTGGAGTTTATGTATCTTAATTATTTGTATTTAAGTTGAATTGGAGTTCGACTATAAATACATGAGTCTGTCCCAAACCGAATGAAGGACAGCATATGTGTATATAATTGTTTATGTTAAGGTTTGAGAATATGTACATGATACTGGCAAGTGAGACCTTTAAGATGAGTTTTATTAGTTGAAAATTATATCGCAGATCAATGGGAATTCCTAGACTAGTTTATAATTATAATCATTGTGGTTATTTCAATCCTGAAAGCATTTAGAAGCATTTAGACTAGTTTATAATTATAATCATTGTGGTTATTTCAATTTTGATAATCATTGTGGTTATTTCAATCCTGAAAGCATTTACAGGAGTTGATGGGGATTCTAAATTATTGAAATCCATGTTGGTGAAATGGATGCAAACCTACCTATTGCTAATCAAATGTACCACAAACAAACAACCCATCCAAGATATTTCAAGTTTCTTCGTTATTTGTACATAAGTTTCAGAAATAACACTGATCTAAATCATCCATGAAGGGGGAAATCCTTAAGAAGTGGCCAATTTTAGGACTAAAAAAGAGGATGGATATAAACTTCTTATTGTCCATGCTTTCCAGCAACAAAGACGTCGATCCTATCTCTGCATAAACTCAAAGAGGGAATAGTTGAACTCTAGAACAATTAATGAAATTATAATAAAATTGCATACTGTTTATTAACAAATCTGTAATTTGATCAAGAAGAAAAAAAAAACACAGAAATCATCTTTTGGTCCCTACGAATCTTAATATGACATAATGGCAGACAAAATGGAGGGTAAAACAATCTTAATATGACATAATGGCAGACAAAATGGAGGGTAAAACATAAAAGAATGGTCTTAATCAAAGTAATTTTACATAAATTTGAGTTAAGAGAAAGTTTGAAAAAGAAGTCCAGATTGCATGGACTACTATTTGAAATTTATAACATTTCACTGAAAGTCAACAATAGAACGTTTGGCTCACACACATCTATCTAACGTTCAATCTAAATTGAACGAGATCTTTCCATGGAAAAGAGTTGAGGTTTTTCAGGTGGACCTGGGAAATTGAAAGACGACGGAGGACTGGGCACATCCTCTCCATTTCCTTCTAACATTTGAACAACCCTACTCATAGCAGGACGATCTACGTAGTTGTATTGTATGCACCACAATCCAATTTTG
The DNA here is from genome assembly GCA_009831015.1 of Picea engelmannii. NCBI lineage: Eukaryota > Viridiplantae > Streptophyta > Pinopsida > Pinales > Pinaceae > Picea > Picea engelmannii. Next base: position 936,059 of record ML777761.1, on the reverse strand, counting down.
GTCAGTCTCTCTGCCATCTCCTCTTCCTTTGTTTCCATTCCTCCTCTCAATTTCGACCCCAACTCCCCAGTCTCAAGCATCTTGAAAGCCCACTCAGGAAAGTAAAACTGGCTTGAACGGCTCACCTTCCACTGGATGTTCTTTCTTCCTCCAACAATCTCCAGCAGCAGCATTCCGAAGCTATATACATCTGATTTCTCTGTAACAGAACCCAAATTTTTGTCACACAACTCTGGTGCAACATATCCGGGCGTCCCTCTCCCGGCCGTCATTGATATATGGTCCTCTCCCTTCCCACAAAATTTTGCCAGACCAAAATCGGCAACTTTGGGAGTGAATTCCGCATCAAGCAATATATTGTGAGGTTTGATGTCGAAGTGTATGATGCGTTTCTCGCAATCGTGGTGTAAATATGCAATTCCACGAGCCGCACCCAAAGCTATTGAATACATTTGTTCCCACTTTAAGACTTGCCCCGTCTCTTTTCCTGCAAATAGAAATTTATCTAGAGATCCATTGGCCATGTACTCATATACCAGTGCGCTTGTAGGGCTTTCGAAACAATACCCCAACAGCCGAACCAAATTGACATGATGGACCCGTCCAATTGTGGCCACTTCATTCATGAATTGGGCCTCGCCGTGTCTGTGCCTATCAAGAATCTTAACAGCCACTGGAACTTCGTTGGGACGAAATTTTCCTTTATAAACCACACCATAACCTCCTTCTCCCAACTTTTCTGCAAAGTTGTTTGTGATCTTCTTGAGGTGAGAGAGTGAATATCTGGTGGGCATTTCATGAGCATATTCCTTTAAGAATTTCTCCACCTTTGATGTAGGGCTACTGGGAGGACGGTTTCTCCTCTTTGCATAAAAATTTAACAACAGTAGTACTGCTATTGCTATCAACGCAACTCCTATGACCGAGCAACTTGCTGTGGAATGAACAGATGTATATCAATGAGATCTTCATCCAATTCAAAAGAGAATATTGATGAAAACAATATGCAAATTCAGTTTGCTGTTAATTAGAGATGTTGAATAGCAAATAAACATATTTACTTGTGAATTAAGTTTAGTTGAAATTGTTTAAGAAGAGTTTTTTTTTTTTTAAATGGCTGGCAAAATCAACAACAAACTAGCAAACTAGATTAGTCGGGGGAGTTGAACTGGAAACCTCTTTGGAATTTCAATTTCACTACACTTATCAATTTAGGACACTTATCAATTGAGGCAATTTAAGAAGAGATTATTATTCTCCTCACCAGAATTCAAATCCTGATGGACTAAAAAAACAAGTTGCATATAAAAAGAAATCATATTTACCTATTATAATCCTGGACATCCTTGACATGTTTTGACCTCCTCTAACTGGAGTACCTGCAAGAGTCCACAAATAAGAGAATGCATACTTGACAGATCGAGAAACATATGTACATAACATGATTCGAGAGTACTGGTAAAATGCAAGATTTAATCTATCTTTTGAAATTGAGAGGATTCAAGGGCTGAGTTTTGTAATCAAATTTGTAGAAGGCTGTGGGAAAGCTACCATTGCCGGGGCATTCGTCTAGATTCGATGTGCCATTGGGGCAATAGCAAAGAAATGTTGAACCAGGGTCCGAAATATTGTAACCACAACTCCCTTTACTTTTCAAACAAGCGCCACAGCGTTGATATCTGGTCGGGTCGACGTGCCATGTTACTTCGAAACCCAGAGCTAGTGAAGTAATATTAAGGGACTGCTGAGACTGCTGAGAGAGGCTTTTATTAATTGGTAGTTGAAATGCATTGCAGAAAGGTGTCCTCTCTAGATTTGAATAACTGTAGTTCCAATTATCTCCACATAAATTCAAATTAAGCCCATTACTGTTCTCAATATATTGATCGCAGTTCTTCCAAAGCGTGAGATTAGTGTATGCATCGTTGATCCGAAAAGGAGAGTCAGACCTCCAGAATTGGGAGTAGTCACCTGAAAAATTGCAGTTGTTTCCCAATAGATTGTCGGCAACAATACTCATTATTTTAAAGTTGCTGTTATTCCTCAAGTAAGAAGACTCCAATATGCGATATTCGTTTCCACCGATATTAATCCGAGGTTCTCTGTGTGAATTACATGAGTTTAGCTGAAACTCAGGGTCACCGCAGCCGCTGCCATTCTCTGCAAAAGGATAGCTATATTCAATAATGCCCCCACATGTTTTTGAATCGGAAACACAGTCGCTGTAATTACCGCCGAGGCATGATGTTGAGCAGAGGAGGAGGAGAAGGGCGGATGCAATAACAAGGCAAAGACGAACAGTGAAAGACATTGAATCTGGAAGAAGAAGAACACGTATTCTCTTGCTCTGGTCTTCCGTTGGAGATGAAAATTAATAAGAGGTGGCTTCAACATAAGAGGAGGCGAATGACAATAAACGTAGGAAAATGGTTTCTGCAAATACATTAGAAGAGACGAAGTCCAAGGAATCGGAGAGACGAAGTCCAAGGAATCGGAGTGACTGGAGGTGAGGAACGGCACGGTACTCTAGTGCAGTTGACTGCAAAGCCAGCATGTTTATGATACCATGGAAATTATATCTTTTAATGCAAATTGCATTATAAATCTCTATCTTCAAAATAATAATAAAACTGCCAAATGCCAAAGATAAATGAAATTATATATATATATATATATATATATATATATATATATATATATATATATATAATTTCATCTATTTTGTCAGTTTTATTGTTATTGTGAAGATATAGATTTGGTATTATTTTGAAGTTGAATTTTTAGGATGTTTATAAAGAACCATTTTTCTTTGGAAGCCAGATATAAAATTCATAAACAAAGCAGAAAGTAGAGGTGTGTAAATTTTATATAAAAATCAGTTAGAAATAATGTTTAGAAAAATTTAAATAAACATATGCATATAGCCAATTTGTAATAAAAAATAGGGAGAAAATTTCACACTTTAAAGCATGCTTAATGTATTAATTAACAACTAAATGGTTACAATACATTAAGAGTCTCCAACAAGAGTGTTTTGTAGCTACATAAGGATTATAAAATTTGGTTAAAAATTCACATTCTTTTCCTTCAATCTTATCACTCAATAAATAGGCATAACAAAACCATAAACTATTTATGGTTTTCCAATTCTACATGTTAGAAACCACCATCAATTAATTGGCCAAATGTTGTTGCTTGACATTCATTGCCTACTAGCGATCTACATTTATTTTGTGTTATTGTTCAACATTTATTCCCTACTACTGCTAATGCAAGACTGCAAGGTGTATGACACATTTGTCCCAACGTTCTTCCACTTGTCATATACCTTGTAAGAGTATTAGGGAGAATGCATCAAATTGTGAGTTAATGGTAGGGGCCATAAGGCCCATAGACTCACATCTTTATGGAGTATCAATGTTTCATCCTCTACCATGTCCCCAACGAAATGACATTGGATATCTATATGCTCTATCTTAGCATGAAAATTCATGTTCTTAGCCAAACAAATGACAATGTTATTATCACATTGGAGTGTGATAGGTCTTTGACTTAGCTCGAGTTTTGAACATATCTTCATAAGTAAAATTGACTTCTTATAGGCATGAGTAGCTACCATATGGTGTAGTCTAAATGTTCTACATTTTTTACTATTTTCGACGACTATCACTGGAATCCAACCACCCAATTCTTAGCGAAATCGTGATTTTACATAGCTCAAATCATGTTATGCATAAATCGATTCAACACCCTTGGAAACCCCCAGGACACCCATAATATGAAATCTCCACATTAAAATATGAAATTCCAATTATTTTTCTAAATTTTTGGTCGAATTTTAGACGAAACCCATCGAACAAACATGCCCAGAAAAGGATAAAAACGTAGAACTTTTAGATGACCTCAGTACCATATATTTTATTTCTATAGTGGACCAAGAGACCACAACTTGTGAATTTCACATCCAACTTATTGCTCCACCAAACAATCAAAACACATATCAACTTGTAGATCTCCTTCTATCTACATCCTCTGCCCAATCATAATCCACATAAGATTGTATATCCATTGAGTGTGGGTCCATCAAAACATCACTATACTAGTGTTAAATTTTAATGTTGTTATCATGTTATATCCAAAGTACATGAGCATTTAATACATCAACAACATATACGGATCACTGAAAGAAACACAATCACAAGGTACACAATATTTTATCCTGGGAAACCCTGACGAGGAAGAAAACCCAACAAAAAATTCCTTAATATAGATAGACCAAAGACCGAACAAAATATCCTCCTCTAATCCTTCACTAGGAAGAGTAGTGCATCACTTAACCAAGAAATACCAAGAGATAGACCAAAAAAACCTCCGTGACATCACCCCCAGTTGCAATAGGTTCTCCTCCAAGACTTGCGCACTACAGAGCTGGGTGTTGTGTGTGTCCAAATGAGGTGTTGGCCTCTCTTATAAATAATGGTCTGGCCAACCTATAATTAGTTCTGGGCCGACTTGCCACTTTACCCTCTTAATATACATTTAACTGTCAAGGCATAGAAGGTTCAACTTTTACAAAGGCACAATAGGGCTTAATTAATAAACATAATATAATAATAATATTCAACATTCCCTCCTAGGTAGAATATTCTTCGAAGTTACAATATTTCAACACTCCCCCTTAATAAGAAGGGTATTCTACTGACAACATAAATAACAACTGACTGGACTCAATATATCATCAAGAGGAGGGGACATCGTCATCAACATCGGGAACACTGTTGGTCATATCTATATAAATCATCAAATTTTTTTCTCATCATCAATATCATCATCATTTGCAACACAGAGCTGGAATAACATCATCATCATAAACAACATGGAGCTAGAGTAACATCATCATCATCAACATCATGAAGCTGGAATAACATCATCATCATCAACAACATGAAGATGGAATAACATCATCAACAACAACAACATGAAGTTGGAATAACATCGTCATCATCAACAACATGAAGCTGGAATAACATCATCATCATCAACAACATGAAGCTGGAATAACATAATCAATGGAAACATAATTATATGAGAGCATCAATAGTAGAAACAACAACAACAACCGTGGGCACTCTGACAGACCGTCCATTTGGACCTTACAAGATTTGTCTAGGGATAATAATATCCCCTAGAATATAAATCCTAACGATCTTCCACACTACTGACCACAACAAGTATATACATACATAGGCACTCCGACATACCGTCCATTCGGACCTTACGAGATATGTCCAAGGATGATCAATCCCCTAGGATACAAATCCTAACAAGATGTCCTGCTGGTGGTCAGGATACCAAAGTATCATCAACATCACTCCCCCCTTTCTAGGGAAGTCCTTTCAGACTACACCAAGCTTGTCTCAGAAGTACTCAAAATTCACATGAGACAGAGGCTTAGTCAACACATTTACTACCTGCTCATCTATGACAACATACTGGAGCTTCACAAGTCCCTTCTGTATCGAGTCATGAATGTAGTGGTATCAGATATCAATGTGTTTCATCTTATCATGGAACACCGGGTTCTCTGACATATTTATGCAAATCCGATTATCACAAAAGATCACGGTAGCATCCATATCTAGGTCAAATAGACTTGTCAACAAAGTTCGAAGCCATATAGTTGCATAATTGGCGGAGCATGCTGCAATGTACGCTGCTTCTACCATATTGAGAAAACAAATGGATTTCTTCCTATTTTTCCACGAAGTCAAGGATGACCCCAAACCGAAACAACATCCTGAGCTAATTTTTCTGTCCGAAGCACTTCTAGCCCAATCTAAATCAGTATAGCTATACAATCTGAAGTCACAATCTCCTATAAAAAGAGGCCATAGTCCAATGTACCCTTAAGTTATCTCATCACATGCTTTGCATATACAAGGTGAACATGTCTGGGCTCCACCAGATACTGACTCAATGTGTTCACATCAAAGCATATATCTGGTCTGGTATTCATCAGATATATCAACAAATCAATAATATGTCTGTATAGAGTAACATCAACTATTTATGATGAAGTATCAACCAATAAATTTAGTTTCATCTCCATAGGAGTGGACATAGCTTTATAGTCCATCATGTCGAATATCTTTATAATTTCCACAACATACTTTCCTTGATTAAGGAAAATAGCTTATGGGCTCTGCCATACTTCAAGGCCTAAGAAATAGTGCATCAGGCCTAGATACTTCATTTCAAATTCAACGAAAAGCTTCTTCTTACAATCCATGATGAGATTTTCTTCACCTGTGAAGAATAAGTCATCCACATATAACAACAATATAACAGGTCCATCATCCACAATATTGAAGTAAATGTTGGGATAAACTTTAGTCATGGTAAATCCTAAGCTCATCATAAAACTATCAATCCTTCCATACCAAGCTCTTGGAGCTTGTTTCAAACCATACAAAGCCTTCTTCAACTTGCAGACATGAGTCTTCCTGTCTTGTACTTTGAAACCTGGTGGTTGTTATATATACAGTTCTTCTTCAATAACACTGTTCAAGAAGTTTGTTTTCACATCCATTTGGTGTAACTTCCACTTCATCTTGGCTGCAAGTGCCATGATGGTTCTTATAGATGTGTATCTTTCTACTGAAGAAAAGGTTTCTTCATAATCAATGCCTTCTTTCTGGGAAAATTCACGAGCCACAAATCTTGTTTTGTATTTCTCAATACTTCTGTCTGCTGCATGTTTTATTTTGAATGTCCATTTAGAAGATACTACATCTTTGTTTTTTGGTTTTGGAACCACTTCTCACACATCATTCTTCATAATAGATAAGTATTCTTCAGTCATGGCATCCATCCATTCCTTCTTTTGAGAAACTTCTTCAAAGAAAGTAGGTTCCTTATTAACGAGATAACACATCAACGCCACATAACTGGATTATGGATTAGGATTCTTTCTTTGTCTCATGGTTCCTTTGAGAGCACCATACTTCTCTACATCTTGAATGATCTCATGTGCCCAATCTAGTTTCCTCTTGTGAGAGATGATCTCACGAAGTAGTTCTTGAGGTTCCACCATATCATGATCCTCAGGTATAACATCATCAGGAGTAAATGCAACTTCCTTGTTAGGTTCTATAACTCTAGGAGCTACAGGTTCTTCTTCATAGAATTATTCCAATTGACATTTCCTTGATCTTCTGAAAGATGCATCTTCATCAAAGGTAACATCTCGGTTGATCTGAATCTGACGATAGCCTGGGATGTATATTCTGAATTCCTTAGAGACCTCACAGTACCCAACAAATACTCATTTATTTTCGGAAGGATCTACCTTGGTTCTCTTCTCTTTCAGAATATGTAAATAGATTGGACAACCAAATATTTTGAGATGGCTGGCTTCTAGCTTCTTTTTGGTGAACATCTATTCGAGAGTCTTGAATCCAAGTGCACTATGGGATATTCTGTTCTGAACATATATTGACGTTCTGGATGCTTCAGCCCATAAGTGCATTGGAAGATCTTGATCATGGATCATGTCTTTCATTTCTTCCATGATTGTTCAAATATTTCTTTCTGCTACACCATTCTATTGTGGGTTGCAAGGAGTAGTGAGCTCCCTCTTAATTCCAACATCTCTAAAAAAGTATTTGAATTCTTTTGAAGTGTACTCTCCTCCATTATCTGACCCGAGTATCTTAATCTTCGTCTCGGAGAGGTTTTCTACTAAATCTTTGAACTCTTTGAATTTCTCAAACAATTCATCTTTTAACTTTAAGGAATAAACCCAAGTCTTACGAGAGTAATCATCAATAAATGTGACATAGTAGACATACCCACTTAATGAGGTTGATGGCATTGGACCACATACATATGAATGAAGAATATGCAATATTCCATCCGCTTTGTTGTCACTTTTTGGAAAAAGGATTCTTCGTAATCTTTCCTTATGCACATCCTTTACATACACCTTTGTGATCGACCTTTAATTCTGGTAAATCTGTGACTACCTTGCTCACATAGGGTAAGAATTTGTAGTTAATGTGAGCAATCCTTCTATGCCAAAGTTCACATGGAATTATAGTACTGTGTGTTAAAGCTACATTTGAGTGGCCATTTAATTTGTACAAGCCACCTTCTTCTATTCCAATGACAACTGCATCTTCTATAGTTTTTCCTTTATACCACATGAGAACTTTACCATCTACAAATGCAACCTAGAAACCTTTATTATCTAAAGTAGAAATAGAAAGTAATTTTTTCTTCAAACCTGGTACATAAAGTACATCCTTCATCCTTAATGGAATTCCTGAATCAAGCTTGTAGGTGGCTTCTCCTATTCTTTTGATTGGGTACTGATAGTCATCTCCAAGTGATAATTTTTGGGGCATGTTCTTCTTTTCAAGGATGAAGAGAGTATTCTTGTTACCTGTCATGTGCTTGGAAGCACTACTATCTATGAGCCAAGTATCATTTCCAGGTGTCAGTTCTGGAGTGAGTTGAAAACAAAACATATTCTTCTATTTCTTCTCTAGAAGACTTCTTGGGTGGCTCATCATCTTCGACTGCATGGGCATGATGTATTTTTTTATTTTCATTCTTGTATTCTTCTATCTTGAGAGGATAATTTTTAGCAATGTGTCCCATCCTTTCACAATGATAGCACTTGTAGGAGGATAAATCCCTTTGCCTCCTTTCTCCTTTCTAGTACTTTTGAAATTTCTTAGGAGAGTGAGGCGCCTTATGAGAGTGAGTCTCCTTATGAAAGTGAGTCTCCCTCTTTCCCCTTCCTTTCTTGGCATGAACAACTAGAGCTTGATCTTCATATTCTCTTAGAATGGATTCTCTATTTGCAACTCTTGCTTCTTCCTGAACACATTCTTCCAATAAACTATCAAATTGAATTTTTTATTTTCTGGCACATACTGTTTGGTTAAAATCATCCCAAGGTCTTGTGAGACCATTGAGAGCAATCATCACGATCTCATCTTCATCTACCATGTCTCCAATTGCTTCTAGTTGTTCCTTAAACTGAGAAACCCTAGAAAAATAATCTTGAACTATTTCTCCTTTTTGCATTTTAACATTCTTAATTGGGTTATCAAGTTCATCTTCCTGTTAATATTTATTCGTTCATACATCCTATATAGGGAATCAAACATTTCTTTCGGGGTATCCTTGGAAGACACTTGATGGATCAAGTGGTCTTTGATGGAATCTGCAATTATTCTCTTTTCCCTAATCATGCCCTTCTTGTACTTCTCTTTGGCCTCATTTCTTCTGGCTCCAGAACATTATTCTTTATAATTTTCACAAGATCATTCTCTTAGAGAATGAGACCAATTATGTATTTCCAGGCATGGAAATTTTCCACATCTTCTAACTTTTCATCAAGCTTAGTGCTTGAAGGCATTTTGACAAAAAATGAAAGTGCTCAAAAAATGAAACAGACCTTACCAGAAGATGTGTTGGGCTGAGGTGAGTTGATTTGTGTTGGTTGTTTCTATGAATTCCAAGTTTTGACCTCTAAAACTTGACCTGCAAAAAATATGGACTGGTAATTTCATGTTTTTTGGTTTTTTGGTAACAGTTAAACCCTAATTTTGACTTTTCAGCAGATTTAATCACTAGAAGACTTCTTCCAAGCTACCAAAAGATGCACTAGGGTTATGCACAACTCCCAATGTTATCGTTGGTCAAAGATTCTTTCTCTGTAAAAAGCCCTAATTTTCTTGTCTCGACAACCAAGAGATGTAAATACCCAATAATAGTGCTATTATTCAGTCTAGCTATGATACCGTGTTAAATTTTAATGTTGTTATCAAGTTATATCCAAAGTACATGAGCATTTAATACATCAAAAACATATAAGGATCACTGAAATAAGCACAATCACAAGGTACACAAAATTTTATCCTGGGAAAACCACATGGGGAAGAAAACCCAACAAAAAATTCCTTAATATAGATAAACCAAAGACCGAACATAATATCCTCCTCTACTCCTTCACTAGGAAGAGTACTGCACCACTTAACTAAGAAATACCAAGAGATAGACCAAAACTCCTCCTTGACGTCACCCCCAGTTGCAGTAGGTTCTCCTCCAAGACTTACACATTGCAGCTATGGGTTTTGTGTGTCTCCAAATGAGGCACTGACCTCTCTTATAAACAATGGTCTGGCCAGCCTATAATTAGGTCTCAGTCGACCTGTCACTTTACCCTTTTAATTTACATTTAACTGTCAAGGCACAAAAGGGCCAACTTTTGCAAAGGCACAATAAGGCCTAATTAATAAACATAATATAATAATATTATTCAACATTCCATCCTAGGTAGAATGTTCTTTGAAGTTACAATATTTCAACAAATAGTAAACGAAATATTCATAAGTACCTTGAAAATACCTAAAGATCCTCTTTAGTGTAGCTGAATGTTCACATCTAGGATTAGCCATGAATTGACTCAAAACTCTCACTACGTGGACAATGTTTAGACTAGTATAGACCATAGCATACATCAAATTACCAACTGCACTAGCACAAGGAATATAAGCCATATCATCCATCTCTACTAGGACATTGCTCAATTGACAACTTAGTTTCCACATAAATGGGAACACTCAATGATCTTCAATATATGATGCAAAATTACTGTAGCACAAAGTTTACATACTTACTTTGGTTAAGCCAAGGCTTTATAATTTCTCTATCTCTCATGATCTCCATTCGTAAGATATAATTTGCAACTTATAAGTCCTTTATATTAAATTGTGCTAAAAGATGATACTTAAAATCAAGAATCACATTCTTAGTGTTACCAAAGAATAACATGTCATCTACATATAGACTTATAACAAGGAAATTGCCACCATCATGTTTGTAATACACATAATGGTTTGATTTGGATCTCAATAATCCCAACCTCAACACAATATAATCAAAATTTTGGTACCACACTCTAAGAAACTGTTTGAGACCATATAAATAATTTTTTAATTTGCAAACCAATAAATCTTTACCTTTTTCAATGTAGTTCTCTAACTGTGTCATATAGATCTCCTCCTTCAAGTAACCATGTAGAAATTTTCTTTTCACATCGATCTATTCTTTCTTTAAATCAAAAGTTGATGCTATAGATAATATGAAGCTAACAAATGTTAAGTTAACAAATGAGAAAAAGATCTCACCAAACTCTATTCCATCAACTTGAGAATATCCCTTTGCAACCAATCTTGCCTTGTGATTTCTAAAACTACCATATAAACCGATCTTCTTTTTGAACACCCATTTACATCCAATGAGTTTCCATCCGTCAAACAATGGTACCAAGTCCCATGTATCAATATTTTTAAGTAAAACCATTTCCTCATCCATGGCCAATATCTAGGACCTCTTATTTTCCATCTTCCTTGCCTCTTTCATAGTTCTAGGCTCATTGTTGTTTGCAAACAAAGAAAATATATGTGTGAAATTAGACGTAATATAATTATACTTGTTTGGTTGCCTTCTTTGCTAAGTGTAACTCCCTAAAGTTTGAGGTGAAGTTTCTTCATCCTTTTTTGAACTCTTTGAACCTTTCTCCCATCAAGTCCAGCATGAGTTTCTGGTTCATTTTCTAGTTCAATGTTCTTTGTCTTGGGTGGTAGATGAACCACTAACTTCTTCTCATCCTCTTCTAGCTACACCACTATGGGAGAAGACTCAACTTCTTTGAAAATAACATTATTTCTATACAAAAAATTTCCATCCACATTATCCCAAAGATTGTACCCTTTCACATCAACACCATAGCCATTGAAGATACATTTCACAACAATGTTATCCATCTTTGACCACCTTTCCTTAGGCACATGATCACATGCCTCACAACCAAAAACATGAAGATGCCAAAGTGAAGGCTTCTTTCCCATTTAGACCTCCATAGGGGTCTTGTCCATAAGAGTTGGCATGGGAGACCCATTAATCAAGTAACATGCAATGACATCTTCTTTTTCCCATAACTTCTTATCTAAGTTACCTCCTAAGCAAACTCTTAGCTGTCTCCATGAACGTTCTATTCATACATTATGCAACTCCATTCTACTGAGGGATATATGGAGTTGCCTTATGTATTTTAATGTCATTATCCTTATAAAGATTATAAAGATTTTCAAAACAAAATTCACCACCATTATCAATCTTCAACACCTTAATCTTCCTACAAGTCAGTCTTCAACACCTTAATCTTTCTACAAGACTGATTTTCCAAGAGAGTTTTAAACTCCTTAAACTGACTAAAAACCTTAGATTTAGTTCTAAGAAAATATATTCACGTCCTTCTAGAATAATAATCAATGAATAACACATAACAAAAATTCTTAAAAACCGAAGGAACTTTAACTAGACTGAATATGTAACAAAATGAATTAAGTCCAACAACCTAGAACATTTGTGAGAACTAGAATAAAATTGAACATAATTATGTTTTCCATATATGCAATGCTTGCAAAAATCAAATTCAAAAGCACAATCATTAAATCCATGGACAATATTTTTGATTTTCAAGGTGCATAGGCCCTTCTCACCTATGTGGCCCAATATTTGCACCCATATCATTGTCTTCTCTACAAGTAACTTTCCTTTTAAAGCAAGAGTTTGTTTAAGTACCTAGAAAACATGACCATTAGAATATATATAGGTTCTAATTGTGAAGGTGTAGATCTTATGGTTCTCTCCACTATATAAATTAAAGAACTATTACATGGAATAGTGAACACATCATGCTGGAACAAAGTGCCCACACAAAATTCCTTAGCAAGAAACATAGCTCCTTGGACCATCTTACACACTTCATAAGTGAAATCAAACCTACACACCTACATAATTAAGTTTCCTTACTAATAGTAGGTTATGTACCAGAATCGAGGTGTGTGAAACTTCACTTCTCCCCTTCACTCTTCCATCAAGGAATCTAATTAAGACTCTACCACGTCCAACTATGCTGAAAAAAGAGTCATCACTAAGGTATACCATTCCACCACCATATTTCTCATACATTGAAAACTAGTGTCGATGGGAAGTCATATGGAAGGAAACTCAAGAATCTATCAACTACACACGTTAACCCACATGGATTTTCAAATATGCAAAAACCACATCTCCACCATCCTTTGGACAAGATTTTTAGACTCATCATCATAATCATTCTTTTCCTTCTTATTCTTCTTTTTCTCTTCCTTGCAATGTCTTATAAAATACTCGACCTCGCTACATTTCCAACATTTTCCCTTGGAATTTACAAGAGACTTATGTGTCCCATGGGATTTAGGTCTACCGCTTTCTCTCTTCTTTCCTTTTTCCTTTGAGCTTCCACAAACAACCAAGGCCTCATTGGTGGATTCATAAGCTTTCCACCTCACCTTCTCTAAGAGTAAATAAGCCATGACCTTATCAAGCACTGAGATCTTTATAATGCTTCCAATGACCATTACTGAGTTGTCTCATGAATTTGGAAAGGAACACAAAATGGTCATACAACAATCCTCCTCATCCATGTTCACTCCAACTTGAGATCAATTGTGTAACAATAGTATTGATAACATTCAAGTGCTTGGCTACATAATCACCATCGCCCATTGTGTAGAATTTTTTTTATTAACTAGGTATTCATCCTGGTACAAATCCTCCAACTTCTTCCAAAGAGTTGCATTGAGCCTGATATGGATTCTTTCCGTTCTCTCCAACACCATCTACTCTTCATCTTTCATACTAGTGGGTTTGATAAAGCTTCTTTCCGTTCTCTCCAACACCATCCACTCTTTATCTTTCTTACTAGTGGGTTTGGTTCCTGCAACCCATAGATCTCACTACAAGAAGATCCTCCATCTTGAGTTTCCACAATGCAAAGTTAATACCATTAAACTTTTCTATTTCTAATCTATACATGCTTTCCATTTCCCTATGATAATATTTTATTTTTCTCAAGCTCCCACTCAAACCAAGATTAGATAAAAAAACCCTGTCCCTAAGACCTTGGATATGAGGTGATGATACTCTAATATCAAATGAAAGGAAGTAGAGACCTTGGATACGAGGTGATCAGACTCTCATATGAAATGAAAGGAAGTGGAGACTCTCATATCAAATGAAAGGAAGTAGAGATATGCTTTCAACACTAACCGATAAGAGAAGAACTTGTATAAAAATTTAAACAAATAGATGATAAACAAAAAACAAATGAAAAAATAACAAACTGTTACACAATGAATTTTTGCCAAAACCCTAATAGAAGAAAAACCCCACACTCTAAATCAGGTTCAATGTATTATTCAACAACTAAATGGTTACAATATATTACAAAGTCTCCTTCCTCTCAACAAGAGTTAAAACTCACACACTGTTTTTCTTTAACCATAACACTCAATAAATATGCATAACCAAACCATAAACCGTTTATGGTTTTCCAATTCTACATAAAACCACCAACAATTAATTAACCAATTTTCGCTATTAATCAACAATCGTTACCTACTCTATTACAGCAATGCAACATATATAACACACCTATCCCAACAATTCATAAAATATATTCATTATAAGCTTCCTTTACCATAAACCCTACTAAACAGAAAGTCAAATAGTGTTGTCTTCTTCTCTAGAGACAAATTTGAGTACTTAAACTGCTATTTTGGACAGACATGGTTATCCCTTATGATCTTTTTGTTAGCTGATTCTATTGCATCTTAACTTATTATTGGACAGTTCGTAATTTCATTTATATTTTATATTAGACGCGTGGTTGACTCTGTTGAAGATGGTGGAGTGATTTAGACCTGTGATCCTCCATACGTAATAGTGGATCTCAATATTATTTGAAATGTTCCCATTTTCTATCATAATTTTTGTTCTGAAATGAAATTGAAAGGATACACATCTAAGAAGTAGAATCTCCTTCTAAATGTACTTTAACATATTTTTTCCACGTCATAAGTTTTTAAGTTATTGACATTAACCTAAAATTTATAATACCAACCACTAGATTGACTACAATTATATATCCATTTCCATTTATAAAAAATAATATTAAAAATTATCTACGCAATCGATTCTCTAATAAAATAGGGAAAAACATCAAATAATAAACCTTTTTGAAAATGCATTTATCATTTCTTTTCATACGAATGAGGCATGTGCATAAATTATTTGGTAATGTTCATGCACGGTACATAGGCATGACTTGGCAAACATTTTGTCACATCTTAACAATTAGTTATAACCAATATATATAATTAATTAATATGTCTTATGTTTAATTAATTAATATGCCTTATGTTTTCTATCTCCGTTTGATATATATTGAGTCTTCTTTAATGTTGGTGATGTTCATGCATTAGGTAGGTATGACTTGGGAAACATTTTATCATATTTTAAGAATTAGTTATAATTTATATATGTTTTAAGTTTTTATTATCTTTATTATCTTTATTAGATATATTATTAATTTTTATTTAGTGCTATTTATTTATTAAATTGTAATTATTAGTGATAATCAATCTAAGCACTTCTAGGAAGAGACTTTTCTATTAACATGCTTTTCCTTTTAATGGGCCACATGCCTATGCCATGTATTTAGTGTTATGGATGTTCATGTTATAAATGGTCAATGATTTTTCTTTTTTTTGATGTCTCTTCCTTTTCAATTTCAATAATCTATCTTTCTGTAATTTCATTACTCTAAATGGTGTTAACCCATTTGTCGTCTTTGCTCTTCCTTTTCAATTTCAATAATTTATCTTTCTGTAACTTCATTACTCTAAATGGTGTTAATCCATTTGTTGTCTTTGCTCTTCGTTATTAGTTGCATTGGTTCCACCTTCATTGTTTGATGTGGTGTTGTGAAGTTTACAACTTTCGAGTGGGATGTTATAACTACCTTCTAGTAGTGCCCTTTTGATGAAATTAGAGTCCACAACGACAAATACACACACACATTATACAAAGAAAGAGACATCACAAATTATTCTCGTGTGTTACATTCTAATATACAAATGGTCTTGTTATCCACTGAATTGCACTAACTGGACTTGCAGTTGAGCCGCCAAAGACTGAGCAATCAATTGCTCAAATTTCAGTGTTCATAAGTTCAACTAGTCATTTTGACCACCTTTTTTCACATTTCCATCCCATGTGGGGCATTGTAATAAGATGAGATTAGCATGATGAATTTGTAAAAGGCTTGGCCTCCTAAGACTTGATCATTCGTACATACTCTAGAGTGTTTTTTTCACTTGTTAATTATCTCTCCTTCTTGAATTCAAAATTATTCTTCAGATTACTTTCTGTTTTGCATGCAAATATAGTTCATTTTTAAATTTAAACTAATTCAAATCTTATGCATGCATGACCTTCAAGATCTAGGGAAAAGTTTCATCTAATAATCAAAGCTAGATCTAGGAGTAAAATTCACTTTTTGCATGTTCTTTATTTGAATTTCTTTAGGCAAAAAATAAAGTGTTTTAATTTCTTAGATCGAGCTACTTAGTAGCTTTTACTCGTTGTTTTATAGCAAGAAGATAAATCTGACTAAAAAGAGCCTTTTTCTAGTTTCTAAAGTTATCTAAAATTCCAAAAAATCTCCTTTTATACTTAGAAAAAACTACAGAAAAGTTGAGTTTAAGTTTTTATTTTTTTGAGGCACTTTTAAAGGTGTTTTTTTTGGTGAATTAAAGCTAATTATTTGCTGGTTTTAGCAGGTTATCG
Source organism: Picea engelmannii (assembly GCA_009831015.1). NCBI lineage: Eukaryota > Viridiplantae > Streptophyta > Pinopsida > Pinales > Pinaceae > Picea > Picea engelmannii. Next base: position 919,307 of record ML777761.1, on the reverse strand, counting down.
AATAAAGAGGGAGAAAATATTCCCATTTGGACCAAGATTGGAGCATATCTTATCCCTGAATTGAACCATAGAAGATCACTTTTCACGTAAACATTGTAATACTTGTTGGCCTTGCTTATCCAAGGTCACGAGTCACCCAAAAGAGAGAAAATGCATTGTAAAAGAAAATAAATAAAACAAGTGAGGCTAAGGAGGCCTCACTCTTTCCTCTATTCCCCTAAGGGGGGAACCAATGTGGTGGTGTGTTCATTTTCGTTACTGATTCTTTTTTCTTGTTCAAATTAAATTGTCTCACATTCTAACAACTAAGTAAAATGAATCACAATCTCCTAAAAAGCTACACATTTTACCTTTGCTTAGCTTTCATTTCAATCACAATAAACTTTAATTGTTTAGTTAGCTTTCATCTTTAGTTTTGCAATTTACTTTTGGAAAATAAACCCATCCCCTCAGCTCCTCTGCAAAGAGGCTAGTCGGTGTGGAAAACCGTAATTAGATAAGATTTTATTTTCCTGTCTTTATTTTCTGTTGGCAAATAAACCAATCCCCTTAGCTCCTCTGCAAAGAGGTTCGTTAATGCAGATTCTAGTAATTAGCAAAATATTTACTTTATTGTTTAAAAATAAACATTTCCCCTTAGCTCCCGATGTATGCTATGAACCCTTGTGATATTAGCTCGATTCAGGGAACTCGTAAGAATCAGGTTGGTCAGTGTGGAGTAGCTTAATAGGACAATCTTGAAAGTTACTATTGCTTGGTATAGAAAACCTCCTAGAGGGAGTGTGTGAAGTCAGACAAGAACTTTGAGATCTAGGTTCTCCCCTTGCTGGACCTCTGAAACCTCTAGTGAGCTTGTTGGTGAAACCATTGGGTTTTAGAAAGTTCTTAACAAATTTATATACTAAAGGGATAGTCTCTCAAGAGGCCAAACCTAATTTAAATTTTCTTTCTTGCAATCAAGTTTCACTAAAATAAATCCACATTAATCGAACTCTAAAATTTTCAAAGACGTCTCCACGGGGTACATTACATTATCAACAACATAACACACGATCTCATTGGAGCTAGTCTTAATTTTCTACATTCTAAGAATCCATTTGCTTCAAAAATTCATTTTTGCAAAGAATTACTTTTGAAATAACTATTTCTACTTATGATTATTTTACTTGCAAGCACCTGTATCCTTTGAATATTTCTTATGCAAGTATTTCACTAATTGAGTATCTTTTCCATAAGCTTTTACTTTGTAAATGTATGCATGACATATGCTGCTAGTGTAGATTTACTCTTGTTATAGTTGTCTTTTCTACAATAAACTCCTATATTTTTTTTCTTGTACTTAGATTAGTTTCAAGACTTAGTATATGTTGTTAGGGACTACCCCCTTGGATTCTTTAGGAGTTGGCCTAGACGAAGGAGTCGAGGATTATGTGATAGCACCTTGACTCAAGAATTTTCCCCAAGGACACACCAAGTGGATTGAATATTTCTTCCACGTCACCCAGGTGTGTATAAAGGCGACGACATTTTTGGTGCCATTGTCGGGGATAAATCTTTCTATTTCCGGAGTATGAATTTTTTTTTCTTGTTTTTACTTAGTTTTTTGATGCTTGTTGTTTTATCTTTAGTAGACTCAATTATCCGACAAATCCACTAATTCCTAACTTGACTAAGTATTATACAAGAAGAATTTCACAAGGCTTGGCCAAATTCATCCCTGAACGCCAAAATGTTTATTGGAAGAGATAAGCCAAACTCGCTTCTCATAGAATCATTGATAAATTAGCATCTGAGTCTATTTATGATATACACTTGCTTTTCTCTAGTTTAGATTTAAATTTTAAAGAAAAAGAAATAGATGATTATTTTATTCCTTTATATTTTTCTACAATAAATGGTTACCCTCATGCTTTACCTGGAAATCAAATAGAAAAATGACCTTCTTTCCAAGGAAATAATGTTGTCACTGCTAAATCTCACATTAAAGTGTTTTCCTTATGCATTAACAAGCGGTGTAGCGGTGCAACTCACAACCACCAAGATATAAAGATGAAACTCTTTGCCTTGTCCCTAGAAGAAGATGCCTTTGATTGGTTCTCCAACCTATATGACAACAAATATTCTATAATCAAAGATATGATAGATGGTTTCATGGAAAAATGGGCTGAAAAAAGAAAACATAGACATTTGTTAGCAACCCTCCACAATATAAAGAAAAATGAAAATGAGACAATGGAGGACTTCAATAAAAAATTTGATGAGTTGGTTACTAGTCTCCATACAAATTATAAGCCTCAGGATGATTCTATTCTCATATATTATGTTGAGGCCTTCAATGGGGAGATTAGATATCAACTTATATATAAAGAACCTGGAAACCTCAAAACTTCCGAAGAAATGGCTATCAAAATTGATAAAAATATGCAAGCTTCAGGAAAGTCAACTCTTCTAGGTTTCACAAGGGGTAGTCCTTCTATGCAGTTAAAATCTAAATATAAAGAAATAGTTTCAGATAATAAAGATGCATCTTATGATCCTCTAAAATCCGTAACTGAAATGGTGAAAATAATGGAAGCCAACCATGCAACTCAGCTTAGTTCCATGCAAAACAGGTTGATAGCCATGGAGAAAGAAAAAAACAATAGATTCCAACCTAAACCCAACAACGAAAAGTGGTAGAGAAAGGGTCTCCCTCAAGACCAAATTCCACCTAATCAATTTGAATCGAAAAATGTGGTAAATGAATAAATTCCTCCTTTCTGCAGAGCATGTGAATATTTTCATGAAGAGTCTACTTGTCTAGTCTTTTTCCAAGTAAATGAACAAGGGTTGTCTGAAACAAGTAATTTTTGGGGGTACTCAAGGAACTCTGACCATATAAACAATATGGGAAAACCTCACACTTTATCAATGGACCATCGGATACAAATGCAAGAAATAAGTGAGGAATCCAATGAAGTAGTTGAAGAGTATGATAATGTTACAAAACTTTATGGGAATAAACCCACAAATGAACAGATTTTGGAAATGGCCAGAAATAAAGGAATAGTTTACTAGAGAAAAGGGAAGGATAACTCAAACAAGTCTGAATTAAACATTCCCAAGGTAATTACTCCTTCGATTACCGATCTAAGTGTTGATTTAGGTAGTTGGATTTCAAATGCTAAAGTGTTGGTACCAGTGTCAGATCTCCTCAATATTCCTTCACAGAGGGAAAAACTTCTCAAAGCCATCAATACTTCCAATGATAAAATTATTTTCAAATATCAAGAAAAGGTTAAGAGGAACTCTACAGATCCACCTGTTGTTTTAACTAGTAGGGATTAGACCAAAGAAAAAAATCCTCCTTTCTTTGTTTCCTTGACAATAAATGATCTGTGGATGCATAATTGTATGTATGATTCTGGTGCTTCATCAAATATCATAACCAAAAGGATCATGGAAAGGTTGGGCCTTTATATTACAAGGCCTTATCACAATGTGTGTGTTATGGACTCTAGGGAGATTGGAACCCATGGAATCATCATAGGCTTAAAAGTCAAGTTGGATTTCCACCCAAAGGTTTCCTTTAAAATGGATTTGCTTGTGATTGATGTGCTAGATGCTTGGGGAATTCTCTTATCCATAAAGTGGGGAGCCACCATGGGAGGTTGCCTTAATATGGATCTAACTTATGAAGTTTTCCCTTTGCCTCCTCCTTCAACTGAATCCATTGGACTTCTTAGAGAAACAGAAAGGAAATACCATATAGAAGATTCCAAAGAGCCTATGAATGAATTCATTTGTCATATGACTAACATGGGTAGCTTTTCAATATGTTCCAATTTCTTAGCTCCAGTTAAAGAAAAGTTTAAGGATGAAAAAACAATGATAGATCTTGGAAAATGAATTTTGATGGTGCAAATTCAAGGTCAGGTAAAGGAACATGAATTGTTTTATAGTCTCCAACAGGGAAATCTTACAACTTTGCATTCAGATTAGAGTTTGATGCAACCAACAATGTTTCCGAGTATGAGACACTCTTATTGGGGTTATAAATTGCTAAGGACATAGGGGTCAGAATTATAGACATCAAAGGTGACTCTGACTTAGTAATTCTTCAAGTTAAAAATAAATTTACATGCAAGAGTGAAAGACTTAAAATATATATAAATGCTATCTGGGATACCATGGAATTATTTGATGCTATAGTCCTCATTTCAATTCCTAGAGAGTATAATATCTTGGCAAACAGTTTGGCAGTATCAATTTCAATCCTCCACCCTTTAGAATATTTATTGAATGACAAAGGAAAAATGGAAATAAATTTTAGGCCTTCAGCTCGAAACATTGTAGATCACTGGCAGGTTTTCAAAGATGATGAGTAAATTTTGAGATTCATTCATAATGTTCAAGAATTTTTTGGTTTAAATGTCAATTATAAGGAGGAGGGAAAATATTATTCTGAGGAAGAAAATCCCATAAAAAACCATTTCTCAGGGGAATCACGACTTTAGAACAAATATTTGACAGGAATGACATGCATAAAAAGAAAAAATAAGTAATAAAGCCCAGTAGCTACATTGAAATAAATATTGGGACAAAAGAGGTCCCAAGGTTAATAAAAATTGGAAAAGGTACGTCAAAAAAGGAGAGGAAAGAGTTAATAAGTATGGTCCAAGAGTATAGGGATGTGTTTTCCTTCACTTATGATGATCTCAAATCTTACAAAGAAGATGTGTTTCAACATACCATCCCCCTCAAAGAAGACACTAAGCCTTTTCGACAAAAACTTAGTCAAATAAATCCTATGTTAGCACTTTTAGTTCAAGTTGAGCTTAAGAATATGTTGGATGCTAGCATCATTGCACCAACAAGACATTCTTCATGGTGCTCTAACTTAGTTGTGGTTAGGAAAAATAATGGGTGAATAAGATTATGCATAGATTTCATAAATATAAACTTAGCATGCATTAAAGATAACTACCCCCTCCCCAACATGGAAAACTTATTACAAAGGGTTACATGATCTAAGATAATGTCCTTGTTGGATGTATTTTTAGGCTATAATTAGGTGTTGGTCAGAAAGGAAGATCAAAACAAAACAACTCTCACAACCCAATGGGGAATTTTTGAGTACTTAAGAATGCCTTTTTGTCTATTAAATGGAGGTGCTACCTTTCAAAGGGCCATGGATTTTTCCTTCAAAGAGTTAATAGGAAAAATCATAGAAATATATCAAGATGATCTAACTATATTCTCAAAAAAAGGATCAAATCATGTGGGTCATCTTAGACAAGTATTCGAGAGATGTCGAAAATATGACACCTCACTAGATCCAGCTAAGTCGGTTTTGGGTGTCGATGAAGGGAAACTTTTGGGACACATTATCACAAAAGACGAGGTAAATATAGATCCATAAAGGGTGGAAGCCGTTAAAATAATCCCTTTACCCCAAACCAAGAAATCCCTCCAATATTTTCTTGGTCAGATCAACTTTGTTAGAAGATTCATCCCGAACTTAGTTGAGACCATTAAGCCTATCCTCAAACTTTTGAAAAAGGATGTCAAGTTTGAGTGGATAGATGAAGGAAGGAAATATTTCAAAAACATTAAGGACTCAATTGGTAGATCTCATGTACTGATTAGTCCTAATTATGCTAAATATTTTCAAATATTTTCCTTCGCTTCAGAAGATACTATTATAGGGGTGTTGCTTCAAAAGAATGATGAGGAGCAAGAGAAACCCATTTCTTTTATGAGCAAGTCATTACATAGTTCAAAAATTAATTACACAATTATGGAAAAACAAGCATATTCCTTGGTTAAATCTCTCAAGCATTTCAGAGTTTATGTAGGATATTCAAATATTGTGGGGTATGTGCCTCACCCAACAATGAAATACATCCTAGCTCAACAAGATTGCTTTGGATTAAGGGGAAAGTGGGCTTCTAAAATACAAGAATATGACTTAGAAATAAAATCCACTAAGTTAATCAATGTTGAAGGATTAGCTCGAATGTTAACATAAGGGAATGAGCAAGATTTGGACCTAGTTTGTCAAAACAATCAGTCTTGGTCGGTCTTGTCTTCAGAGATTCAAAAGTTAGAACAACATCAATGGTATGGAGATATCATTTTATTTCTCATCAACCTCACATATCCAAGTCACTTAATTGGTCATAAAAGAAGGGCATTATGTTTGAAAAGTGGCTAATTATTGTATCATCCAGGATGGATTGGGGTGGAGGAACCCCAATGGGGTAATACTTAGGCATGTTGACAAGATTGAATCAAAGAGACTCATGGTTTATTTTCATTCAGGATTTTGTAGTGGGAATTTTGCATCTAAAACTAATGCCCACAAGAACCTTAGAGCAGGTTATTATTGGCCAACCATTTTTCACATGTGCATAAAATGGTTAGGGGTTTCCAGCAGTGTCAATTTTTCACAGGGAAGCAAAATCTATCATCTTTACCTCTACAACCAGTAATAGTTGAAGCTCCTTTTCAGTAGTGGGGGATTGATTTCATTGGTCAGTTCAAAGACAATTCAAGTAATGGGTATACTTGGATATTAACAACAATGAATTATTTCACTAAGTGGGTAGAATCTATACCCACCAAGTCAACAACCAACGAAGTGGTCATGAATTTTCTTGAAGATAAAATCATCACTAGGTTTGATGTGCTTGCCACGATAACTAGCGATAATGCCAAATCCTTCAACTCAACAAAATTATCCTCATTCTGTTTCAAATATGACATTATTTTGTCCCACTCTTCAAACTATTATCCCCAAGGCAATGCTCTTGCCGAGTCTAGCAATAAGAATCTAATGACTATCCTTAAGAAAACAATTGGGGATAATAAAAGATCATGGGATAGTAAAATTCAGTTTGCATTATGGGATGATGGGATTTAAAAAAATAGTGCAATAGGAAAAAGTCCTTTTGAAATTGTTTATGGGCTTGATGTTACTTTTCCAATCCACTTAAATCTTTCAATGTATCAGTTAGTTCAGAAGTACAATATGGATGAAAATTTTGAGCAGAACATGATTGATCAGTTGATTGAGTTAGATGAGAATAGAAGGAAAGCCTTAGATAAGAGTATAAGGAATTGATAAAAGGTTAAGAAGACTTTTGACAAGTCTTAAAAACAGAGGGATTTGCAAATAGGTCATACAATACTTCTATGGGACAAATGGAAAGATAAGACAAGAAAACACGAAAAATTTGGCAGTCTATGGGCTGATCCATACATTATTCAGGATGTGTCTGGAAAAAACTCATTCTTTTTTAGCCGATTGGATGGTGAGACGTTAATGCTTCCAGTAAATGGTCAACTCCTAAAATTATTCTTTAGCAAAGTCATCTGATGCCCATGGGGGCATCCTTTGTATCATATTTTCTAACCCTTTTCCTTTGTACTTTACATTTCATACTTTCATTTCTTGTATATAGTTCATTTGTTGCTTTTGTATTTTCCCTATATATACATGTACATTATTCCTACAACTTATGTTTATTATTGGATTTCATATGGGCATGTTACTGATGAGGCGTTAATGATGTAGGTCATATGATTCTGGATTTTCACATGCTCTCCTTTTAATAAAAAGATCAAGCACACATCCCCATATGGAGTCAATGCTATCCACTGAGTTGCACTAGCTGGAATTGCAGTTGAGATGCTAAAGACTGAGCAATCAATTGCTCAAATTTCAGTGTTCAGAAGTTCAGCTAGTCATTTTGACCACCTTTTTTCGCATTTCCATCCCTTGTGGGGCATTGTAATAAGATGAGATTAGCATGATGAATTTGTAAAAGGCTTGTCCTCCTGAGACTTTATCATGAATACATACTCTAGAGTGTTTTTTTTCACTTGTTAATTATTTCTTTCCTAAAATTTATTTTAGGCGAGTTATAATTTCTAAGTTTTTTCACTCAAATATCTCCAAAGCTGGGGTATGTTACTCATGGTTAGGTCTTAGCTTGGTTACCCAAGTATATTTTCTAAAATATTTATGTTACCATGCCAGGTCATTATTTTTGACTCATATGGAAATTGTGCTAAGTCCCCCCTAGGAATTTTTAATGTTTTCATTCAATTAAAAAAATTTCCGCAAAACGAGATATTTTAATTGTAAGAAAGTCATAAGTTAAAAACGTGGTACTAGAAGGCATTATATGCCTTGTGGGTATTCATTTTTACACTCAGAATACCCACTTTACCTAAGTATCTACTTTGTGAGTGAAATTGGTGATTTTTAATCACTTAAAGTTAATTTTACTCACAAAAATGGTCATAAAAGACAAATAAAAGAAAAAATCAACAATCCTTATATCAAGGAAACATGTATGGGACATGTTTTCCTTGTCTCTATAGTCTACTCAAGTGGTGGCAAGTTGTCTCAAGTATATTTCAGGAAGTCATCAGAATCAGGTTGGTCAGTGCGAAGTAGTGTAATAGGACAATCTTGAAAGTTGCTATTGCTTGGTCTAGAAAACTGCCTAGAGGGAGTGTGTGAAGTCATACAGGAAATTTGAGATGTAGGTTCTCTCCATGTTGGACCTCTGACACCTCTAGTGAGCTTGTTGGTGAAACCATTGGTTTTCGACAAGTTCTCAACCAATTTATATACTAAAGCGATAGTCTCTTGAGAGGCCAAACCTAGTGTAAATTTCCTTTCTTGCAATCAAGTTTCACTAAAATAAATCCACATTAATATAACTCTAAAATTTTCAAAGATATCTCCAAAGGGTACATTACATTTTCAACAACATAACACACGATCTCATTGGAACTTGTCTTAATGTTCTACATTCTAAGAAGCCATTTTCTTCAAACATTCATTTTTGCAAAGCATTACTTTGAAATTATTTCTGCTTATGGTTATTTTACTTGCAAGCACCTATATCCTTTGACTATTTCTTATGAAATTATTTAACTAATTGAGTATCTTTTCCATAAACTTTTACTTGTATATTTACTCTTGTTATAGTTGTCTTTGCTGCAATAAATCCTAGATTCATTCTTGTACTTAGATTAGTTTCAAGACTTAGTATATTTTGTTAGGGAGTACCCCCCATTGGCTTTGCTAGGAGTTATCCTGGATGGATGATTCAAGTATTAGGTGAGTACAAACCTTGACTTGAGACTTTCCCCCAAGGACACACCAAGTGGATTGAAGATTTTTTCCATGTCACCCAGGTGTGTATAAAGTCCGCAACAGGTCCCATATATAATTATAGGTGACCATAAAACTATTTCATAATTAAATATTCCATTCAAACCAAATGCATAACTATTTCCATAAATCTCTCCACAATATCTCCACAAATCTCTCAACAAATATTTATCCTTAACTTCTCTTCTCATCTCTAATTCATACTTTCATACGTAGACTTTTAAATTATTCTACCTCATTACAAAGCCATCATTTAATTTATTTATTAAACATCACAAGGAGGAGTTATTATTTCATACTCCCTTTTAATGAATACTTGTAATTTCAATAAGTTAAATTAAAATTTCCTTTGAATTGGTCCCATTTCCATCTTCCTTGTATTTTCCTTCACCACTCTTAGTCTTCATTTTCAGTCTTCTATGATTTTTGGTATTTTTCTGATCCGGATTTATGTAGGAACACAATGAAATACATAAATACACATAAACACAAAGATGCAGTGGAAATAAGACTTCATTTCATTAATAACAAATGACTGAAATATGCTTACAGACATAATGGAAATAAACTAGATAGGGCGTTGGTAGCTTATCTCTGAGAAGAGATGTGGCGGCTACTAGCCTCTGAATTGTGTTACAATGAGACTCGAAGGCCTATTCTTATTGAGAAACAATGGAAAACCCTAAACATCCAAAGATCTAACCCTAGGAGATGAAACGCCAAGACTATGGGCCCCGTTTGGGTAAGTTGGTACATCAACTTCCCAGGGACATAACTTTGGCATACGATCTCCATTTGACGCGTTCCATACCTCGTTAGAAATATCTATATGAGGAATACAAATTTTTGGGTGAGCAACATGATCTATGATCCATGTTTCTCCTCGGTTTCCCAAAAAACGTTGTTTAAGGCCTCAAAACGGCTCCGGAAGTTCAGGACCCGAAAAGCTGCTAAAAATAGTAAATTGTGCGGAAACTAAAAAACTGAAAGAAACAATGGTGGGGGTCCCAGTGGAATAGGTGGGTGGCCACCGATATCCACCTGGATCATTCCTCCTCCCTTAGGAAGCAATGGTCCCCATTACGTTGAGTTCCTCCATGAGATGAGGAAAATTTTGCTGAACTTGGTCCCTGGTGAGCCACTTGCCTTGGTGAAAGAGTTGGCCTGCTTTGACAACTCGATATAGCGGTATCCTTTGTTTTTGGGTGTGATTGATCTATGTATCCATGATCTGATCAATTCTATCTTGTTCCATGTAGTCTGGATTTAACTTTGTTGGTGTGAGTTGTTCTGCCATGTCGGATGTGTCTAGTAGAGGTGGAAAGTAGGGTCAAAGGCGGTCCACATTGAACACTGGGTGCAGACCAAGGAATGGTGGAATGTTGAGCTTAAAGGAATTTTCCCCTACAGCCTTGGTGAGGGTGTACGACCCATATCGGAGCGGACGAAGCTTGCGGTGGGGTCCAATGATGCGCTCCTTTTGCAAATGCAGCCACACTTTGTCACCCACCTGGAAGTTGTGTGGCACCCGATGTTGATCATGTCCCTGCTTGTAGTTAGCATTGGCTCTGTCCAAGATGTCATGAACCTATTGAAAGATGTGTTGAATGTTCTCAATGAAGCTATTTTCCTTATCAGCCTCAGACTGGACATGAGCTGAATCATCCTGAGTAACCACAAATGACATGGTTATGTCAATGGGACATAGTGGCTGGAATCCGAAGCCCACTTGAAAGGGGCTGTGGTTTGTTGAGCTATGGAGAGAATGGTTGTAGCTTTGTTGTACATAGGGGAGGCTCTCATCCCATGTGCATGGATGCTTTGAATTGTACATGCGCAGAATGTGTACGATCATCTGGTTGATGACCTCTGTCTGGTCATTAGTTTGCAGATGGAAAGTTGTGGACTTGGTGAGCTTGGTGTCCAGCATCGACCAGAGGCTGGACCAAAATGTACTGAGGAAACTACTGTCCTGATCTGAGATGATAGACTGTGGGATTCCAAAGTGTACCCACACTCGTTCAAAGAAGAGTTTAGCAGTGGCTTCTGCTGTGATATTCTTCTTGCAAGCCATCATAATGGACATCTTCGAGAATCGATTAACGACCACAAAAATAGAGTCATTTCCATGCTTAGTAGAAGGAAGGCCCGACATGTAATCCATAGAGATGGATTCCCAAGGTCGATTGGGGGTAGGAAGCAGAGTATAGAGGCCTTGCTTCTTGATGGTCGGTTTGGAAATGGCGCAAGAAGTGCAGGACTTGATGTACTTCCCGACATCTTGTCGAAGGTTCGGCCAATAGAAATACTTTTGCAGTACTGCCACGGTTTTCTCGACCCCGAAATTCCTAGCGACCCGACTATAGTGCGCCTCCCAAATCATCTTGGCACGCTCGCTTGAAGGAACACAAAAGTGTCCCAGGTGACAAAGAAGAGCATATTGGAGGTGAAAATTGGGAACTTGCTTACCCTCCAAGACTGTATTGTATGTGTGGCCAAATTTTGGATCACTTGTGTAGAGAAGCATCCAATCGAAAGTCTCGTGCCCACAAGAGTTGAGCACAATGGTTAGCACCACGATGGGTGGTCGACTGAGGAAGTCTACAACATTACTGGTGCTTCCTTTTTTGTACTTAATGTTAAAATGAAACTATTGTAGGTATGTGGACCACTTCTGATGGTGATCATTCTGCAACTTCCCTTGTGTCTATATGAACTGCAGGGGTCGGTGGTTTGTGTGAATGATCGTTTCCTTTCCCAAAATGTAATGCTTCCATTGCCGACAAGCCTGCACAATGGAATACATTTCTTTTTCATAAATGGGATACTTCCGGACTGTGTCGGAAAGTGTCTCACTATGATATGCCACTAGATGCCCATGTTGAGTAAGGACTGCCCCAATAGCATAGTCAAAGGCATATGTCTCGATCTCAAATGGTTGTTGCAAGTCTGGTAATGTGAACACTGGTGCAGACCAGAGGTGATGCTTCAACTCCCCGAACGCCTTCTGTTGAGATTCATACAAAATAATTTTGATTTAGCTCCTCCCTTGGTGACTTGACTCAAGGGCCAAGTGATATGAGAGAATCCCAACACAAACCTGCGGTAGAAATTGGCAAGACCTAAAAAGCTGCAGAGCTCTGTTAGGGTGGTTGGGGCTGGCCAATCCTGAATGACTTGAATCTTTGCTGGATCCACATGTACCCCCCGCTCATCAATAATGTATCCCAGATACTAAACCCGGGTCATGCCAAAAGTGCATTTTTCCAAATTGGCACACAACTTGTGTTGCCGCAGTGTTTGGAGGACCTGTCGGATGTGGTGGAGGAGTTCTTCCCAAGTCTGGTTGAAGATCAGAATGTCATCCAAGTACACCACTACAAATGAGTTGGTGAATGGCCACAAGATGTCGTCCATTAGTCTCATGAAGGTTGCAGGGGCATTCGTCAACCCGAAAGGCATGACCAACCATTCGAAAAGGCCCTCCTTGGATTTGAATGTAGTCTTCCACACATCAGAGGGTTCGAATGGTACCTAGTGATACCTAGACTTCAAGTCGATCTTGCTGAAATATTTTCCCCCCTTTAGTTGGTCCAGAAGGTCATCAATCCATGGGATTGGGTACCTATTCTGGATAGTGATCTTGTTCAGTGCCCAATAGTCAATGCAGAGTCTCCAAGTCCTATCCTTCTTTTGCACCAAAACGATCGGGCTTCCACAGGGCGATGAACTCAGCCGGATGTTACCTTTTTGCAACAGCTCCTGAATCTGCCTCTTGATTTTGTCATTCTCTAGAACAGAGCGTCGATAGATGGGTCCATTGGGCAGCGGTGCAACTGGGGTCAGATCGATGGGGTGCTTGACCTGGTAGTGTAGAGGCACCCCTGTGGGGGAGGTGAAGATGTCCTCATACTCTTCCACGACCTTATCCATCTGTTTTTTTTTTGTAGCAAGTCCCTTTCTGGAGGTCATGGTCACAGTCTTCCTCTTTCCCCGAGGGCGGATCATCAGGAAAACAAATTTCCTGGTTTTGGAAATGAGCTTATTGCATTGTTTTGCAATAACCAAAGAGATGGTGGTAGGCGGTGCTATCTTCGGTATCCTGTATAGCTTATTTCCCAAAGTGATAATAACATCGTGATGCTTGGACTCATACATAGCATGTCGCTTCCACAAGTATGGTTGGCCTAATAATATATCAGAAACATCAAGAGGAGCAATGTCACATAATACCTCATCCATGAAGGGCTTGATGTTGTAGGGAAAGAGACATTGTTGACTGACGCGGAGGTCCTGTCCTTGGTGCAACCACCTAATGGTGTATGGTTGTGGGTGTGTTGTGGTCAACAAGCCCAACCGCTTCATGAACTTTACCGAGATGAGGTTCTTCTGGCTCCCGCTATCGACAATGAACTGCAATGGGGAACCCTTTACCCACATCTTGGAATGGAAGAGACGCTCTGCCTCCTCTGGATCTTCTGGTTCCTCCTTCTGGATCTTCGTGGTGGTAACGGTGGCATTGGGCTTCGCATCGATAATCTGATTCCCCCTGTCATTCCTCTTGTCAGGTTCTGATTCAGAGTCAGAGCATGCATCCAATTCAGAAGCCTTCAACTCGGCTACCAGTGGCTGCTTGGCCCGAGACTCACTTGTGTTGTGAGTGGAGCTCTTATGGAACTCACACCACTTCTCCGTGTCCTTTTTTGGCTTCGTGGTGTTGTTCTTTGCTTGTGTCTTTGGCGGGTTGTCATGGGCTGCCCGACCTTGGCCTGGTCCTTTGTTCCACGGTTTGGGGGTACCTTTCCCTTGCTTCTGATTTGTAGACCCAAAGTCTCGCCTCTTCTGTTTGAACTTCTACTCAATTTTGGTAACATATCGATATGCCACACCAAGCGAGGAGATGTCAAGGAACTCCATTTCCTTCTGAATGTATATGTGCAGAAAACTATGGTATTTTAACACCAAATGTTTCTCTGAATCTTTGATACCCAACTTTGTGCGTAGGGTATGAAACAAATTCGTCATCTCATGCACATATTGGTCCCTTTGCTGTCGCAGCATAGTCCATTGTATGTATTTGTCCTCATAGCTCCCCATAGGATAATATTGTTCCTTGATGGTGTCTTAGAAAGAATTCCAAGTGGGTGCAGCTGAGAACAGAGAGGGTTCTCCCTCGTCCTGTTGCTCCGAGTAGGTTTCCCACCAGTCCTTGACATGGGGGGCGGCTTTGAGGAGTGCAAAAATAATCTTTTCTCGGTCGGAAAAGTCATGAAACGAGAAATATCCTTATAACAGATTCAACCATCTATCTACGAAATATGCATATATTTGGCCCTCAAATATGGGAATGTCAAAGTTTACTTGTACCTTAAAAGGAATGGTGCCTCCAGAGTGGCTGTTGGATGTCGATGCGCCGCTAGTGGGAATCCGTTGAAGAATCTGGGCAAAGTTGTCCATCATCGCGTTCCTTTGTTTATCGAGGGCCTCCTCAAGCAACATTTTGATAGGATCTCTTTCTCCCTCATCTTTATTTTCTTCCCCTATGGGCAGTCGTCGAGGTTTTCGAGGCTGATCTTGCAAAGGTTCAACCAGATCGAGCCCCAACTCCTTATACCCCGACCTCGTTGGGGACATGAAAAGAAGGATCGAGAATGAGAAGTCTTCTCTGATACCACTGATATGGATTTATGTAGGAACACAATGAAATACATAAATACACATAAACGCAGAGATGCAATGGAAATAAGACTTCATTTCATTAATAACAAATGTATGAAATATGCTTACAGACAGAATGGAAATAAACTAGCTAAGGCACTGGTAGCTTATCTCTGAGAAGAGATGTGGTGGCTACTGGCCTCTGAACTGTGTTACAATGAGGCTCGAAGGCCTATTCTTATTGAGAAACAATGGAAAACCCTAAACATCCAAAGACCTAACCCTAGGAGATGAAACACCAAGACTATGGGCCCCGTTTGGGTAAGTTGGTACATCAACTTCCCAGGGACGTAACTTTGGCATACGATCTCCATTTGATGCATTCCATACCTCGTTAAAAAGATCTATCTGAGGACTACAACTTTTGGGTGAGAAACATGATCTAAGATCCATGTTGCTCCCCTGTTTTCCCAAAAAAACTCGTTTAAGGCCTCAAAACGATTCCGGAAGTTCAGGACCCGAAAAAATGCTAAAAATAGTAAACTGTGCGGAAACTGAAAAAATAAAAGAAGCAATGGTGGGGGTCCAAGTGGAATAGGTGGGTGGCCACCAATATCATCCTGGATCATTTTCATTCTTCATCTTCGATCTTCTTCATTTTCCATGTTCTACTTGCAAACATAAACAATGTTTGTTGAAGTCCATATACAAAAATTACCATTCATTAGAATGCATGGGTTTCCTGTTGGATCATGTTTTCATTGATGCCAATGGTTTTATTGATTGATGTCATTGATTGATGTCATTGATTGATGTCAAGTGATTGATTGATGTCAAATGATTGATTGATTGATGATTGATGTAATATAATATGTATTGTCCTTGATGAGAATGCATAGATGAAGATGGATCAATGAGTTGTCATTGATATGAT
>ML777761.1:867582-902943 GCA_009831015.1 Picea engelmannii | reverse complement strand
ATTTGGTTTCATTGATATATGATGCATTGTTGGAAAAATATATAGATGACTCATTATTGTCTTATCATGATTTATAAGGTGCACAAATGGATGAACTCCAAAGTGGTCCCCTTATGGTGAAAGCCCTCACGGGAAGACGCTTTGAGGATTGAGTTATCCTAAAAGAATGGTTGGAGGAACCATTCTCTCATTATTGTCTTATCATGATTGATAATGTGCACAAATGGATGAACTCCAAAGTGGTCCCCTTATGGTGAAAGCCCTCACGGGAAGACGCTTTGTAGATTGAGTTATCCTAGAAGAATGGTTGGAGGACCCATGCTTGTATGTGGAATAACGAGATGAATATCAAGGAAATTTTTGGTGAAAATATCCTATATGTATAGTTCTTGTCATTCCAATTCCAGTGGTATGTAGAATGCCACATAACTCCTCACGGTTAGAGAGTTATGGCCATGAGAAGTTGGAGACCCCAGGTTTGGGTAATGGACCTAAGTTTGTTTGATGGGTAATGGTATGAGTTATGATATATTTTCAGACAATACTATTCTATATGAATAGTACATGTCATGCCATTTCTGGTGGTATGTGGAATGCCACATAACTCCTCACGGTTTGAGAGTTATGGCCTTACGAAGTTGGAGGACCCTCACATGTCATCTAGAAGCCCCAAAAGGTCAAAGAAGTCAAAGCGGTTTAAGGGATTTTAAAAGGTAAATAATAAAGTGAAGTGATGCGTGTACTATAATTCAAAGTGAATACAAAATAAATTATTTAAATAATAAATTTAATGGATAAATTAGAAGTGGGTTAACCCTAAAGTAAGGAAAGTGGGGCCAAGTGACCTAGAAGATGTTTTTAAGGAAGCTACTTGGAGAGTATAAATAAGAGGCAAGGCTCTCTCATTTTAATCACACTTGAGCATATTGAATATCTATACGTGTCTAAGGTAACCAAGGATATCTAAACCGAAATTCTGAGGAAAGGTGAAGAAAAGAAGGCCGAAATGCAAGGAAGGATAAATTCTTTTGATGGTGCTTTCTAAGGTATGTTATTTATAGGTCATCTCACCATTTTCACTATAACGTTTTTTATATAATCATTCAGACCATGAAATTTCTATTCCATTGAGAAAACATAACCAAGTATCTATGGTAAAAAATTCATCTTGTGGGTCGTTGTATTTTGGGAATTACACTCTGTGGAAAATAGGGTTTGTGACTAGCCCTGAAACTAGTCAAAAACAAGTGTTTCGGGTAAAAATGTCATAAATTCTTCATAAAAGATCCAAAATCAGTGTGACAAAATGTGTTGGTTAGGGTACAGGCTGTAGTATGTTGTGTAATATTTTTTGATCAATTCAGTGAATATTTTGTGCAGTCCACGCTCTACAAGCTTACTCTCTAGAATAAGCCAAAATTCAACAAGGTATGCCATTTTTTATATAACGCCTTTTCTGAGAGGTTCCAAGTAGTTCCACCTGGATAAACTTCATAAAATACATTGAATAACATTGTATATCCATTTCAGAGCTTTATTCATTATAGGTACAAAATTATGATTATTTCAAGTTGGGGTTGTTGACTAATCCAAAACTAGTCATGATTGAGACAAGTAGTTGATGAGTTGGCACATACATGAGGTGTATATTTGATGATGTTGGTACATATTGATGAGTCATTTTTTATTATTATTTGAAACATTATTTTTATATACTTGGTACATGGTTGGATGCACTTGTTTATGGTATGGGTTGACTATAGGTTGTTTGGCACAGGTTGGTGCATGGTTGATGCACTTGTTTATGTTGACAGATTGATATCTGTTGATGATTGTTGCCTCATCTCAGTTGGTGCTAAGAATGTAAGATGAGTCTTGCATATATATCTAGTGCTCTTGTAGAGTTGTACTCTATTCATTTGTTGCTAAAAAACCCCCGGATTGAAGTCCATAATAAAAAGAAAAATTGTACATACATCTTGTGTTCTTTGTGTTCCTTGTGAAGATGATTTGTTGATGATATGTTGCTAATATATGTTGCTTATATGTATTCACATCTAAATGATTATAAATGACAACAATGAGTAATGAGAAAATGTTGAATGTTAACCAAGGATTTTTTCTGTAAGAGGGAAGTTTTGGGAAAAAGATCCCCACACTCATTCACCCCCCCCTCTAAGTGTGGTAGGTGTGTCCAACAATTGGTATCAGAGCGGGCCTTCACTACAAGCCTTAACAAGCTTTAAGGAGATCCATAGACACACAAATGGATGATGAATTTCCAATCCTTGATGAGGAAAACTATTCCACTTGGAGAATAGAGATGAGATTATATTTGAAGACAATGTGAGCATCTATTTGGAAGGAAACCATCGATGGATATGTTCCGTTGAAGAACAAGTCAAAGTTTGCATCTCAAAGGGAAGGAAAGAAGAATGATGCATTGGCTCTCAAGACCATTCTTAGTGGACTCTCAAGCCCTATCAAAGAGAGCATGGGACAATGCACTTCCGCCAAGAATCTATGGCTAAATCTAGAGGAGACATATCAAAGCAAGAAGGAGAAGGAAGAAATTAAAGACCATTCCATCAAGATCATCAAAGGTAAAGAATCATCAAAAACTCTTGAATGTATTGTTTCTAAATGTGATTTTGAAAACATTTCAAGTGACGATAAAGAATAAAGTAATTATAGCACAAAGGAAGATCTTGAAGACCTTTCAAATGAAGGCAAAACATCATGTGATGGTGTTGGCAAGAAGGAAGATATTGAAGGTAAATAATCTCCCAAGAATCTTGATTGCAATAATTCAAAGTGTGATGATGTTGAATTTTTCTCAACTGAAGAAGATGATCTAGAAATAGTTTCTGTAAAGTTTGATGATAGTTATCCCATGGAAATAATAGAAGAAAATCTATTAGAACTTCAAAAGGAAATTGAAGAGGGTTTATATATGTATAGGAGTGATCATTTTTATACACACTATAACTATCTTTCAGATAACACTAAGAAGTTTCTTAGGAGGAGTCAAAGACACATCTTGAAGTTAAAGGGAATATGCTCAAAGAACAAGAAGAGAGTTCTAAATTAGAAGAAAAGGAAGAAGAGATCACAAGACTAAAGAATGTAAAAGAAGACATGAATATATATGATGAGATTAACAAAAGTTTTGAAACTGTTATTCATCTCAAGACCCAAATTGAGGAAGCCAAAATAATAGAGGAGCTATTGAAGATTCAAATAAATGAAAAGGAAGAGTCATGTTGTAAGCTAGAAGCTGAAATTGTTGACCTTAGAAAGAAGGTAGAGAATTCAAACAAATTCTTGAATAGCTCAAGAATCTTGGATGAGATATTGGAAAGTCAAAGACCACCATGTGATAAATTAGGTCTTGGATACAAAGGAGAAGATATAAATGTTGAATCAATCACCTCAAAGAATCATGAGGTAAGTCCATCAAAGAAGGAAGGAAATGTTGCAAAACAACCATCTACACAAGACAAAAAAGATTTCAAAAGAACAAAGAAAGGAAGACATCAAGAAGATACTTTTGGGACACCAAAGAAAAGGTATGAAAGTATTTTTCATGGGCATTGTTATTCATGTAATGGATATGGTCACAAAGCTTTTGAATGTATATCTCATGAAAGGAGATATAATGGAAGATTCTATCACACCACAAGGTGTTGGAGATGTGATCAAGTAGGACATATTGTTGTTCACTGTAACTCTATGAGATGCTACAACTGTAGTGGATTTGGCTACAAATCCCAGGAGTGCTGGAACATAAGAATAAATTCCATGATGAGGACTTCACATAACATGGCTAGAAGAAGGAATGAAGTAAGAAAGGGAGATATCTTTGAAAATATGGATACTCAGAGCTCAAGTTCTGAGGAGAAGGGTCATCTACAGAAGTGGGTGAAGAAGACAGAGCAGCTAGATCAGAATGAAAGACTGAAGGGAAGTACACAAGTGTCATCTACTGAGGCACACACGAGTGATAGTGGTGAAAATCGTGTGCATATGCGTGCTGACCTTGAATAGGTTGCGTACACACGTGCTCTGTTGTGCAATAGGCCACGTATATGTTGTAAGGCCTTGGGAAAAAGGAAATGCACATGGCTTGGATTTTGATGTGATGGTATAACTCTGTATTGTAGGGTATGACATTGTTTATTGAAGGTTCTGACACTGTTTGCTACAGGTTTTCATGGTGAGATCACACAATGGTATGATAAAAATAAATATTGGGTGCATGGAACTAACCCAAGAGTGTGGATTGATGTTGATCTATTGGGATTAATCATTTTGTGATATTGATGGTGGTGTACATGGCTGGTATATCTTATGATGTATTATTGGAAGCATATGTTGATATCATGGTGCATGCATTTTGCATATGGATTGGGCTACATGTTGAGACATATGGTTGGTGAGTTATGAGGTAATCATGTTGTAAATCATTTTTGATCTATAGTTGATGCATGATTGGTAATTTTCTAGTACATTGGAAGAGGCACCTACTAGCAGTTTGATTGGCACATGTTTTATGGAGGATTTGGCATACATATATGGGATTCATAATTTTGTGGTATTGGTGCATGGTAATGTACATGTTTGGTATACTCATAGATGGCATATGCTTGATGATACTACACCATTGGTACTACTTGATTAACACAACAATTGGCATTTGTTTGAGATACATGATTGTGGCACTTGGTTCATGATGGAGACATATCATGAGTGATATGATACATTGTTTGGCATGTTGGTAGATGCACATGGTTGGCATATTGGTGGATGCACATGGTTGGTATATTGGTAGATGCACATGTTGGCATGTTGATAAAGGCATATGATTGATAGATTCCATGGATGATATCTTTTGTCACATTGCATGATGTTGATGTACATGGTTGATGTACATAGGTATTATGCATGATGAGTACACATTTTGTACATGATATACTTGGTTTATATTTTTCTCATGATTCTTTATTTCATTGTTGACATATATTTTTCTTCATGATGCTTGGTATGGCATGAGTTTGATGCATGAACAGGTCCAAGAATCGTTATATGGTAGCACAATGTTCACCTTGCAGAAAATATAGGGGAGACATACCCATAGGGGGATTCATTCTTCTTCCCATGATTCTAGGAGGAGATATTTATCAGATGCATACCTATAAAAGAGCCCTATACTTGAAGAAAGAGCACAAGAGCATAATTTCAAGGGGATAAATGGTCATAGGGGGAGTATGTTCGATGTATCTTCAACATTACATCAGAGTGATATCTCTTATTCAAAAGGGGAGAGATTATTCAAAGGAAGATCAAAGGAATTCAGTCAGGGGGAGTAGCCCCAAGGAGATTTCAAGCAAGTGGAGAAGCCCCAATATGAGAATGGCCCTTTGCCATTGATGTCAAAGGGGGATATTGTTGGATCATGTTGTCATTGATGCCAATGGGGTTTTATTGATTGATGTCATTGATTGACATCAAGTGATTTATTGATGTCAAAGGATTGATTGATTGAGGATTGATGTAATATAATATGTATTGTCCTTGATGAGAATGCATAGATGAACATGGATCAATGAGTTGTCATTGATATGATGAAGATGGATCAATGAGTTGTCATTGATACATGATGAATATGGATGATGTGGTTTCATTGGTATATGATGAATTGTTGGAAAAATATATAGATGACTCATTATTGTCTTATCATGATTGATAAGGTGCACAAATGGATGAACTCCAAAGTGGTCCCCTTATGGTGAAAGACCTCACGGAAAGATTCTTTGCAGATTGAGTTATCCTAGAAGAATGGTTGGAGGATCCATGATCTCATTATTGTCTGATCATGATTGATAAGGTGCACAAATGGATGAACTCCAAAGTGGTCCCCTTAGGTGAAATCCCTCACGGGAAGACGCTTTGCAGATTGAGTTATCCTAGAAGAATGGTTGGAGGACCCATGCTTGTATGTGGAATAACGAGATGAAGATCAAGTAAATTGTTGGTGAAAATATCCTAGAGGTATAGTGCTTGTCATGCCATTTCCGGTGGTATGTAGAACGTCACATAACTCCTCACGGTTAGAGAGTTATGGCCATGAGAAGTTGGAGACCCCAGGTTTGGGTAATGGACCTAAGTTTGTTTGATGGGTAATGGTATGAGTTATGATATATTTTCAGACAATACTATTCTATATGAATAGTGCATGTCATGTCATTTTTGGTGGTATGTGGAACATCACATAACTCCTCACGGTTTGAGAGTTATGGCCTTACGAAGTTGGAGGACCCTCACATGTCATCTAGAAGACCCAAAAGGTCAAAGTTGTCAAAGTGGTTTAAGGGATTTTAAAAGGTAAATAATTGATCCAAGTGGATATCGGTGGCCACCCACCTTTTCCAACTGGCTCAAAACAACTTTTTGACAATTTTGGCAATTTACTATTTTTAGCAGGTTTTAACTTTTGGGGCCATTTTGAGGGTCCAAATGAAGGTTTTTTGAGATCAAGGTTTTCAATGATAGTCGAAGGCATAATTGATCCCCCAAAATGAATCTCCTCGACGATACCTTTCCAACAAGCTATCGGACGCCTAAAACAGAGATCGTATGCAAAAGTTACGACCCCGGGAAGTTGATGTACTAACTTACCAAAACGGGGCCCACATGACTTTTGGCGCTTCATCTCTGATACATTTCTATGATATTATTGAATATCTACGATATCTTTGTGCATTTCTTTATTATATCTCTGATCTCATTTAGTGCCGAAAATAGCCCTGATCAATAATAAAGAGAAGTGATGAGTGTACTATAACTCAAATTGAATAAAAAATAAATTATTTAAATAATAAATTTAATGGAAAAATTAGAAGTGGGTTAACCCTAAAATAAAGAAAGTGGGGCCAAGTGACCTAGAAGATGTTTTTAAGGAAGCTACTTAGAGAGTATAAAGAAGAGGCAAGGCTCTCTCATTTTAATCACACTTGAGAATCTTGAATATCTATATGTGTCTGAGGTAACCAAGGATATCTAAGCCGAAATTCAGAGGAAAGGTGAAGAAAAGAAGGATGAAATGCAAGGAAGGATAAATTATTTTGATGGTGCTTTCTAAGGTATGTTATTTACAGGTCATCTCACCATTTTCGCTATAATATTTTTTCTATAATGATTCAGACCATGAAATTTCTATTCCATTGAAAAAACATACCCAAGTATCTGTGGTAAAAAATTCATCTTTTGGGTCGTTGTATTTTGGGAGTTACACTCCGTGGAAAATAGGGTTTGTGACTAGTCCTGAAACTAGTCAAAAACAAGTGTTTCAGGTTAAAACGTCATAACTTCTTCATAACAGATCCAAATTAAGTGAGCCCAAATGTGTTGGTTAGGGTACCATATTTATTATTTTTTTTAATATTTTCAGATTAATTCAATTAATATTTTGTGCGGGCCACGCTCTACAAGGTTGCTCTCTAGAATAAGCCATAATTCAACAAGGTATGCCATTTTTTCTATAATTCCTTTTCTGAGAGGTTCCAAGTAGTTCCACTTGGAGGAATTGTATAAAACACACTGAATAACATTGTATATCAGTTTCAGATCATTATTCATTACAGGTACAAAGTTATGATTATTTCAAGTTGGGGTTGTTGACTAATCCAAAACTAGTCATGGTTGAGACAAGCAGTTGATGAGTTGGCACTGACGCATAACCCTGAACCCTCGGGACAAGATTCATGTAGGATCATTCTAAACATATCCCCTTGAGTCAAATTGACTCTTTGATTCCCCATAGAGAATCCCACACACACACGATGGTGTTTTTCCACAGGTCCTTATGAGTATGCCCATGTGATTAAACACAAGACATCACCCTAATCTCCTGACCACAATAAGATCGCACCCTTTGACGAATCAGGATTTTGGGTTTCACGATATCGTGATTCCTTTTTTCGAGTTTCTTGTCTCTACAACCTCCGAAACCCAAAATGGCGAATTGCCGAAATCTTTGGCCGCGTCCTCCTCTACAGTTGTGTCACGTTTCGCGACTTCGGGAATTCTGGTGCAAAGGACCCCAATCCCTTGTCTTTGAAAACATCGAATTGTCGAATCCCAATACATTCAGAAAAGGCTGGCTCTCCAATGGTTATGAATGAGACTCTTTTACTAATTCGGAGTTTTAGACTTCACGATTTCGCGAATCTTGATGCAAGACTTTCGGCTCTTCAACCTCTGAAACCCCAAAACGGTCAACAAGGTTTGACTCCGCCAAATTGATGAAGACACATCACTTTCCCACTCCAATTTCTTCTATCTTTGATGTGGACTCCTACCAACTACCACTCTTCCTGGCTTTCGGGACTTGAACACGCCTTCAACTACCGTTCCCCTACCACTTCAAAATCTCAAATTTTGAAATGACGCCTTCTACGGAATCAACGGCTAATAGCCTCCCTTTAGATTCAATGACCCACAGTATTTCGGGCTTTCGAGTACCGGGAGTTCGAGACTCTTGATTCCAAACCATTGACTTCTCGGGTTCCCAAACCCTAAAACATCGAAATGATGAAACGCCACTTCACTAATACTTCGTGTTTCGTAACTTGGGGTTTCCAATGCAAAGCCCCTTGGCTCCTTATTATCAGGATTTCTGGTATTTCGAATCCTTAATTACCGAAATCCCAAAATTCCACACTTAAAAATACTTCTCACGATTCAGGAGTTAGAGTGACCAAGGATTTGGCTTGCACTTTCGGACTTATAAACCCTGGTTTTCCAAAATGATCCAACGGCTCAACTAACCATTATCAATGGTTCACATTGATCCTTGAAACCAACATAATGGGTTCGTCCAACCCTTAACCACCCTCCAACTCTTCTGGATCCTACGATCCTCGTGACTTCATGAGTTCTCCATGGAGAAATTTGACCGTCTGATTCACTCCTCAATGAATCTCTGACCAAATTGACTTAGCGTCCTTCCACTGAACTTAAATTCTACGCAATGATTCAACTCCCCATATTCCTTTGAATACTTCAAATGCACCGATCCTCCTGATCTTTCTATTGCAACCTCAAGTCTCGAAAGGACTCCTGCACGCACTCTTTGCGACAATCTTTCAAATACTTCTATGTATTTGATTCTTCAACTCTGTGCACTCTCGACAACAACAGTCCTTCACTCTTCAACCTTAGTTGATAAATTCTAAGGCTTCAACTAGCCTGCGCACACCTTGCACGACTTATGTGCTTCACCTACACTTCTACTGGAATAAGAACAATGGTATCCTTCCCGAGCTTTATGAGATGAAACACAAAACCCTTGTCAACGCACACCTTGCGGACATTTCACTACACTCCTTATAGGAACTCTCTCAGAAATAGAAACAATTGAAACTCATTCTTCTCTCTCAGAATTCATACATTCAACACATAATAACAACAAAGGCATAAAAGAGAGAATAAAACAACTGTAAGTATACCATTCAACATATGTAAACAACAAACATCATAGCACCATGAAATCTGAGTCAAAGCTTCATATATTAACTCAAATACTCCTGTACATGGGTTCTTCTCTACAACTCTTTGCTACAGCTCTCCAGCTTATGAAAATCTCTCTCTCTCTCTTTTTTTGTGCTAATGATACAACAACAATATGATACAAAGGCGAGGGTGTCTATATCTGTTTTCCCTCCTACTCTCTAAACTATCTAATCTATAATTTAAATCTACCTACTTTCATTAACTATGCATAAATTCCTCTACATACTACAGACAAGAGCAACTCTCAAGGTCTGTTCACAATATCTTGACATAAATGTAAGTACGCTCCCTTCCAGCTATCGCATTAATGTCCGCTTCATTAATTTTACAAAACATTTCAAAAACATGCGCTGGTGCTTTTCTAGCTGTCTTCCACCTTCATGTTCACTTGGCTGGCCGCTTACGATGCTCTTGCATCATACTCCCTTGCTTGAAAATTTTCATGAACTCCTTTTCATGAGCTCTTGCACGGTCTGTCCATGCTTATGAATTTATGCTTCACCTTTCCAACTGGAATCTTCAAGTTGATGTCCTTTCCATTTGACCAAGTATTCAAAATACTCTTTTCTCCTGGTCTTCTTGCTAATCCTCTTGTCAATTATTCTTTCCATCTGTGGATTTTTAGCTACAAGCATTTGTTTTTTCCACTGAATTTCTTTCTGTTCTTCTTTTGCTCCTACTTCTTCATCTCTGTAAGGGTACAAATTCACAACATTGAATATCAGTGAGATTCTAATCCCATTGGGTAATTCAATCTCATATGTGTTTGCCCCAAGTTTCTTCATGACCTTACATGGTCCAATCTTTTTGATCTTTATTTTGTTATATGTTCCCCTTAGGAACCTTTCCTTCCTCAAAGGCGCAAGAATAAAATCACCAACTTCAAATTGAAGTTTTCTCCTATGTTGATATGCTCTCCGCTTGTATTCTTGACTTGAAATTTGCAATCACTCCTTGATTTGTCTATGAAGCTCCTTCATTGCTTCTACAAAGTCCTTTGCACTAGCACTCATGAATTCAACTTGTTCTAAATCTTTCAATTCAGAAACTCCCCTTGGTTTCATTCCATATACAATCTAGAATGGACTCTGCCCTGTGCTTCTGTTAAGAGAATCATTATAAGAAAATTCCGCCTGTGGCAGAATGTGATCCTATTGACTGTGGTGTTCAGTCACTAAGCTTATCAACAAATCTCCCAAGCTCCTGTTCACGACTTCTGTCTGCCTATCCATTTGAGGATGATGTGCTGAGCTAAATAACAAACTTGTCCCCAAATTTATCCATAAGGTCCTCCAGAAATACCCTATGAACTTGGTATCTTGATTAGACACAATACTCTTTAGCAAGTCGTGAAGTCTGACGACTTCCTTGAAAAATAGGTTTGAAATATGAGTTGCGTCGCTATTTTTCTGGCATGGTATTAAATGTGCCATCTTGGAAAATCTGTCGACTACCACAAAGATCGAATCATAGCCTCTCTATTTTCTTGGCAGTCCCAATATAAAATTCATGCTCACTACATCCCATGACCTTTCTGGTATGGGTAATGGTTGATATAACCCTATGTTCTACCTTTTCCCTTTTGTGTGCTGACAAATTCTGCATCTGTCCATAAATTTCTTAACATCTGTCCTCATCCCTGGCCAAAAATATGAGCCATTCAACTTTGAGAACGTCTTATCATGACTGAAGTGTCCGACCAATCCTTCACTTTGTTTTTCCTTCAACAGATTCTCTCTCATGGAGCACTTTGGAATACATAGTTGATTCCCCCTAAACAATAATCCATCCTGGATCATGTATTCAGTCCATTGACTTCTGTCCCTGAGAATTGGATTCTCAGATGCCTCATATGCCTCCTTGAAGTCTGGATCATCTCTGTACATTTCTTTGAGGTTATCAAAACCCAAAGTCTTGACTCTAAATTCCTGCATAAGCAAACATTTCCTGCTCAAAGCATCAACAACTTTGTTAGCAGTTCCAGAAATATGCTTAATCAAAAAAGTAAAATTCTGCATGAATTCAACCCATTTAGCATGTTTTTGGTTCAACTTATCCTGTTGAGTCACGAATTGTAAAGAATGATTATCACTGTACAAAACAAACTCTTTGGGAACCAAATAATGTCTCCATTTCTTCAGTGCTTGTATGACTGCATAAAATTCTTTGTCATATGTTGAGTACTTGATCTTCTCTTCATTCAGTTTCTCACTGAAATATACGATCGACCTGTCATCTTGGCTCAAGACTGATCCAATTGCAAATCCACTCGCGTCACACCTGACCTAAAATGTCTTGCTAAAATCTAGAAAAACCAGAATTGGTTGCTCCGTGATCTTCTTCTTCAGCAGATTGAAGTTCTTCTCTTCTTCTTCTATCCAATGAAAAGATTTATGTCTTTTCTTCACCGTATCCATCATTGGTGCGCTAATTCCACTAAAATTTCGGATGAATTTTCTGTAGAAACTAGCCAAACCATGGAAGCTTCGAACTTCAAACACATTTTTCGGTGATGGCCAATTCTTAATTGCATCTACCTTTTTTGGATCCATCCTCAACTCATTTGCAGAGATAACAAAACCCAAATAAATGAGTTATGTCCTCATAAATGATGATTTCTTCATATTTATCAGCAAGTTCTCTTGTTGTAATCTTCTCATCACTGTAGCTAAATGCTTTAAGTGTTCTGCTTCTGTCTTGCTGAAAATTAATATATCATCAAGATATACGATGACAAATTTCCCTATAAAATCCTTCAGGACTTCGTTCATCAATCTCATAAAAGTACTGGGTGCATTCATTAAGCCAAATGGCATGAAAAGCCATTCATACAGCCCCTCATTCGTCTTGAATGTTGTCTTCCATTCATCACCTTCTCTCATTCTAATTTTATGACACCCGCTTTTCAAATCAATCTTTGAAAAAAACTTTGCTCCACTCAAGAAATCCATCAAGTCGTCCATCCTTGGCAATGGAAATCTCTATTAGATGGTAGTCTTATTGATTTCCCTTGAGTCTGTACACATCCTCCAGCCTCTATATTTCTTTGGGTTAAGCACTGTCGGAACAACACATCGACTCAAGCTCTCTTGAGTCAATCCTTTGTCCATTAAGTCCTGGTCATGTCTCTTGAATTCCTCATTTTCCCGTGGTGTCAACTTGTATGCTGCTTTGTTTGGTAAATTGGCTCCAGGTATAAGGTCGATATGATTTATTATACACCTGATAGGTGGCAATGAACAAGGTAGTTCCTCCACTACTATATTATCAAATTCTTCTAGTAAATTCTGGATTTCTTCTGGTAAATCATTTATCCTTGTACTGGTCAAAACAATTTTGGGCTTCCTGACTACAATAAATTGTGTGTCTTCCTTCTTCTTAACTTCCTTAAGAAGTTCCTTCCCACTCATGAGAAGTACAGTGTTGCTCATCTCTGTTTTCACCTCTTGGTTTTTAATCGGTAACAACATGTGTGTCCTCCCATTCTTCTCCAGGGTGTACGTGTTCTTTCTCCCATCATGAATCACGTTCCTGTCATATTTCCACGGTCTACCTAGCAATAGATGACAAACATTCATGGGAATGAAATCACATAATATTTCATCCGTATATCCTCCTATTTTAAATTCAACTAAACATTGTTTAGTGACATTTACCTGGTGTCCTTTTTGTAGCCACAAAACTCTGTATGGGCTTGGATGTACAACAATATCCATCTCTATCTTTTCTACCATCTCTGTAGATACAATATTATCTGTGCTACTGCTGTCCACTATGACCTTGCATACTCTATCTTTAGTTTTGAAAGCAGTCCGAAACAAACTGTTTCTTTGGGCTGGGTTCTCTGCCTCCTTCTCTGGCTTCAAGAGAATTTTCCTCATCATTAAGGATCTTCCACCCTCAGTGTCTTTTGCCTCAACATTCCATCCTTGAGCTTCAGCAATGTGAGTTTCACCACCATCTTTCTTCTCATCTGGACACTCATAGGATTTATGTCCAATCTTTCCATAGAGAAATCATTTTACTTCACCTCCTCTGCCTCTTCCTCTTCCTCTATCTTGAGGAAAAGTACTTCTATCATCATACTTCCCTCTCTGTGAGCTTCCTCCTCTCTCATGTTGAGTTTGAGGTTTCTTCCCTTCTTCTTTAGATTTCTGAGTTCTGTCTTGGGCAATTGTTTTACCTCTGGCTTGAGTTCTACCTCGGCCTCTTTGACCTTGCTTCCGGCTCAGCTTTCAGAGCTATCTGATAAGCATCTTCCACATTTCGAATGGTCATCATGCTCATCTCATCTTGAATTTCATATCGTAGACCATTCATGTACCTGTCAAATTTTTCATCATCGCTCTCTCGATGACCTGCTCTTATGTTTATCTTGTAGAACTCTTTAGTGTATTCTTGGGTTCGAAATGCCACTTCACCAATACTTCGTGTTTCGTAACTTGGGGTTTTCAATGCAAAGGCCCCTGGCTCCTTATCATCAATATTTTCGGTATTTCGAATCCCGAATTACCGAAATCCCAAAATTCCACACTTAACAATCCTTCTCGTGATTCAGGAGTTAGAGTGACCAAGTATTTGGCTTGCACTTCTGGACTTATAAACCCCAGTTTTCTGAAATGATCCAATGGCTCAATTGACCATGATCAACGGTTCACGTTGATCCTTGAAACCAACATAATGGGTTCGTCCAACCCTTATCCACCCTGCAACTCTTCTAGATCCTACGATCCTCGTGACTTCGCAAGTTCTCCACGGAGAATTTCGACCGTCCGATTCACTCCTCAATGAATCTCTGACCAAACTGACTTAGTGTCCTTCCACTAAACTTAACTTCTACGTGATGATTCAGCTCCCTGTCTTTGTTTGAATACTTCAAAGGTGTTGATCCTCCTAAGCTTTCTATTGCAACCTCAAGTCTCAAAAGGACTCCTACACGCACTCTTTGTGGCAATCTTTCAAATACTTCTGTGTATTTGATTCTTCGACTCTGTGCACTCTCGGCAATAGTAGTTCTTCACTCTTCAACCTTAGTTGATAAATTCTAAGGCTTCAACTAGCTTGCGCACACCTTGCACGACTTTTGTGATTCACCTGCACTTTTGCTGGAATGAGAACAACGGTATCCTTCCTGAGCTTTCTGAGATGAAACTTAGAACCCTTGTCAACGCACACCTTGCGGACGTTTCACTACACTCCTTACAGGAACTCTCTTAGGAAGAGAAACAATTGAAACTCATTCTTCTTTCTTTGACTTCGTACATTCAACATGAAATCATACGTTCAACACAAAAGAACAACAAAGGCATAATAGAGAGAATAAAACAACTGTAAGCATACCATTCAACATATGTAAACAAAAAACATCATAACACCATGAAATCTGAGTCAAAGCTTCAAATATTAACTCAAATACTCTTGTACATGGGTTCTTCTCTACAACTCTCTACTACAACTCTCCATCTTATGAAAAAATATCTTCTTCTTTTTTTCTATGCTAATGATACAAAAACAATATGATACAAAGGCGAGGGTGTCTATATCCATTTTCCCTCTTATGCTCTAAACTGTCTAATCTATAATTCAAATCTACCTACTTTCATTAACTACGCATAAATGCCTCTACATACTACAGACGAGAGCAACGCTCAAGGTATGTTCACAATATCTTGACATAAATGTAAGTACGCTCCCCTCCAACTATCACATTAATGTTCGCTTCATTATTTTTACAAAAAATTTCAAAAACGTGCACTGATGCTTTTCAAACTGTCTTCCGCCTTCATGTTCGCTTGGCTAGCCGCTTACGATGCTTCTGCATCAGGCACATACATGAGGTGTATATTTGATGATGTTGGTAGATATTAATGAGTCATTGTTGATGATTATTTGATACATTATTGGTATATACTTGGTACATTGTTGGATGCACTTGTTTATGGTACAGGTTGATTACAGGTTGTTTGGCACAGGCTGGTGCATGTTTGATGCACTTGTTTATGTTGACAGATTGATATCTGTTGAGGATTGTTGCCTCATATCAGTTGGTGCTGAGAATGTAAGATGAGTCTTGCATATAGATATGGTGCTCTTGTAGAGTTGTACTCTATTCAGTTGTTGCTGAAAAACCCCCGGATTGAAGTCCATAATAAAAAGAAAAATTGTACATACATCTTGTGTTCTTTGTGTTCCTTGTGGAGATGATTTTGTGATGATATGTTGCTGATATGTATTCACATCTAACTGATTATAAATGACAACAATGAGTAATGCGAAAATGTTAAATGTTAAATAGGGAGTTTTTGTGTAAGAGGGAAGTTTTGGGAAAAAGATCCCCACACTCATTCACCCCCCCCTCTAAGTGTGGTAGGTGTGTCCAACATTTCCAACCGTTGTATCCGTCAGTTCTCTAGGAAACCTTTTCTCGTACATGATTCAATAACCATTCTTCCATCACATGTCTTCATACCTGTACCTTTTACTCCCTCTAAATCATCATCGATAATCATCCTAGGTTTTCTTTAGCTTACCAATAACCATACACTCAATTCACTTGCATCACCTTTATGGACATTTTAAATTTCATTTCAATGTTTTTTTATCTCCCATGCCTACTTTTCAATCCCTTGTTCTTTGGATAAATTCTCATTTTGTTGAAAACGTTTTTTTGTTGTAATAACAATTTTGCAGGTGTGTTTGGAGAAATTTGATTGATGTTTTGGATTAGCACATTAAGGAGGGATACTATGTCATGGATCTAGTGGCTTTAAAATAGCTTGAAATTCATCTTATAGAAGAGAGGAAAATATGTGAGGTTGGATGGCTCCAATAATGGTCACCGCTTGCGAATAGACAAGATGGGAGTTAGATGCAATTGAAGGAGGAGCCTAATATTCAATCTATTTTGCAAGATAAAAAGAATGAGGTGGATGAACCCCATGGTTTATTTGGTTAAAGTCAGAGATGCATATCTTAAAGTGAGGCTGGGTCTCTCAAACTCCAAGGTTTTCGCTAGTGATTTAATGGGTGGTGGGTTTGGTCCTTAGTATGTTATTGGTAGTCCCAATGCCTTTGGATGATGACTGCTCAATGCGTACGATGAAAAGATGTTGATTGGAATCTATAAGTCTTGGTTGATTCATGTGAGTTTCATATTGTCATAGTTGAGACATAGAGGGTAAGGTAGATAGCCATGGCCATCCTTTGGGCTCTTGGTTAGCACGATATCGATGGGAGAGTTTATCTCAACCATCCAAAGTTCAATTCTCAATCCATCTAGTAAGATTCTAAGCGACATTATGGAAATTTATGGAAATTGATGCCACTAGGTATTGTTTTATTGATTTCCTTCTATTATATATATATATATATATATATATATATATATATATATATATATATATTTTTTTTNTATTATATATATATATATATATATATATATATATATATATATATATATATATATATTTTTTTTTTTTTTTTTCTAAGATACAATTGAAGATATAAATTATGCCAATAAGAAAGACTAAATGTTAAGTGAAATACTAAAGAAAATTATTGAACAATGGATTCTTGGGGAAGTAAAGGTTTACTCTATTCATAAATTAGAGCTTATATTTGAGTGCAAGTTTTTTTGGGAACCTATTACATTCTTATTTTGTGTCTATGATTTCCATTTTTGGAATTATTATTATTATTTTTTAATAAGTGACAAAGTTTTAAATTACAACTAACACAATCATATTAATTAAAGTTAGTTGAGATACATTTATTGGTGACATTATTAAAGGTGGAAAATATAAATGTTTTGGATCGATATATATCAACCATCTTTGATTAATATGGTTGTGCTAGTTTACCACGACATTTAGGGAAATATTAATAATACTAATAATATAACTATACTATAATAATAATAATAATAACAATAATATATTTTTAAGGTCACAACCAAGCCATACATCAAATTGGTGTATGAGACCCCCTTGTTTGTGGGACAAGGGACCCCCTCCACGCAATGATTTGACTACTAAAATCTACTGAGGTATACATACCTGATTCCCCTCTAGATTTGAACTTGTGACCTCCAAGGAGGAAACACATGTTTTAATAATGTTAAGAATAAGAATAATAACCATAAACAAAATAATTGACTATAATTGTGTATAATAATCATAACAATATGTCAATTGCATCTAAATTGAGTGGTTATGGAGGATAAATGTTATCCTCTCCCATTTGGGTTTAGATATAACTTGTGACATGTGTTTCTCTTCACAAACCAATTGCTTGGTCACATGTAAGAAAATCATAATAATAAAATTAATATTATAATTATTATCTTTAATAAAACCAAAAGCCTGCTATTATTATTAAAAATATAACAACAATTATAAAATAAAATTGATTTCACACATACACACAAAATTTAAAAACATATTTATTATTATTATTATTATTATTATTTTGACTGAAATGGTTAGAGTTTGTATTAAAAAAGAGTCGTGGCCACATTGGACAACTTGATAATATGAAGTTTAAGAATGTGGATCAAAACCCACAATTCTTTCCTCCTCCCATTCAATAACTTTGGGGGGGGGGGGGAGAAGATGATATTTCTTACATAGGATTATTTTGTCATATTCTTGAGTACAAAGATAAACTCTTACAAATTGATGATATAATAGAATGTAGAAACAACACATAATTTCCTCACTACATTCAAAAGTAGAACATTATTTTAAACCACATTGAAGTACAATCCCTCCCTCAAATAGTGAGTCCAAAGAGCTCTCATATCCAAAATAAATATTTGTTTCTATCTCTTTTTCTCATCTTTATTGAATTTATTTCCTTCCCCTTGTGAGGGGAGGGGAAGAAAGATGGATTTTATTCAAAGATCCAACATATGATGGGGGTTTAGAATCCTTGAGTGAGTGAACCTTATGCACTAAAGGATTTTCTCTTTTTTCTTCTTTCTATTCCTCGTCTATGTCCTCAACTTCCTTCTCTTCCTACTTTTCTTCTTCCTCTTCTTTCCCTACTGTGGAAAAAGTCTCTTGATCCACATGATACTTTGATGGACCTACCACACATTCAATACATCCTTATCAATATTTAGGATCTTCCAATGGAGAGGTCTCTATATTTTCTATATTCGCGAACAGATATGCGCTTCTCTCATGATCTTCTTCTTGTTTTTTCCCTTTTCCCTCATTTTTCAGCTTTGAATAATCTACTCCAAAGAAGTCAAATATATTGCAATATGGAATGCATGAATTGTGTCAATATTTATTTGTTTTATGTGGCCCCTCAGACTATAAATTTCTATTCCTTCTAGTTACATGCTCAAAAGTGCCTTAGTCCTTTACATTGGATGGAATCAATGGCTACTTTGAAGGGGGTTGAACCTATTGATTTCATGGGTAGCTCTTTGAAAAGTGCCCATAGTCATGACAATGATTTCTCTTGTGTTAGGGACCTAACCCTCACGTAGCTAGAACAATATATTCGGATGTAATAAAGGTCAATATTAATAAGGCCTTGCAATAAAGTAGAATAAGTCGAATGTAAGAAGGACTAATAGAAGCTTCCACTTCTAGAAGGATATTCTTCTAGATGGTTCTTTTGATAGACATATTTAGTATAAATAGGAGTCGAGGGTATGAGAACCCTACCTTGGATATTATTGTAATAGATCTCTACTCAACTGAAGGTTTCCCCCTCGAAGAGGCCTGTGAACATTGCTCTCAGAATCAAAGTGCTCTTTCTAGTGTTATTTTGATATCATTTCAGTGTTATTGTGGTGTTGTTCTAGTTATATTGTTGTTTATCTTCCATTTCTAGCATTTTATTTCTGTTCTGTATACTTTATATATTACAAGTGGTATCGGAGCGCTTTCCTCGGCAGAAATTGTGGGTTAAATTTTTTTTCAAGGTCTGTCGTTACGCACATACCTTATGCACATAAACCCATGGTTGAGGGATTCATACATGCAGTAAATACAAGTGGTACTTAAGCGCACATATGTTGGCCACCCTTGTAACCCCTGTTGGTACCCCTTCGAGTAGTAGCGCATTAGACAACACCTATGTACAGATCGATCTAGATTTCCTGAAGCCCTCTTTAGATAAAAAAAAAAAATCTGAAAATTTTTGCACCATTATTTGAGACCTATTCCATTGGATTTATCTCTTCTCCCTTATCACATTCATACATATCATTTTTCAGCAAATTTTTTGACCCCACCCACCCCATTTTAGTTCCCTCGTCATCATGGCCCATACTCGTAGCCAAGACTTGGAAGCTCGATTCAATACCTTGCAATCTAATTTCACAGAGACCCAACAAGAAGTGAAACAACTCAGTGCCAATGTTACCACCATCAATACAAACATACAATCCTCCATTGCCGCCTCAATCGAGGAACTCAAACAAGACATGAATACCCAGCTTGAATCTATCATTTCTATGATCTACACCAAGCTGCATATCCCTGCAGATAACCTTTTATCTGACCCACCTCCACATACCGAAGATGAAACTTCCTCTCATTCCCATAATTTTCAGCACCATCACTTTTAGCGTGACCTACACCTTCTACGGGTGGATGTGACCAAATTTGATGGCTTGGATCCCACTGGTTGGGTAACCCAAATGGAACATTATTTCTCTTTATACGACGTTACATACGACTTAGCCAAACTCCGGTATGGTTTTCTCCATATAGATCAATAACGTTGCCAATGGTGGCAATGGAGAAAAACTTCCCGTCAAGGGTATATTGCTTGGACACACTTTGTGGCAGATATTTATGAATGCTTTGTACTGACACCAAC
This sequence comes from Picea engelmannii, assembly GCA_009831015.1. Classification (NCBI taxonomy): domain Eukaryota; kingdom Viridiplantae; phylum Streptophyta; class Pinopsida; order Pinales; family Pinaceae; genus Picea; species Picea engelmannii. The sequence continues at coordinate 882,531 of ML777761.1, read as the reverse complement.
CATTTAGGCCATTTGAAAAAGTTGAAATAATATGAAACAGTGGAAGACTTTATAGTTTCTTTTGAGCATCTGGATTTTTGGATAGAGGGCATGTCTGATGCCTTTTTCAGAGAATATTTTATTAGTGGCCTCAAGGATGATATTCATGCTCATGTCCTCATGGTTCAACCTTAGAGTTGGGTGGAGGCTACTAAAAGAGATAAAGAAGCACAATAGGTTGTATCTTCTCAAAACTGGAAACCCTCCTTTATTCCTTGCACTAAACCAATAAATCCCACTACCCCCTCTACTCCACTAAAGATCCAAAAATTGACCAGGGCTGAAATGGATGAATGCCAACTCAAAGGACTTTGTTATAATTGTGATGAAAAATATTTTCTGGGCCACAAGTGTAAGGAATAAAATATTTTTATGGCCATCTTGGAGGATATTTCAGAAGAGGATGTTGAAACTCCCCTTGTGTCCGAGTCACCTAAAACCACTGACATAACCCCTCCCTCAGACCCTCCCAAAGTAGAACTGATCATTTCCCTAAATTCTCTCACTAGATTCTCTGCTCCCAAAACCCTCAATATAATAGGTCACATCAAGCATAGGAAGGTCATCATTCTTGTTGATAGTGGAAGCACCCATAATTTTATTCATTGCAACATTGCCCAAGAAACTCATTGCTATATCCATGCAGTCAATAATTTCCAATGGTGGATCCATGAAATGTGGAGGGCATTGTGAAAATGTATGTCCCCAAATTGGTGACTACCACCTGAAATCTCATATGTTTGCTATCGACATGGGTGGTTGTGACATTGTGTTGGGTGCATACTGGGTCAGGACTTTGGGTCCCATTCTCATGGATTTTAAGGAATTAACCATGCAATTCGACCAGGTGGCCAACAATATAAGTTCCACGGCATCACCATCGGTTCACTTGAGATCATTAGTTCCCATCGCATGGAAAAAATGCTCAAAAAAGGTCATTCTGGCATTATTTCCCAACTCCATGCCATACAAGGAACCGAGACACCCTCGGTGCTACAAGACCTCCAATCCATCCTCTTTAAACATCAAGTGGTCTTTTCCTCTCCCCAGGGACTCCCTCCTTCTTGTGGTGTTCATGATCATTCCATTCCTCTTGTACCAGGAAGCCTTCCTCCCAATATCTGTCCCTATCGTCACCCCTTTTCCCAAAAAAATGAAATTGAGAAACTGGTTCAGGAACTCCTTAACACAGGCATTATCTGCCCTAGTACAAGCCCCTACTCTTCTTCTGTGTTCATGGTCCTGAAGACAAACGGTTCTTGGTGAATGTGTCCTGACTTTCGTGCCCTCAACAAACTCACCATTAAAGACAAATTTCTGATTCCTTTCATTGATGACCTCTTGGATGAATTGAGTGGCACTCAGTTATTTACTAAACTTGATATTCATTCTAGCTACCACCAAATATGTATGAAAGAGGAAGACATTCCTAAGACCACCTTTAGAACTCATGATGGTCACTATGAGTTTTTGGTCATACCCTTTGGCTTTTGTAATGCCACCTCCACCTTCCAAAGCCTCACGAATCATGTCTTCCATCCTTTTCTCCATCATTTTGTCTTAGTTTTCTTTGATGATATCCTCATCTATAGAAAAACCTGGACATACCATCTTGCTCATGTGGATCGAGTTCTCCATCTACTCTCACAACACCAACTTTTCCTGAAACAGTCTAAATGTGCTTTTGGCACCTAAGAAGTCAAGTACTTGGGTCATCGCGTTGGAAAGGATGGCATCAGGGTGGATCCTAAAAAGATTAAATCTATACAAGACTGGCCTCACCCAAAGACTCTCAAAATATTGTGTGGATTTTTGGGCTTAACAGGTTATTATTGCAAGTTTGTTAAGAATTATGGAAAGATTGCAACACCTCTCACTGCATTCCTAAAAAAGAACTCTTTCAATTGGACTCCAACAATTGCTCAAGATTTTCAAACCTTGAAGATGTCCATGTGCACAACTCCATTCCTGACCCTTCCTGATTTCACAAAGACCTTTGTCCTGGAATGTTATGCTTCAGGGAAAGGAATTGGCGTTGTCCTTATGCAAGAGGGTCGACCTTTGGCCTTTACCGACACGCAACTGTCTGAATGAAATTTAGGAAAATCAATCTATGAAAAGGAAATGTTGGATATTATGCATGCCGTTGATCTGTGGCTCCCTTATCTATTGGGGAAATGCTTCCAAATTAAGACAGACTATCAAAGCCTCAAGTATTTTCTGGAACAACACATTTCCTCCCCAGAGAAACAAAAATGGGTGACTAAGCTCTTTGGATATGATTATGAGATCATTTACAAGAAAGGAAAATAGAATGTGGTTGCGGATGCACTTTCCTGAAAAGATGAAGATGAAGGATCCTTTTTTTCTCTCTACTTCATTGTACCAGATTGGCTCCAAGTCGTTCACTAGGAATGGCTACACGATCCCAAAAGTTCACATTTGATACAACAATTGCAGTCCAATTCTCCAGTTTCCCCAGGGTACTCTTGGCTCCATGATGAGATTTGATAAAAAGGTCATTTGTATTTAAGTAAACAATCAAAACTTAAATCCACGGTACTTTTTGAGCTTCATGCTACACCCACAGCTGGGAACTTTGGGTTTACCAAAACCTATTACAGGGTCAAACATTCTTTTTTCTGGGATGGTATGAAACAAGACATCCGTAATTTTTTCGTTGAATGTGATGTGTGTCAATGCAACACGGGAGAAACAGTCAAATTGCCTGGCACACTACAACCGCTTCCAATTCCACCTGCTATTTGGAGAGATATCTCTATGGATTTTATTACAATCTTACCCAAATAGCGAAATAAATTAGTCATCGTGGTGGTTGTTGATGGCCTTTCCAAGTATGATGATTTTTGTTCTCTTAAACACCCATTTACAACATCCATTGTGGCTCAACTTTTCATGAATCAGGTGTTCAATCTTCATGGCATGTCACATTCTATTGTTTCTGATCATGACCCAAATTTCACCAACAATTTTTGGCAAGAACTGTTCAAGTTAGAAGGCACCCAATTGCATCTCAAAAAAACTTATCATCCCTAGACTGATGGTCAAAATAAAGTTGTCAACAAGTTTTTGGAAACATATTTGAGGTGTTTTGCATCAGAAAAGAAAAATCAGTGGGATCAATGGTTACCCCTAGCTGAATGGTGTTACAACACGTCATACCATACAACTACCCGCATGAATCCTTTTGAAGTGGTATATGGAAAAAATCCACCTTTAGTTCTCTCATACTTACTAGGTGTCTCGAAGGTCCAAGCGGTTGACCAAATGCTTAGAGTTCGGGAGGCTATTCTCTGTACCCTCAAAGAGAATTTGGTCATGGCACAAAATCGCATGAAGCAACAAGCAAATCAAGGTCATCCTGAACGTCAATTTGCAAAAGAGGATCAGGTGTTTCTTTGACTTCAACATTACAAGAAATAATCCCTCAAGGCCGAGCATTGTCAGAAGCTGGCACCCAAATTTTATGGTCCTTATACCGTTCTCAAGCATGTGGGATAGGTGGCCTATCAGTTAGCTTTTCCCAGTCATTCTAAGCTACATATTGGTTTTCATGTTTCATGCTTAAATAAGGTTATTGGAACTAAGTGCCAAATTCAAACCAACCTTCCTGAGTTGGAAGAAGAAGGATCTCTTTGGCTACAACCACAAGAAATTTTGGACCAACGTGAGCATCGACTGCGTCAACGAACCATCAAGAAAGTGTTAGTCCAGTGGAAAGATATAACTCCAACATATGCCACTTGGGAACTGTTGGCCCTTGGTTTTGGAAGTACGTGAAGATCAAAGAAGAAAAAGGAGAATGTGAACTATGTGGATGACACAATGACTGTTACTAGGTCAAAGTGAGCAAAAGAGCATAAAAGACAGAGAAAATCCTGAGAAAGAAAGTCGTTGGATGAGGAGATCAAGGATGATAGATCAACAAGGAAGAAGGATCGTGGACAACTCATCAAGTGGAAAAATCCACCGTTAGATGCTTTGGAGCACCGCGCGAGAAGGAAGGAAAGACAGGTTGGTGAAGACCTGAAAACGTGGGTCAAGTTGACCTAGGGTTTAGACACTTATGGTTTTTGTATCTAGGGTTTTGACACCTAGGCTTTAGCCTAAGGATGTTGGTGAGCTATTGTAATGTATAAATAAAGGTCAAGAGGACCTGGGTTGGGTTGTTGTTTTTGTTGTTTTCATTATTAATTTTCTTGATCTAGTTGTTGTTGTTGGTATGATCATTGTTGTTATTTGAGAGAAGTGCTAAGTGTGAGAGGCTTCTAGTATTGTAAGATCTTCAACTAGGTGTGAAGATCAACCCTGCAACTGGGTGCGCAGGAAGGAGGAGAGATAGAGAGAAGAGGGAGATCTGTTGGTTAAGAGTGCAGATCAGAACTATATGCTTTCATCTTAATATATTATAAAGCACAATTATGTGGACGTATCCCTAGAGAGAGTGTGAACCACGTATATCTGTCTTGTGTGTGTGATTGATGCTGTGTTATTTTTCATTGATAAACTGTTATTGCATTGTTGTGATAGATATGATAGGTGTATGGAGTATATCTAAGATGATAAGTGATATATTCATGATGTATTGTTCTAGTATTGGATCCACTTGATATTCCCCTTGGTTGTAGACACTTCTATCCTGCAACCTCCCCAATAGCTGCTTCGGGTGAGACTTCATCTTCTTCGCAGGTGTTGCCGAAAGGGCTAGTAGTTAGGGCTTTGTTGGTGTGTTGTTATAGTGTTGAACCCTGGATCTTCCCCTATGCCAACAAATGGTTCTATTGCCAGGACATGAATCTTTTTGAGGGAATGTCAAGGTGGTTCCCATCAAAGACAAAGATTCGAAAGTGGATAGAGGATCAAGAAAAGGACTTCGTTGAAGCCCATAACAAGAACTCTAATCTGAGTACAGAGGATTGGTTGGAGAGACATATTTTTAATGATATACATAAGATATTCTTTGGAGGAATCCATTAGGAACTATACGAGTGGTTAGCCAGGTTGGCAAATACCTAGTTTGAGGTAAGATCTAGACCTCTTGTAGTTTGGACATCGGCGCTGATCAAGAAGGTCAAGAGAATTGATAACATTGTGTCAAGAGTAGTGGATCATTGGTTTGATAACACCATTGGAGGCTACATCATCGAGTTTGTTGTTGACAGAGTAGATTCGTATATCCAAGCCGAGAGATATTTTTTCAAGGAACCCAGAGGAAAATTTTTACACTTTATGAAGTTGAGAATCAAGATGATGTTGCATGAGAAGCACATCTTGAAGATACAATAGATTGGTCGAATCTGAAAAGGCTAATATTCAAAAATTTAGACAGCGACAACGACACAGAGGCTGGACATATGCGCAATAGGAGAGTTTTCAGAGAAGTTCATCTTGCGAACCTATTCAAGAAGAACTACAGAGACAAAGGTTTCTTCAGTGGAGAAGAAGCATATCTGACCGACGAGGAGCATTCAGAACCCGCTAGGGCAAAGGAAGAGAAAGACAAAGAACTTCGCTGGGACGAGCCATAAACTTCAGGAACTACGCAGACTATTGAAGTAAGTTCTATTACCCCTCCTGTTGATTCAATAGTATTAAGAAACTAGAGTAATCCAAGCCACCAAAGCGTCTCGAGCATTGTCACTAGTAGTCCACCACATACTCAGTCAGGGACCCTAGGAGGATCTATGACAGATGAGATGACACTCCCTATATTTAGGGGAGATAGATCTGAAGATCCTGACTAGCACTGGTTCCTATGTGAAGCTGTATGGAATATTAAGAATGTTACCGAAAAAGTAGTTAAAAGAACCCAGTTTAGTACTACCCGAAGAGATCGCGCACTAAGTTAGTACATGAAGCTTGTCCAAGGACTTGCACAGCCTAATCCATTGAATGAGATCAAGAATGTGCTGATTACAGAATTTAAGAAACCTAAGTCAAAGTCCCAATGCATTACATAACTGAAGGAGATCAAACTGAGGGTAGCTGAACCTGTTTGGGAGTTTGATCAGAGATTCAAGACCCTAATAGGCCAATTGACGTTTCAGATCCCAGATGAGCAGAATAAGGAATGGTTCATTCCTGCCCTCTTACCACATATTAGAGTTCCTCTGATGCAGCAAAAGATTGCTTCTCAGGCCGAGGCACTGGATATCACCATGAAGTTAGAATCATCCCCTATGGGAGAATCCAGTTCAGGTATGAGTCAGATCTTGAGTCAACTGACTAGTTTGTCCTTGCAGGTCGAAGATATGAAGAAAGACAAGGTAAAAGATAAAAGAGAAGACATTTGGTGTGTCAGATGCAGATCAGAAGGCCATGACAAGGAGAACTTCCCTCTATTCCATGAATACTTGGCCTCTGGATCCCCAAGCCCTTTTAAGCAAGTCACCTTACCCTGGTGCGAGGTATGCAGAAATAGGCATCGCTCTGGTGAGTGCTATTACATGCAAAAATATGTTCAGACACCCACAAATTTGTATTTCACGTTCTGTAAGTCCATGGGACATGATGATAGGGATAGTAGGGCTTATGATCTCATGCATGAAAGGTCAAGAGATATATACAAGATTCAAGGCGAAGTACAACAAGAAGGAAACTCTATGCAGTACAACTCCCCTGGGAGAGGAAACTTCAATCCTCGCGGTGGATTCAGAGGAAGAGGAGGAGGAGGAGGTAAGGGTCCAGGCCGAGGAAAGATCATCCGTTATAACTGTGCATATCATTTGAACACATTATCAAGGAATGTCCAACATTGCTGGCTAAAATTCAAGAGAAACGAGGACCTCAGCAAAACCCGCAGATACAATTGATCAAAGATGAACCTCGCGGAGAAGACCCTAGAGTCGTTGTTATTACTAGAGGAGGTGCTTCTACAAGAGATGATAGAATGACCCAAGGGAAGACTATAAAAGATTCAGGAAATAGGAAAGCTACAAAGAAGACCCAAACCTTTGATGCAAATAAGGAAAGACAAATATTTGAGGAAGCAAGAAAAGAGTTCAAAGGAGATCAAGGTTCCTCATAAAAGACAAGACCGGAATTGAGAGAATATGGAATACCTCAGGCATTTGATTAGTTCTCTTTTCCAAGAGAAGGAAAAGACGTAAGAAAGATCATGTAATTTCTATATACTTGCATTAAGTTGATTTAGGATGAGGGCACTGTCCAAGAACTGCAAAATTTAATAAGAAAATATGAGCTAGGAAAGATAGATCACTTATTGAATAGGGAAGTGCACCAAATCGGTAAGAAGAGAAGGACCAATAAGGAATTACATTTGAATGCTCAAATAGGTGAATATGATATAGATTATGTAGTCCTCAACTTAGGATCGGAGGTCAATGTGATGACGAAGCAAACCTGGGAACTAATGGGAAAACCTAGATTGATCTATTCCCCTATCAGGCTCAGGATGGCTAATCAACTGGCTGTAAGTCCATTTGGCAGATTGGAACATGTCCCTGTGGACATTGATGGAGGAAGAACATTTGCAGATATTGAGGTAATTGAGATAGTTGATGACAACTACCCTTACCCTACGCTGTTAGGAATTGATTGGGCCTTCAATAATTCCACTGTGGTTTATTTAAATAAGAGACATATGACTTTCAAAAAATATGGCCTTAGGGTCATTGCACCCTTAGATCCAGATGAAGGTTAGTGATACACAGAGCCCATTAGAGAAGAAGACCGCACATATGAACTCGAAAATATATACAAATTAAAAACCAGAAAACATGATTACATTAATCCTATGGCCAATGGAAACTTAAGCTGGCGAAGTGACAACGTATGCTCATTAGACTCAGAAGAAGCAATGGAGAATTGGCAGAATAAAATGTATGAAGTATCTACAAGAAGATGTGTTAGAATAACTAGAGGTGTTCACTGGATCGGCACAACAGTAAGCAACTTACTCGCCTTTGATGGTCCAAATCCTTTAGAAACCTTCTTGTCGGACTTTGAAGAAAGTGTACCAATGCAAAAAAAAAATTTGGCGATGGATGAGGCCCTGAGAGAAACCCCAACAAGATGGTGGGGGGCACACAAAAGTAACATTATAGATTGGGTACAATGTCGTACCTTGATGAAAGCACAGTTCTCAACACAAGTAGAAGGTTGCAAAGTTCGATACACAGGTCGAAGCTGCCCGAAGGACCATGTGCGAAGCTGTGACGAAGCCTGGAGCAACATTCCTCAAGAACAATGGTTACACAAATTCATCAACACAATGGACACAACACCTATCAACTGGGACCTTCAAGCAGAGCTGTGCCTCATCACTACAAATTGGAAAGGTATGACTCAGAATTTTGTAACTACCTTCTTATTTGAAAGTCAATATCCTTCAGTAGATCAAGCACTATAGATTTTCAGACATAAAGTATTTGAGGAGGCCTCTAACCTCCCTTTGGAGCAAGATGAGGACAAATGGATTGTGCCTCTCCCGAAACTGCAAGGTTATTACCACATCAATACTGATGAAGATGATGATCCAAGAAAGGTGAACATTAGAGAAACATAAGGCCAAATAGATGTGGAAGGACTACCATTCATTGGACACCCAATCAAGATTAAGAAGGTCAATATTGGAATAGAACAGACACCGAAGCTTGCAAATGTTGGAGATTATTGGGATGTTGCTACCATTGACAAGATTACAGAACTACTGCATGAATATCAGGACTTGTTTCCAACCAAGTTCACTGATATGAAGAGAATTAAAGGGCCTATGGGAGAGATGAGGATCCCTTTGAAGCCAGATGCTAAACCAGTCAAACAGATACCTTAAATATTGAACCCTAAATATAAGGATAAAGTGAAGATTGAGCTCGACAGAATGCTAGAAGCAGGGATCATAGAACCCGTCGAAGAGTCAGAATGAATTAGCCCTATGGTGGTACAAGACAAGAAGACATGAGAGATCAAGATATGCGTAGATCTCAGAAAGATGAATGATGTCTGTTTGCATGATCCCTTCCCTGCACCATTCACTGACGAAGTGTTAGATAATGTGGGAGGCCAGGAAGTATATTCTTTTATAGATGGATTTTCAGGATACATTAGATCCAGATTGCCAAGGAAGATCACCACAAGACCACATTTGAAATAGAATGAGGGTCTTATCAGTATATAGTGATTGCATTTGGATTAAAGAATTCCCCAACCATCTTTTCCAAGGTGGTGGTCAAAGCATCAAGGAGTTTGTGCATAAATTTCTAGAAGCATACTTTGATGATTGGACTGTTTTTAGTTTATTAAAGAATCATATTGAATGTCTAAGGCTAGTGTTGGACAAATGTAGGCAGTGTCAAATTTCTTTGAATCTGAGGAAGTGCATCTTCTTCTCACCATTTGGAGTGTTGTTAGGTCATATTGTATGCAAGCATGGATTGCTAGTTGATCCATATAAAATTGCCATTATTGCTGATCTGCCACCTCCTACTTCAGTCAAATAGATGCGCACTGTGCTAGGACACACAGGATATTACAGGAAATTTATTAAAGGATATGCTCAGATCACAACACCCATGGAGAAGATTTTGAAGAAAGATTGTCAGTTTAGTTGGACAACAGAATGCCAACAGAGCTTCAACACATTGAAACAAAAAATGGTTACTGCGCCTATTCTGGTTTTCCCAGATTGGACCAAGGAATTTCATGTGCATGTCGATGTGTCTTCCATTGCTTTAGGGGTTGTGTTAGAACAACCTGGTGGAGGAGATGTTGACCACCCATTTGATTTTTCTAGCAGGAATCTATTAACTGCTCAGATCAATTACACCACCACTGAACGAGAAGGGCTAGCCATGGTGTATGCATTGCAGAAATTTTGCCAATACTTGTTGGGAGGACACTTTAAAATGTTTACTAATCACTCCATGCTAAAATACCTAGTCAACAAGCCACTGTTGTGGGGAAGGATATGCAGATGGATTCTGCTATTTCAGGAATGTGATTTTGAGATCATAGTAAAGCCAGGGAGAATGAACAAAGGTCCTGACCACTTGTCAAGGTTGGAACATGGTGAAGAGCTGACCAGTTTGGAGGATGCACTACCGGATGCACAAATGCTATCCATTATAAAGATTGATGACCACTTCGTAGAGATAGTCCAGTTCCTATCAACAGGAATGGCACCTAGTGAGTACACAATTCCTCAGAAGAAACAACTAGTAGTGTGCGTTGAAGAATTCTCACTTATAGCTGGACATCTATACAATATGGGACCTGATAAGATATTGAGAAGGTGTGTTATGGAGGCACAGCGCCCACTGATCCTCGCAGAAGCTCATGAAGGAATCACATGAGGACATTATGTAGGAAAAGCAACTGCACAGAAGGTTCTTAGAGTTGGCCTTTGGTGGCCTACCTTACACAAATATGCTAAAGACTATTCCAGAGCCTACGACGTATGCCAAAGAGTTGGGAAATCATGTAGAAGAGATTAAATTCCATTAACACCACAACTGACCCTACACGCATTCGAGAAATGGGCCATTGACTTTGTTGGACCTATAAACCCACCAAGAAAGCATACAGGAGCAAGGTACATAATTACGACAATAAAATACTTGACCATATGGGCTAAAGCAAGAGAAGTTAAGGATTGTAGTGCAACTACAGCTGCACGCTTCATATTTGATGACATCATAACTAGGTTTGGCTACCCAAATATCTTTATGAGTGATCAAGGAACACATTTCATAAATAAGACTGTTGAAGCCTTGACTGAGGAACTTGTAGTATGCCATCAAAAGAGCACACCTTACCATCCACAAGAAAATGGGATAGTGGAAGCATTCAACAAGATCTTGGAGACAACACTAACCAAGATTTGCAGTGTGAATAGGGATGAATGGGATTAAGAGTACCAATAGTACTTTGGGCCTATAGAACCACTTGCAAGAAGTTAACAATGCAGACCCCCTTCAAGTTAGTTTATGGTCTCAAAGATGTTGTTCCAATGTAATACTTGGTTCCAAGCTTAAGAATTGCTTCCTTTATAGATATGGATGACACTAGCATTGTTCAAGAGAGGCTTGCACAATTGGTTGAATTGGAAGAAGAAAGATTTGTTGTAGGATTCCATCAACAAGTACAGAAGGAAAGAGAGAAGGCCTACCATGATAGACACATCAAGAAGAAGGAATTTAAACAAGGTGATCTAGTACTAATATATGACAGTAAGTTCAAAAAACATCCTGGGAATTTCAGAACGCATTGTCTAGGTCCATATGAGATCGCCTATGTAACAGAAGGAGGAGCTGCACACTTGAATACCTTAAAGGGAGAGTGGAAGGAAGGATTAGTGAATGGGAGTTGGCTGAAGTTGTATTATCACAACTAACTTCCTTGCAAATCTCAGTAGAAGAATAAGGAAAAGGGTCTAGGTACTAGGTGCAGTTGAAATTGGGTACCAGACATAGAAAAGACAGTCTGCACAAGGAGGAAAATGAGGCATAGAGAAGAAAGCAAAGGCTACTCTGCGTGGTCCAAATTCAAAGTAAAACAGAAGAATAAGATTTGAAGTTCCTTGAGACGAGTCACAGGTGAGTGTTGGGGGCCTGTTGGCCCTTGGTTTTGGAAGTACGTGAATATCAAGGAAGAAAAAGGAGAGCGCGAACTGCACAGAAGACACAGTGACTGTTACTGGGTTGAAGTGAGCAAAAGAGCAGAAAAGATGAAGAAAAACCCGAGAAAGCAAGTTGTTGGATGAGGACATTGAGGATGATAGTTCAGCAAGGATGAAGGATCGTGGACAACTCAGCAAGTGGAAAAATCCATCGCTAAATGCTTTGGAGCACCACATGAGAAGGAAGGAAAGATAGGTTGGTGAAGCCCTAAAAACACTGGTCAAGTTGACCTAGGGTTTAGACACCTAGGGTTTTGGTATATAGGGTTTTGACACTTAGGCTTTGGCCTAAGGATGTCAATGAGCTATTGTAATGTATAAATAAAGGTCAAGAGGACCTGGCTTGGCTTGTTGTTGTTGTTTTTGTTGTCATTATTACTAGTCTTGATCTAGTTGTTGTTGGTATGATCGTTGTTGTTATTTGAGAGAAGTGTTAAGTGTGAGAGCCTTATGGTATTGTAAGATGTTCAACTAGGTGTGAAGATCAACCCTATAGTTGGGTGTGCAGGAAGGAGGAGAGGTAGAGAGAAGAGAGAGATTTGTTGGTTAAGAGCGCAGATCAAAACTGTATGCTTTCATCTTAATACATTATAAAGCACAGTTCTGTGGACGTAACCCTAGAGAGAGGGTGAACCACGTATATATTTCTTGTGTGTGTGATTGATGCTGTGTTATTTTTCCTTGATATACTATTATTGCATTGTTGTGATAGATCTGATAGGTGTATGGAGTATATCTAAGATGATAAGTGATATATGCATGTTGTATTGTTCTTGTATTAGATCCACTTGATATTCCCCTTGGCTGTATACACTTCTATCTTGTAACCCCCCCATAGTTTCTTCAGGTGAGACTTCATCTTCTTCACAAGTGTTGTTGAAAGCGCCGATAGTTAGGGCTTTGTTGGTGCGTTGTTGCAACGTTGAAACCTAGGTTTTCCCCTGTGCCAACATGAACCAACTACCATTCTAAAGAAATTTCCACATCTCAAGCCTTGAGGACAAGGTTGTTTTTAAGGGGGAGGACATGTTAGGGACCTAACCCTCACGTAGGTAGAAAAATATATTCAGATGTAATAAAGGTCAATATTAATAAGGCCCTGCAATAAAGTAGAATAAGTCGAATGTAAGAAGACCTAATAGAAGCTTCCGCTTCTAGAAGGATCTTCCTCTAGATGGTTCTTTTGATAGACATATTTAGTATAAATAGGAGTCGAGGGTATGAGAACCCTAGCTTGGATATTATTGTAATAGAGCTCTGCTCGACTGGAGGTTTCCCCCTCGAAGAGGCCTATGAACATTTCTCTTAGAATCAAAGTGTTCTTTCTGGTGTTTTTTTGATATCATTTCAGCATTATTGTGGTGTTGTTCTGGTTATATTGTTGTTTATCTACCATTTCTAGCATTTTATTTCTGTTCTTCATACTTTTTATATCTGGAATATTACATATTGAAAGGTATATTCTTGTAGTCTATGGATTGCCACCTAGGTGGCTCCAACCTCCCATGTTGATTTACATTTCCTCTAGGAGTCCCTTCTCCAAGTCTACTTCCACACAAATTCTAGCACAAGAATATAGGTTTCCTTTTGGATCTGCTTGGTTGAGAAATCAATCAAGTTTGAATCTAATGGGTTAGAGAGGATATTAATGTCAAAACATTAAAGGGAGATGAGGCAATGTAAAGCAAACAAAGGCTACAAAAATAGCTAATTCTGGGTCAAAATCAAGGGACCAATGGGAAAGATACATTCCCCTGGATCCCATGAAATATTATCTCGATTTGAAGATAATATCTTATTCCTCATTTATTAATATGAATAGAAAATATCCATGACCACATGCATAAGATACAATATTACCTTGGGTCTTGGGATCCCAATTCTTTTCTATCCAGTTCTTTATTGCTTGAGGGTTTGGCCAAAGGCCAACATATTTTCCTTTAATCTTGCACATTCAAAAGAAATGATATTATTCTTGGATCAGATGAAATAATGTACAACTAAGGAATGGAATATACCTACTCAACAAACCAACTTTGAACTAGGAACTTGCATTTATCTTCTTTCATGGAAGAAACAAGAGATTGAAACACCTTTGCCTTAGTAAGAGAAGGAATGCACATTCTAACTCTCCCATAAAAAATTTGACCTAAAGCAATCAACACTCTACTTGTAGGGATTGTTATAGCTCTATTTTCCACCCAAAATACACATTGAGGACCTACTAGTACCATTATGTTGAGACATACATTTTATGCCTTGGATTTATGATCTTTTGAGGGAGGCTACACCATTGGCAACCTGTGACTACCCCTGTAGCCTTCCAAATTTGATGAGTTTCGAGGAGATTAGTGATGGGTGAGTTGTCAAACTTGCATTATGAGCTTGGGAACTTGTATTGAACTCAAATTTCACTAATTTCTAGATATATAAACACATCTCCTAACATGCTCCATCAATCTATATAAGGAAGGCATTCCATGGGAGGAATATTTGGAGAGAAAACTTTTGCTGCAGATTTCCATATATTCTCTTCTATAGTTAGTCTTTATATCAGAGTTGGACTTGCTTGTGTGAGGGATAAGGAGAATTTGGAGTAAGGAGATAAGAGAAACATTCAAAACAATATTACCAACTTAACGAGAACCGTGACATCAAAACGAGAACTCTAGCCCTTAAAACCCATATTTTCGCATGAAAATCAACCCCCAAATCAAAAAGTGGTGCTACTGGTAGCACCATTTTTTCTAGCAGGGTTAAAATTACAACATTTTTTGAAACATGACATTCAAAACTCATATGCTTGCTCAGAAAAACATTAAAATTAACACCTAAATCAAAAAGTGAAACTACCTAAAACAAAATGTTTTTTTCTAAACATTGAAATTATAGCTCTTTACGACCTAATTGAAATTATGACATTAACAACATATCCCTATGCAAATAAACAACCCAAAATTGAACCGCAAATGGTCACTTGAAAATTTATTTACAATTTGTTGTTGTTTTTAAAAATTTACATTAAAAAAAAAATAGAAATGAGAAAATCTTCACAAATATTTTTTTTTCTAAAATGAAGTAAAAAATACATTTAGAAAAACATATTCAAAACTCAAATTAAAAAAAAAACAACCGGAAAAATAAAGTTAAAAGAAAAACCTAAAAACAAATTTAAAATTTCCCCGAAAAACACTCGTTTTAAAAACAAAAACTCTAAACTGATTTTTTTTTTTTTTCTAAAAATAAAAATC
>ML777761.1:830874-867386 GCA_009831015.1 Picea engelmannii | reverse complement strand
TGGAAAAAAGCTTTTGAAAAAGATAAAAAAACACAAAAAAAAATTTAAAAATTGAATATAAAAAACTAAACTAGAACACATATATAAAAAAATTTAATACAAAATTAAAAAAATAATTAAAAAAAATAATTAAAAAAAATACCAAAAAAAAACATAACATTCCCCCCAGAATAAAATAAAAAAATCATTAAAAAACATAACAATATACCATTTAAATTTATTTAATTTTTTTTTTTTAAATACACAATTTCAAAAAAATAAAAAAAAATATACAAACCATGTAAAACTTATCTATCTATCTATCTATCTATCTATAACATCACCTCATCCCCACATGGGTCAAGGAGCGGTCCCATGGGCCGATCCCTAGTCCACGAGGGGCCTGAGGCGATGCCCAACATCACCCCTGTAGCCCTCAGACCGACAGACATTCAACGCCCATGGGGCCGCTAGATGGTTGTCGGGGGAATTGGGGCAATGCCTGACATTGCCCCCACGAATCTCCAACGAGTAGACTGTCGAATCCTTGACCAACAGGGAGTCTGGGGTGATGCCCGACATCACCCCCGCGACCATTCGACTGATAGAACACCGGCACCGCGGGACCGCTACTTGGCCCACGAGGGGACTGGGGCGATGCTCAACATCACCCCAACGACTCTTCGACTGACATAATGCCAGTCTGCTGGCCAAAGAGCCGCAAGGGCGATGTTGGGCATCACCCTAGGACCCCCGCAAGCCAGGAACATCCCACATGATCACTCCCTGGCCTGCAAGGTCTGGGGTGATGCCTCTCTATCTCCCTCTCTTTATATATATATATATTATAATTTTTTTATTTATAATATAGACCAATTCGGTCTTAGTGGATGTTAATGATGATGATGATTAACGTCCACTAAGACTGAATTGGTCTATCATAACTTAAGAGGGTAAGTGATTACTTGCGATTCTTTAGAATTTTGTATCTGCTCTCAGAAAACATTAAGAGAATCTTTCTAAGATCACCATACTTTTGTTGAGTTAAGAGGTTAGGAAGGTTGGCAGTGTGACAAATATTTGGAAAATGAGATCTAATATGGGTACAGGCTGGACAATCTAAGAGAAAGTTCTTTTCATCTTTAACCTTCTTAGTGTCACAAAGGTGACACACTCTTTCATCCCATGGCATTTTAGGAATTTACCAACGCCCAATTTCACTGTGGAGTTCATGAGAATTTGTTCTTATCTTAACAACGCTTATTTTTTTATTTACACATGGCAAAACAAACAGATAATTTATATCTTCCAGATTAGGGTTGATTACATCCTTATAATGCCTTAATTTTGTTTTTTACTCTAACTCTTTATCACACCACATTTTCTCCTTAAATTTTGAATTGATGTTTTTTTAATAGTATCTTTATTCTACAAAATGGTATCTTCCATGATTCCCGAATAGTTTAGCCAAGACCGGGCATCTTTATGCCATCCTCGCTTGAGTCGATGGTGGTTATGACTCGATTTTGAAACAATTTTAGGAAGCCTCTTTTCTTCCATGTTGTTTAACTTGTTCTTATACATTAGGTATCTAGTCATAGTCATGCTCTCGATGGAGGAGAGACTTGTTTCTAAGAGGATCATGGGATAGGCTGTATTTCCTTTAATTTTGAGATTATAGATTATACAATTATTTTGTATTTGTTCTATCTTTCTCCAGGATTCATGAGATATACTACAGCCCTAGACGTAATAACTTTATAATATATATTTTTTTATTTTTTTAAAGAATTTTTAATAAATATTTTGAATGAAATTTTATATTTAGAATTTTTTTAATGTGTTTTTTGCAATTTTTTTGTTTTTTTAAGAGTATTTTTAATCTTTATTTTGGGTATTTTTTGTTATTTTATTTTTTATTAAAGTTTTTAATTTAGGTGTGGTTATATATATATATATATATATATATATATATATATATTGTTTTTGTGTTTTTTTATTCTTTTTAAAGTGTTTTTTCTCATACATTTGTTGTTGTTGTTTTTTTTTCTCATTTTACCTTAGTTTTTATATATGTTTTTAATTTTTCTTTAATTTTTTTTTTATATAAATTTGTCTTTTAATTATTATTGTTTTTTTATTTTATTTTATTTCAATTTTTTTTCTTAGTTTTTTTTTTCAAAAAAATAAATAAATTCATGCTAGAGTTTTTGTTTTTAAAATGGGTGTTTTTTAAAATTTTCTTAAAAATTAACTTGCGATTTTTTTTTCCAATTTATTGATTTTTTTAATATAAATTTAAAAAAATAAAAAATGAAAATCTAAGCAATGATTTAGGAGTATATTTTGAGTTGTTTATCAATGATGGTACCATTTGTCGAAGGCACAGTTTCAATTAAGTTATGATTTCAACTTAAAAAAAAAAACAATGCTATTGGTAACATCACTTTTTGATTTGAGGGTAAATTTTAACCATTGTAAAAAATAATGTGGAAACATTATAGATCAGAAAATTTAAAATATAAAAAAAACCACTTAAAAAGGGAGGGGGGTGCTACCGGTAGCACCATTTTTAAAAACAGTGTAAAAAATGTGACCCTTGAAAAAACGTGAACTAGACAAAGTTCTCGTTAAGTTGGTAATATTGTTTCAATTGGACCTCAAGGCAAAAACACTTGATTGATGTAATGATTTCTCCACTTGATTAATATAGATCTATATGGTTTTTCCCTCCATTAATTGTTTTTATTCAGTCATAGATACTTTTCTATGGTAGCTATGGTTTTTCTTGAGTAGATTTTCTTAGATCTAGTAAGTATTTGACATTCCTATTGCTTGAAAGGTCTGAGTTTGGAATTGTTTTTTCTCTTGTGTGCAGTAAGAAGGTGCTATGAGATGGAGCTGATTTCTAGAGCTGCATAAGCCAGTATTACGTAGAGACAACTTCCATGAACAAGGTTTGAACCATTCTCTTCCTTCTCATTGCATGATTTAGGATCAAGTGCATTGGATCTAGAGGAGAACTATATTTTTGTTTATCCTACAATTTGTCTTGGATCAAGGGAAGATCTAAGAGAGTGCTCACCTATCTGGAGGGGGGATTTCTTTAGAACATAATTGAAGACTCCATTGGTAAAGGATCTATTGATTCTTCCTTATATTTGGAAAAGACTTTCTCTTTTTGTCCAAGAAATTTGTATGTAGCTTGTTTTTTTTCCTCATCATTATTTGGATGGTTAGATCCCTTAGATTTGTTGGATTTGGGTCTTTTTCTCAAATTTTCTACATGGTTTCTCCCTCTATTTGATATATAAAGTGATTGGTCACTCTCTACATAACTAGAAAGGGATAAGAAACACAATCTGGTCACTGGTTGCACCACCATGAGGATGTGACCATGCCTATAGGTGCATAAAACAAGGCCTGTATGGTGCAAAAAACATTCAAAAACTAATCGTCCAGATATGATTGGTGGGTATCATAATGAAGTTCATGGCTTGCTGGTCTTACTATCTATTTGACATAAGATTTTCTAAGTTATTTTCATTAGGTAATAAGATGGATCACTAGATGAATGATATTTGAGTTAGAGGTCTTCAAGAAGAGCTTTGGATTTTCCTTTTCAAATAAGTGATGAGTCTGTACTTTTATTAGAAAAGATCTAAAATTTCACTTTTGTCAGCTAAGGGCATTTTCTCAAAGTATTCTAAGCTGCCGAAAATTGTCTCTTTCGGTAGCTAAAACGGTATGTGTGAGACGTTTTAAGCTATCGAGAGCATAGAGTCGGTTAACGGTCAGATTGTCCCATCAAATTCTCAAACTGCCATCGGTACACAACATCATCATCTCAAGTGCTGACGAAATCAACTGAAATTAAATCATAATACGATCTGGGCAAGTGATTGTTTGTCTGTTATGATTATTTAATGATATCTATTTAACCCTTATCTAGTAGATCTGATCACCATCAACTCACATCATTTGTTTTTCCCGATCCATCACATGGTTTTTTCCATCTTTATCGAATGATACAATCATCACTGTGATTGGTTTTCATTCTTTATCAAGGGTTTTCATTCAAACCTTTTCCCCATACCACGCGTTTTCCTTTGCCCGAAACTTCAATTCATCCCCTATTAGTGCCACTGTATCTCTCCACTCCTTCGCCCGAACTTCAATTCATCCCCTATCAGCGCCACTGTATCTCCATACATCCTATTTTGTTATAGTGCAGGTATTGACAACCATTATTGCAGATGAAGAAGGGAGGAAATTTTCTCAGGAAGGAGCTCAATGACATAACTTATCTAGAATCTCACCCTGAGATTTGCCAGATGTTCAGAGACATTGGCTGCTACAGATTCTGTGAAAAACTCAAAGGATTTCATCAAGGTGTAGCTGAAGCATTTGCATTGACCTTTGACAGAGCCAAAGCCAAAGTTGGAATAGTTGAGGCATAGGTTGATGAAGCAAGAAGCAATTGTTGCAGTAGTGATAGAAATTCCAAGGACTGGTGAAATATGTTTCAAGTCAACCACTATAAAAGACATTGAGTTCAGGTCTTATCTCAAACCTGAACATAAATGTATCACTTTGAAAAAGGATATCCCTAGATCCTACTTGGAAGAGAAGTGGCAACATCTTCTCAAAGCCATCCAGGTATACATAACGTGTGAAGGGAGATATAGCAGAGTAATGTTCTACCACTTCAAGCTCACGAATCATTTCACAGGGAGATGTCCTCTGAATCTACCCTTCTACCTTCACAAAATTCTGACAAAGATGACACACCAGGTCCAGGCCATACCTATCAAGGTGCAGGGTAGACTTTCCCATCACAGTCTTATCAAACTCATAGTGTTTCAAGAATTGCAGAAGAGGGATAGGAGTTGGGAGTATCTACTTTTCTGGGGTGAATTTGAGCCAGAACCCCAGCCCAAGGACTAGAAAAAGACTTCACTCATTAATTTTTCAACACCACAGAGCAGTAAAAGGAAAAAGAGATCCATTTCCCCTGTAATTACAGAGGGCCCAACTTCTTCTTCCAAGTCCAAGAAAGCCAAGAAGATGCTTGTTTTTAGCCAAGATACAGAAGGGAAAACAAATCCCTCTGGTAAAAACGTTTTGAATTTGCCTTATACATATTCAAACAAGGATTTAGAGCCAGGGGAAGGAGAGGTTCCTGAACAAGATGTCTTCGAAGAAGCACCTTTTTCATTAGAGTTCCTAGACTTGGAGATTCCTAAAACATCAACCAGCAGGCATAGCAAGGTCAGCAAACCATCGGAGATTGAAAAACTCCAAGAAGAAATATCAGAGATGAAAATGCTTGAGAGGGTCATCAAATCCAAAAACCAGACTATAAGAAATACCTCAGATGAGGTAAGGGATTGTTTTGAAAGATTATCTAAAATGCATGTAAAAGAACAGAAAATGAACAAGAAATTGCTCAAGGAAAATCACAAATTTCTTAAAATGATTAAAGTTTTGAGGACCAAACCAAGGCTAAAAAATCCTAAGCCAAGAGTACATTCTGTTTTAAGAGATCTAGTTGAAGCTGCTAAGAACCTAAATGAAGACCCTAAGGAATAGATAGGTTGAAGAAAATCCCTTTTTGCAGTTTTGAACAGGGGTGGAGAACTCGGATTTTTTGACAGTTTATTCTTGTTCCTAAAGGTGTTGTTAGTTGCCGAAAGCTATGCTTTTGATAGCTAACCCTTTCCCGTTTTACACCTGTAAGCTATCGAAAGCATAAAGGATGACAGGATGTTCATATTTTGCATAGAACGAATTTTTTGGTGTCCAGATTTTGTGAAAGGGGTTCCAAAGGAAAGATAAGATCAAAGGGATACAGATCATCACCCTTTTCAAGTTTTTGAGGTAGGTATTAAGGAAAAAAGGTTAAGTGGTTTTTGAAATTCGTGGTAAAGTTTTTCCATTTGTCAAAGCAGGATTTCAAAGTGCCTTGTCATCTTTTGACATTTATTGAAGATATCATGAAGATCAGTAAATTGAACATTATTTCTCCACCTATCAATGTGTTGTCTACCTTTCGAATGGAAAAGGACTCTATTGAAACAACACTCTGGAAATTAGGAGAAATTTTTGCACATGTATTTCCTGTTATAATCGACCCTTATGTTTAGGAGACCATCTATCACATGTGTCGAATCATTGTAATTGTTTCTATTTTTAGAAAGCAGGGGTAGGATTCAAATTTTTGAGGACTGATATCATGTTTACCTTTATATACAAATGTAAAAGACATAAGGGGGGTTGGACCTGGAGGTACCAAAGATGGGTAGATAATATAGAAACATAGTTTTCTGTTTTTTCAAGATGATCAACAGTTTGTAAAGGACTTTATGAATGAATACAAAGATATTTTTCCAGATTTCTGTGTTGTGTTTAAGTGGTGAAGTTTTTCCCTCATGTAACTCATGATTTTCCCATTTCATATTCTTTTCTTTCTGTATTGTCTATGAGAAAGTAATGTACAATATTTTTTCTTGACACCCTGTGCTGGCTCAATGCAATATTTATGTTTTCCTCCAAGTTTGAGGTGTAGAATTCAGTTGTACTCTGCTCTACATTTGAAATGAAATCCAATATTTTCTTCTTTTCCATCCTATAAGCTCAAAGAATCCACTTGCATGATTATCTTGCCTAGTTACATCCTGTTTTAGTTATTCATTCATCTATCATCTTTATCATTGACTCCATGTTGCCCAATGGTCCTTTTATGCCTTAACCAAACCAACTCAAAATCCATAGAAAATAACCCTATTCTGCATAGCTAGCCTAATATCCTCTCCCAACAATGTTATATCAGACGGAGAGATCCCTCTTCGAGTCTTGGAGGGATAGATCCAAGAATCGAAGTGGTTTTGATTTTGCCTCTGTGACTGCCTCCACAGCCTTGGGAAAATTATAGAGCGCTAACAGAATGACAACCATACTAGGGAACTCTCCCCAGTAGTACACTTCAAAGCTTTAGATATGATCACTGATGGTGGACAGTGACCAAACACAAGAAGGATAAGATCATTCACCTGGTGACTCCAATCAGCTCCAGACAGTGCCAACTCAAAGACCCCACTAGAGGAAGAACCTAAAGCATGGCCAAGTAGCCTAGAAAGACCAGGTACTCAAGCTCAAATTGCATTCAAGACATATTTGGTTTTATCTGCAATTATGTTTTGTCTTATTCTAAGCCTGATCAAGAGTATATTGCCAAAGATTACAGTGACCACCTATTGATTGATGAGCCCTAAGAGATCAGATCCCCAATTGTAGATTATGTACATACTCATACACCTGTGCACATCCCAGATGCACCTGTAGAAACCCTAGTGAGACATAAGCCTCCTGCTTTATCTCCTACTCTTTCAAAACCTCTGGATGGTTGTAAGCCTCTTGCTTCATCTCCTATTCTTGCAAAATTCCCAGACCGATACTAGCCTCTATATTTGCCTCCTATTCTCCATGACCTTCCTGTCAATTACATCAATAATCTGCCTAGGTTTGATGGAGAAAATGGGAAGATCACTTTTGAAAAACATATTCAAAACCTTGAGGATTTACTTGACCTTTATGAGGTCGAAGATGATGATGTCTATATTAGGATGTTTGCCCTGTCTTTGCAAGGTAAAGTTAAAAATTGGTTTAGATATATGCCAGCTGCAAATATCATAAATTTTCATCAATTTGTGCAAGTTTTCCTAGATAGATGGGTGGTCATGGGAAATGTTTTCCTCATCCTAGAAAAATATGAACACTTGAAAATAAAGCTCGGAGAGACAGTACAACAGTTCTCAACTAGGTTCAATGAGGTGTTTCATTCAATACATGTGGATGTAAGGCCATCTCCTAGTTTAGCTAAATTGCATTTCCTAGAAGCCTTTGATCCAGAAATGACATTCCAGTTAAGAGAAAGAGACACTGTAACCCTAGAAGAAATGAAAAATATTGCAGTCGATGTGGAAGCTAACTTGTTGAACAGGAAGGAAAATCTAGAAGTAGTAAGAAAAGACAAAACAAAAAAGGAGCATGTGATATCCTTAGACGTAAAGCTGGATATTATAACAAACACTGTAAATGAAATGCTACACAATATTAACAGGAAAGATGAAATTGTTTTTCAAAATCCTCGTGTATCATTGACTCTAGAAAGAACAAGAATAAATGTCCCCAAAAAATTAGCATCCCAACCTCTTTATCCTAAACCACCGGAGGATTTCTTCACGTACTTAATTCGCAACACAGTCAAAGAAGAAGTTCAAAGTCAGATGGTGGGGGAAATTTCTCTCGAGATGATATGCATGTTTGATGACCCCCCCCCACATAGATAATATGCTCAGATCTGATCTTCAGTATGGTGACTATATGGTTAAGATTGAATATGATTGTTCAAAGCATCCAATATTATCATCATGGGAAGAAGAATCCCAGTTATCACAATGCACAGATGAAAATCGGATTTTGCATACCCAACAAGATTGCAAGGAAGATGACGTAGAAAATTTCCCAATAAATGCAGAATGTCTTCCCCTGTGTTTTTCCTCATTGTTAAGGGAACATTACAAACAGGTCATGAATAGAAATAATGAGGAAAACAAGGTAAACATGGAAGCTAATCCAAAGGTGCATCCCTTGAGCTTTTTGGAAGGGCAAGCAACAGATGAAATCATGAAGCCTAAAATAGATAATGAGCTGATCCATTGTAATTCATTGCCGCTGTGTCCTATTTCTTTTCAAATTGTGAGAGGGTATCTTGGTCGGATTTTGGTTGAAAATCACAGTGTGAACCATGAAGTACCAGGAAGTTCAATACCACCACCATCCAAAACATTTTATAACCCTATAACTGATATTCTGGATGATGTGTGTTTTCAAAGTATGGCTTCATTTACTCCAAATGAATTAAAACATTGTTATGATATGGATATGTTCAGACAATCCACCCCACTGTCTGGTGCAACAGAGGCATCATTTTAGAAACCATCAGATCATCCATAGTCATATAAAGAAGTGCTGAAAGACACAGAAGGCATAGGTAAAAAATCGAGTCTTGATGCTGAGTTGTTTGAAGTTGAAAATCAAAAGATGGGCCAAACCTATATTGATCCTGTAAATACATATATGGAGAAATTTTTTAATACAGGATATTTTTCCATTTCCAGTGTTTTTCCTATGGTTTAGGCTTATCAAATCTTATGTAAGGAAAAGCAGGTTGGGAATTACTCTCAAACATGAGTAACAGATTTATTTATGAGTTTCATCACAGACAGTGAAAGAACAGAGCCACTAGATCAACTGCTGGATTGGCTGCATTGGCATTTTCCCATTACCTAGCTGAGAAATGATTGCAGTAGGGTAGGTAGAAGTTTTGAATAAGCTCGACTCCTTGAACATCCCTTTCAACAATTTTTCAAAATTCAGCCTTCTGTTTTCAGTTTGATGTAGTAGAAGTTGCATAATAAGATTGTGGGATCAACCCATGGATAAGGCTTTGATTTACGAAACCCGAAGATCTGAGATTCTTGACACCTCCTCAGAAGTTGTCATCCCCAGTTGGAGGCTATGTTAGTATCCTATAATGATAGGAAAACTGATCGTCCAGATATGATTGGTGGGTATCATAATGAAGTTCATGGCTTGCTAGTCTTACTGTCTATTTGACATAAAATTTTCTAAGTTATTTTCATTAGGTAATAAGATGGATCACTAGATGAATGATTTTTCAGTTAGAGGTATTCAAGAAGAGATTTGGATTTTCCTTTTCAAATAAGTGATGAGTCCGTACTTTTATTAGAAAATATCTAAAATTTAACTTTTGGCAGCTAAGGGCGTTTTCTCAAAGTATTCTAAGCTGCCGAAAATTCTCTTTTGGTAGCTAAAACGATATGTGTGAGACGTTTTAAGCTGTCTAAAGAATAGAGTCGGTTAATGGTCAGAATGTCCCATCGAATTCTCAAACCACCATCAATACACAACATCATCATCTCAAGTGCTGTTGAAATCAACTGAAATCAAATCATAATACGATCTAGGAAAGTGATTGTTTGTATATTATGATTATTTAATGATATCTGTTTAACCCTGATCTAGTAGATCCGATCACCATCAGCCCACATCATTTTTTTTTCCCGATCCATCACGTGGTTTTTTCCATCTTGATCGAAAGATACAATCATCACTATGATTGGTTTTCATTCTTTATCAAGGGTTTTCATTCAAACCTTTTTCCCATACCATGAATTTTCCTTCACCTGAAAATTCAATTTATCCCCTATCAGCGCCACTGTATCTCTCCGCTCCTTCGCTCGAACTTCAATTCATCCCCTATCAACACCACTGTATCTCCCCATGTCTGATTTTGTTGTAGTGCAGGTATTGACAATCGTTATTGCAGATGAAGAAGGGAGGAAATTTGCTCAGGAAGGAGCTCAGTGACATAACTTATCTGGAATCTCACCCTGAGATTTGCCAGATGTTCAGAGACGTTGGCTGCTACAGATTCTGTGAAAAACTCCAAGGATTTCATCAACGTGTAGCTGAAGCATTTGCATTGACCTTTGATGGAGCCAAAGCCAAAGTTGGAACAGTTGAGGTACAGGTTGATGAAGCAATTGTTGCAACAGTGACAAAAATGCCAAGGACTGGTGAAAGATGGTTCAAGTCAACCACTATCAAAGACATTGAGTTCAGGTCTTATCTCAAACCCAAACACAAATGTGTCACTTTGAAAAAGGATATCCCTAGATCCTACTTGGAAGAGAAGTGGCAACATCTGCTCAAAGCCATCCAGGTATACATAACGTGTGAAGGTAGATATAGCAGAGTATTGTTCTACCACTTCAAGCTCATGAATCATTTCACAGGGAGATGTCCTCTAAATATTCCCTTCTACCTTCACAAAAGTCTGAAAAAGATAACACACCAGGTCAAGGCCATACCTAGCAAGGTGTAGGGTATACTTTCCCATCACAGTCTTATCAAACTCATAGTGTTTCAAGAATTGCAGAAGATGGATAGGAGTTGTGAGTATCTGCTTTTCTGGGGTGAATTTGAGCTAGAACCCCAGCCTAAGGACTAGAAAAAGACTTCACTCATTAATTTTTCAACACAACAGAGCAATAAAAGGAAAAGGAGAGCCATTTCCCCAGTAATTACAGAGGGCCCAAATTCTTCTTCCAAGTACAAGAAAGCCAAGAAGATGCTTGTTTTTAGCCAAGATACAAGAGGGCAAACAAATGCCTCTGGTAAAAACGTTTTGAATTTGCCTTATAAAAATTCAGATGAGGATTTAGAGCCAGGGGAAGGAGAGGTTCCTAAATAGGCTATATTTGAAGAAGCACCTTTTTCATCAGAGTTCCCAGACTTGGAGATTCCTGAAACATCAACCAGTAGGCACAGCAAGGTCAACAAACCATCGAAGATTGAAAAACTCCAAGAAGAAAGATCAGAGATGAAAATTCTTGAGAGGGTCATCAAATCCCAAATCTAGACTATAAGCAATACCTCAGATGAGGTAAGGGATTGTTTTGAAATATTAGCTAAAATGCATGTAAAAGAATAGAAAAGGAACAAGAAATTTCTCAAGGAAAATTGCAAATTGTTTAAAATGATTAAAGGTTTGAGGATCAAACTAAGGTTGAAAAATCCTAATTCAAGAGAACATTCTGATTTAAGATATCTAGCTGAAGCTACTGAGAACCTAAACGAAGACCCTAAGGAATAGATAAGTCGAAGAAAATCCCTTTTTGCAGTTTTGAACAGGGGTGGAGAACTCAGATTTTTTGGTAGTTTATTCTTGTTCCTAAAGGTGTTGTTAGTTGCCAAAAGTTATGCTTTAGATAGCTAACCCTTTCCCATTTTACACCTGTAAGCTACCGAAAGTGTAAAGGATGACAAAATGCTCATATTTTGCACATAACGAAGTTTTTGGTGTCCATATTTTTTGAAAGGGGTACCAAAGGAAAGATAAGATCATAGGGATACATATCATCACCCTTTTCAATTTTTTGAGGCAGGTATTAAGGAAAAAAGGTTAAGTGGCATTTGAAATTCGTGGTAAAGTTTGTCCATTTGTCAAAGAAGGATTTCAAAGTGCCTTGTCATCTTTTGACATTTATTGAAGATATCATGAAGATCAGTAAAGGGAGCGTTATTTCTCCACCTGTTAATGTGTTGTCTACCTTTCGAATGGAAAAGGACTCTACTGAAACAACAATCTGGAAATTAGGAGAAATTTTTTCACGTGTCTTTATTGTTATAATCGACCCTTATGTTTAGGATACCATCTGTCACATGTGTCAAATCATTGTAACTGTTTCTATTTTTAGAAACAGGTGTAGGATTCAAATTTTTGAGGACTGATAGCATCTTTAACTTTATATACAGATGTAAAAGACACAAGGGGGGTTGGACCTAGAGGTACCAAAGATAGTTAGATAATATAGAAACATAATTTTCTGTTTTGTCAATATGATCAGCAGTTTGTAAAGGACTTTATGAATGAATACAAAGATAATTTTCCAGATTCTTGTGTTGTGTTTAAGTGGTGAAGTTTTTCCCTCATGTAACTCATGATTTTCCTATTTCATATGCTTTTATTTTTGTATTGTCTATGAGAAAGTAATGTACAGGATTTGTTCTTGACACCCTGTGCTGGCTCAATGCAATATTTATGTTTTCCTCCAAGTTTGAGGTGTAGAATTCAGCTGTAATCTTCTCTACATTTGAAATGAATTCCAATATTTTCTTCTTTTCCATCCTATAAGCTCAAAGAATCCACTTGCATGATTATCTTGACTGGTTACATCATGTTTTAGTTATTCATTCATCTATCATCTTTATCATTGACTCCATGTTGCCCAATGGTCCTCTTATGCCTTATCCAAACCAACTCAAAATCCATAGAAAATAACCCTATTCTGTATAGCTAGCCTAATATCCTCTTCCAACAAAGTTATATCAGACGGAGAGATCCCTCTCTGAGTCTTGGATGTCTATATCCAAGACTCGAAGTGGTTTTGATGTTGCCTCTGTGACTGCCTCTGTAGCCTTGGGAAAATTACAGAGCGCTAACAGAACCCTAAGGACCCTTTTCTTTGGAAATATGCCCTTTAGAAATTAGTTTTATAAGGAATTTTTCATTCTTCTTTCCGTGTTATGAAAGAGAAAAAGGAAAATTTCATTTTATGATCGTCCATTTTGGAGCATTTTAGGACTCTTTTCAAGAGTTGCATTGGAGTGTTAATTGTGAATTTTTGGGTTTGAAGTTTCCTTTTATAGTGATTGATAGTCCCATTTGGATTTGAGTGATTTCTCTTTGAGAAGAATGAGATTTCTCATTTCCTCTAGATAGATTTCATTGAAAGAAAATTTCATTCTTTTTGCATTCATTCTTATGTTTCTTTTGGATTGGAAAATGTCTATAAACATCACTAAAGTTCCATTCCATACCCTTTGAGTAATCAACAACATTAAAAAGAAATGATAATCCAAAATTCACTAGAATTTTCATTTGTACCAAACCAACATTAGAATAGGATTTAGGGCCTTGGTGTAAGGTTGGAGAGTAAAATCTCCAAGGCCATTAAAACTAAAACTAGGAGTCACAAGTGAGGGATAAATCCATTAATAGCAAGGTGCCCTTATAAGGAAATATCCTCTAGCACAATATTTAATAATGACATTGCACTAGATAAAGTGAGGTTATATTCCCTCTTTTCTTATTTTGGTGTTTGTGGACTACTACATGTATGGGGATTTTAGAAGCGCAAGCACTCTAGGTGGCATCACTTCTTGGAATTTTAGGCTTAGTTTCCATACCCATACCGGTGGTTCCGACCCATGAATGTTCTTCTTGGTTGCTTATTGTGAAGTGGTATCCTTAGTGACCATTCGTAGGGCATATAAAATAGGTGACTGCGAGTGGGAAGTACCTGCGTTACCTGAGGAAAATTATGAATCTCTATTTTAGTTCCCTTGGAGGTGCCCATATTCACAAGGGTACTTACACTAGTAATGGATTTTACTTGTGGGTTACCATAACTATCTCTCACACCTTCACTAGCCAGGTATTAAGGAATCAAGATCCCCCAAGAGTTGGTTTTCAGACGGTCCCCTTTATCCATTGGTTTTCCTATTGAAGCCTAGATTTTCTAGGGGTGTGCTTTGTGGTGAAGTATGTGTCTAGTTGGCCATTGGTTATGGTTTTTATCCTTGGATTAAACAAACTTTTCATTGTGTATGACCAACTTCATGACCTTTTGGTGATTTGTTCTCATTTTTAGTATTCCTCATATGATGTCAAGCATTAGTGGGTCATCCAACATGACATGACCTTCCCCTACATCTCTAGTTGTGATGGGGGGAGTCACAATGACCACATCCTTTCCACCACTTAGTGGGATAAGTACTCTCGCATCTATGCCTTAGACATCTAGTTATTCCATTTGGGGCATGTTGCTATTCACATCATTTCCTTCGACAAGTATACCTATTGGTAGTATGCCTTCTATATCCACATTAGTGCCCCCATATGGATTTATTTATAGCAAGGGTAAAGGCCTTGGTTTTATTAGAGAAATTGGATTAACATCTATTTCTAGTAACTATATAGGTATCCTAGTAGTACCAAATTATAGTTTCCCATTTGGTTGCAATTTTAACCTTGGGTTTGGTCCTACCCTAGTATTTTTACTAGGGATGGGGGAAATTATGTCTCTGGGGGAAGTTAAATGAGGGAATCAATGATTCCATACCCCACCGAAAATCCCTTTGCACTAAGTACTAGTCATGTGCCAAGAAATTATTTTATGAATACCAACCAAGGTACCTCTTCCCTTGTGCTTTTCCTTCCTTTGGAAACATTGGTACCCCTTTGATGGCCATATTGAATATTCCTAGATTATCTGTGGGGATACCAGTTTGGATGATGTCCACTTTGACTATTCCAAATGATTTTGAATCTTATTTTATGGTGAAATCTATTCCTCCTCCTACCTCTTCTAGTGAAAGTCCATCTCCCACTAGTAAATTTGGGTCATTTTGTGACCTCCATTTCAATGTTATTGCGACGTTATGTCATGGAGAGTGCAAAGAATATTGAACCTCTCAAACATCGCATCATATCCAATCATTATTTTTCAAAAGAGAGAAAAACTAGGACAATCATCGCATGAACGACAATCTAGGAAGATCGTCACAAGTGACACAACCTAGGATACTCATCGCAAGAGGGACGACCTAGGACAATCGTGTCAAGAAAGAAAACCATGGAAGATCATCACATGAACAACAACCAAGGAATATTGTCGCAAGAGAGGTGACCTAGGACAATCGTCACAAGAGAGACGACATAGGATAATCGTCTCAAGAACGACAACCGTGGAAGATTGTCACAGGAATGACAACAGAGGAATATTTTCATAAGAGAGACAACCGAGGAAAATCGTCGCAAGAATGAAAAATTAGGAAGAGCATCGCAAGAGAGATGAGATATATCTATTTAAAAAAAAAATATTGACTTGAAGGTTAAAAAAGGTACAAAGCAGTTAAATTTGGTGAATAAATAAATTAGAGAAGGCACTAGTAACTTTGATCATGATCCATCATAATCAATGGACAGGAAGAATTACAGAATTTGAAGTTGCGTGAGGGATAATTTTGAAGGGTGGTCTCACAATCCAAACCACAGTTTCCATTGAGGACTATGTGTCAGTGTCGGTTTGATTGCGGAATGAAAATCGGGTTGTTCCAAAACCACTTGTCCACATCTCCGCAAAACACATATGAGCAAAGATTGAATATCGTTCTGAAAGGGGAGAGTTGCGAAATAAGTTTCAATTCAGCTTGGCATTTAAATAGACACTAACTATGCACTGGTTTAATTTAAATGTCATTGTAACAGAAAGGATGGAAGAAAAACATAAATTAACAATTTAAGTAATCATATTATGAAATTTATTAAACTGTTTTAGCAGAAGAAAAAACCATTGATATTCTAAACTATGTGACAGAGCATCAACATGATGAATTCTGAAAAAATATTTTAATTGAATATCATTCATTCATGGAAACATAACAATAAATTGAAAGAAGAACATACACTGAAGTGAACATGATACACAGTCACTGGAACATGAATCTCTGAAGCAAGACTGGATCCCAAAATCCTTGGATCACCCAAATTTATTAATTCTTCAGGAAAATATTATAGTACAAAGACTCTAAGAATACTCAACTCATCAAACTTTCTCCCACCCTTTGTACATTATGTGTTACAATATTTATAAAAAAGTAGTAGTTCAGAAAATCAAGATCCTTGAGATATTTCAACAACTTTATCCTTATCTTTGCCCCTTTGACCTTGGTAGTGTTTTAATATGATTGGATGATGTATGGATCCATACTCTATTGACAGCTGGATGGTCATTTACTAGGACCTAGAAAATTACATTTAGTTTTACCCAATCTTACTATTTCCTTCCACTATAATTCATAAGGAATATCATAATCCATCATTTATTTTATTAAAATTTCCAAATTGATGCAAGAGGCATACGACATGACAAGAAAGCCTAATTTTATTATCTTAATTTTTTTCAAAATTTCAAAATCTATGGCTAACATTTCTAGCACAATTGCCCCCTTTAAAACTTCATCTAAGTCTTCAAACCTAGAGTGATCCATCCTCTCTTGTGTCAAGAGTGCATTGTAAGATTCCTTTTCATGCAAATTTCCCTTTCCATCCCAGAATGATGGAAAACCTTTGATAAATAGTTCTTCAAACAAATCCTTAAAATCCTGAAAACTCTTTTCCAATTAGGTTTCTTTATTCTGAACTGAATTCAGGAGGTTGTGCTTGGTTATGATTCTTCTATCCCATATTATCAATGCAGTTCTATCTTTGACCCCAATTGTTTGCAAATTTGATGAAGGCACTGTATTAAGGATATTGATAGCATTCTGGACCCATTCTGCTGGTATTTTTGATAAAGTTTGATTAATAACGAGGGTAACTTAGACACTGCAATAGAATAGATAGAAAAAGTACGATGATTAATGTGTGAAAACAATTTAGTCCTTGGACTCAAATTCTCAGTTGGCAAAAGTGTTCTCGTTGCTTGGCATGACGGGATAAATAGGTAACTCGAAAACGGGTCACTTGCAATAGGTATGAGGCCTTCATTAACTCTTTTTGATTCGTTATGGTATGGTCCAATGGTCTGGTGGTGAACCATAAATGCCTTTCTACCCATTCAGAGCATCGCTCGAACGGTTATAATGTCCCCAATGACTATATTGCTTCTCCATGGCGAAGTACCATGTGTCACTTTTCTGATATCCCGACGAAGCTCCAGTTTTGCAATTTTTCCTTCTGCAAGGTTCCCTTTGGATCCTTCCACAACTTATCGATCTTGGCTCTCTTATTAATTAACTTTCTAGCCTTCTTTCCAGTGAGCTTCGTCTCGGTATTCCTTTTTCCATTCTGATTTTTGTCTTCTTTTGACATAGTCACTTCGCGCTATTGAGATTCTTCCCTAAGGTTCCAGGATAATGCTTCTTCTTTGTCTAGGATAGGTACTTAAATATTTTGTGGATCCTCTAGTGTTCTTGCAACTTCGACATCTAGGTCTCTAGTGTTAGATAGATTTGATTTTTTCTCCTGTTCTTCAATCAAGTGTGTGATATTTCTAGTCATGAAATCTTTTAACTCTGGT
Organism: Picea engelmannii; assembly: GCA_009831015.1. Taxonomy (NCBI): domain Eukaryota; kingdom Viridiplantae; phylum Streptophyta; class Pinopsida; order Pinales; family Pinaceae; genus Picea; species Picea engelmannii. The sequence continues at coordinate 849,672 of ML777761.1, read as the reverse complement.
TTCTTCTGTTCCAAACCTTCTTCTTCTTCTTTTCTTCTGGCTTGATCTCTATCGATCCAAGGTTTTCCTAGTAACATGGTAAACGGGGCATTGTTCTCAGTAAATTTGATAATCTCAAAATCTTCTTTTGTCGAAGTTCCATTAATAGTCATAGGTATCTGAGTGAGCCTTCCACATAGGTTTATCATCTTTCCTCTAAATAACCCTATTCCTCCTAATGAATGGATCATAATAAGATTCCCTATATCTTTCCAAGTTCTCTCTGTCATGATATTCACCTATGTTTCGTTATCTAGAAAACAATCAACGTTGAAGTCTCCTATTCTTTCTTCAATGCATTCTTTTTCCTTGAACATCTCTGATAATATGAGATGTCGGTGGTCATTCAAGGTTTCTTTCATTTGTAGAAATACTTTCTCTGATTCTTTCTGGGGTTTTTCTATTTCTATATCTTCCTTAGGGTTTTCTTGATTCAGATTCATTCCTTCTAGCTTAACAATCATTCTAGGGAACCCAACACTTCATGGTCCATAGCTTTACGAAAAAGACAACTAGGTCTTTTCCCAGGGAATTCCTTAGCAAGATGTCTCGTTCTTCTGCTACTGTAACAGAGGGTTAATCCTCTATTTTGTTTAAGTGATCCCCATCCTTTCCTGTACTGTGCACTAGGCTCATAGGAGCTAACTTGCAAAAACATCTTTCTAGGATCCTGCATCCATTTGTTAGTCGAAACATATTTTTTATGCATAGGTATGACATATTTTTCACTATTCGTATCACATCTATTCATATCAAATCTTCTTTCATCTATTAATAACCTAGTTTTCAACCTAGGATAGAATCTATCAAACATACCTAGATTCATACTTTTTAAACAAAAATTTCCAATTATCTTACTTTTTCAGAGCACAAAGCTTCTAGATATAGAAGTGTTCACTATTCTTACCTTTATCAGAGCACATAGATTACAGATATTACCTATTTTATTCACATATGACCTCTTTTCTTGGCATAGAGATTTCACAATCTCAGGCCAAATATTTGCACAAAGCTTCTTCTTTCTTAGTTCCCAATAATCACTGTTTTAGTCCGATACAGTGCACTTCAGTAGTATATCTACGCACAAACATTTTCTTCGGTTCCCAACAATCACAGTTTCAATCATAGAAACAAAACCATTTGTTGGCACAGGGGAAGACCTAGGGTTCAACATTACAACAACACACCAACAAAACCCTAAATACCGACCCTTTTAGCAACACATGTGAAGCAGATGAAGTCTCACTCGTGGTAGAGGCAAATATAACCTTAGCTAGGACACAAATATGTGATTATAATACTTAACAGATCACTTAGCATCAATAGTTCATCAATATTCAACCAATAACTACTATGTAGATAGAACAAAGCATTGCATCATTCACTCAGATATGATGTATTTAAGAACTTTATCATAAATAGGCAGGTTATATCTAGTAGATCAAGCACTAAGATCCTTCATATAGGTCAGATTTAACATTCTTACACATCATTAGCACAAAGCATAAGAGGATTTATGTATCTCTGTCAAAGCACTTAGCAAGAGAAGTTATAAACACATAAAGACAAGCACAAAGAGAAACAGCACAGTGTTTACGTGGTTCACCCCCACCCTGGGGCTACGTCCACCAAATCTTATTATTTATTGTCTTTAGTCAATCGGTTACAAGCATAGAGCATCAAAATCCTACTTTTCCTAGGACAAGAGATCTGCGTAGCTCGCTAGATCCTCCTTCCTTGCATTGCAGAACAAATCCTTCACAACCTCTTACAATGACTTGCACTTAGCTCTGCAAGTCTCATACAGTATGCATGCAGCGTTACAAATCTTTATCACACAGATCCCACTCTTAGAACTTATCCAAATTTCACAATACTCGTGCACTATTCAACTACTTATTATATTTCCTAGCCTTCTATTTATACATACAAAATAGGCCTAAACATGGGTAAACCCATGGGCCGACATCCCATTCCCATTACTTATTCCGAAATCCAAAAAAAGACCCAAAAATGGGTCGAGATATCGTGATCTCTGGTTCATCTTGCGCTTTGTCTTCAACAGGTTGTCGAAGTCCCAAAATAGGTCAAACTTGACCAGATCCCTCAAAACTTGGTCAAGGGCCAACACTACACCATGAAAGCTATTGTGTCCACTCTTTTTCATGTGATATATTTCCTGCATGATGGACAAGTGGTGACTATTGTTCAACTTTTGTTTGTTGGTACTGACTTGACCGTCAACTCGTTGACTTCTCGGAATGGTTTATAGATATAGTCGGTATCATCCCTGCAATGGGTCAATTATGTGGCGTTGTCTCCCATGCCTTCAGCTGATGATGTAGATGAGCCTCTCCCTATAAGCTCAATCTCTTCTAACTTAGATCTGGTAATTGACATGGTGATCTCTTTTATACGGCTATTAGAGCCTAATCTCCTTACCCCTGTCACGGCCCTCGACATGTGTTCCTTCCAGAGTGTGTTTCTTCCATCATGTGAAGACCTATTGGAAGCCATGACCAATTGTTTTCCCTTGACATGGTGTCCTTCCAGAGAATTTTCTTCTTGGAAGACACGATCAAGACAAAGAGAACTTTGAGCATGGTTTTATGATTTCAATCTCGTTAAAGAATGAAACCAACTATGAGGATAGTTTTGTGTCTCTTTGGAAACCTCGTTAAATAATGAAACAAAGCTTACGAGGATATTTTTTGCGTCTCTTTGGAAACCTCATTAAAAAATGAAACAAAGATTATGAGCATAGTTCCTTTTTCTGTGTCAATCTCGTTAAAAAATGAAACAGAGGTCTAGGGATTGAAACTGGATTCTCGAGCATAGTTTTTATTCTTTGTGGCCAACTCGTTAAAAAATGAAATATATTTCCTCCCTCTTCGATTGAGTCAAGTACTTTGTTAAGTATAGTATTTGAAGCTTCTTTTCATCCTCCTGTGCCCCTGAATGAACCGAAGCTTGGGGGCAAATGATTTCAGCCTCTGGAATCCATGATAAAGTTAAGTCTCTAGCTTCTTAAGCTAGGGGCTAAGTACCAACCATCCCTAGATTATGCGTTGGGAAGTTGCAAGCAAAGTTTTCTCTGGTTCAATATTGTGTAAAAATGAAACCACCTATCTCAAGCATAGTTTCCTCTGGTTCAATCTTGTGTAAAAATGAAACTAGGTCCAAGCATAGTTTTGGCTAGTTTTAAGCTTATGTAAAAAATAAAATATAACCCAAGCATAGTTTCACTTTGTTTTAATCTTGCATGAAAATGAAAACAATCCCAAGCTTAGTCTTTGTTCTTTCTCATGCTTGTAACTACCTGAGAATGTAACCGAGTAAACTTTTATCATTTTTTTGGACTCTTAAAGGTTATACAAAAAAGGAACCCCCCAGAGTTCCCTTTAAGCTCTTTTCAGACTCTCTAAGCATGAAAATATTTCTGAGTGATCTTGTTCTTTTCACACTCGTTAAATTATTTGAAGAAAACATCTATTGAGCAGTAGATTATCTCTTTTTCGGTCTCATCAGACTATTTTACGAAAAAGGACATTTTGGAGTTTTCTTTAATTGTTTTTCAAACTCTTTAAACATGAAAAACCCCTGAGTTTTCTTTCTTTGGAATGGTAAAACAAACATCGAAAGGCCCATATGGGACCGAACCACTCGTTCGTAGGGTTCATTAAAAATACTTTGAGGGACAAATTTGAAGGATGAGCTTGCAGTTCAAGAATATGTTAACCTCCTCAAGCTTGTGTAAAAATAAAGAGGTACCCACCAGAAATGGTGGGGGAAAATAGGGAAAGAAATGTATCTCAAGCTATATTATATGGAAGATTCACTTTTGAACATAACACCCCTTCACTCGCTTTGTTTCTAGGTTGGAAAATTCTCTTGTCTCTTGATCATACTCCTTTATAAGATTACAAATTGGTCTATGATCTCTATTGTTGAGTCAATTTTTCCAAGACAATTGTTGTGTCATCAATGTGTTCAAAGTGAAGTTCATCCCCAAAATCCTTCTATTGTGTTAGCCATTTCTACAGTCCTTAATTCCTTCTATTGCATCGGCCATCCCTGAGTCAGTCCTGAATTACTTCATACTCTGATCTACCTCAAATGTTTTTACTCATTTCGTGTCATTGATGGGGGATACATTAAGGAAATCCTTTGATGAGTCTTTTCCCATTGACTCCAACTCATTATCCATGAATTAGAATTAGAAACTAATTGGTACCTTGGAACTTGCATGCCTCAATGATAGGTTTCCTCGCTTTCGACAGTGGGCTTTTATTATTGACCCTTGATTGAGAGATTTTGCTAAGTGTTCGACTTCAACTCATTAATTCACATTCGTTGGATTGTACTAGAGTACCTTGGGGGTAATTGAAATTAATGTTGATTTCCCTCACACTTGTTAATTATATTCATTAATGACTGGTAATCAAGTGGTTTCTACCATGTTCGACTTCAGCACATGTATTCACATGGTTAGATTTGCACTATAGACTGGTGGAGATGAAGACCTTGAGTCTTTTCTGACAGATTCAAGTTGCGTTCGAGTATATTCATATTGTGTTGTTGCATAGAACCATAGTGTATGTCTCGTGGCTATGTTCAAATTTGAGTCCTTAACACATAGATCTATAGTGTATTTTTGGTGGCTATGTTTAGATTTGAGTCATATTGGCATGGATCCACAATGTATGTTTGGTGGCCATGACTTGTCTTACTTGACATGGATCTTTGCGTGTTGGCATTTATTCTTTGAGTAATTTGTATTCTAAGTATGGGAATTCCTACCTCAGTGATGAAGATATTATTGTACTGTATTTTCTTGTTTGTTGGCAGTTTTCCGACCAACATGTTCCTTGTTCCCTACACACACTCGACAAAGTATTTCATCTATCACTCTATTCTAACTTCATACTTTGGGGGGCTCACTGTTACACATTATTTTCGTCACCCCTATGACCGTTAATGATGTAAACCTATAATTTTTCTTTAGAAGGATCAATGGCCTAAATCCTTGAAGAAGAATGAAGACATATTTTCCTAGAAAGATGAAAATGATCTTTTCCTTTGCAAAAACCTTATGAATAGGGATCATCACACCTTTCTTAGTGTTAAGGGTGCGATGATTTTTTGTACGAAGGAAAAAGAGAATCTTCTCAATCTTTCTAGAAGAGAATCTTCGAGGGTGAGTTGGCCTCCGATCGGTTTGGATCTTAGTCACATCCCAGATCTCTTGAGATCATCCTGACCTCCTCACCCTATCCTTTTTATCTTATAAAAGGATATGAGTTCTCATTGGGAAAGTTAGCTTGATTGGGTTTGAGTAATTTTTATAGATTTGAGTTTTTGGGCCTATGTTGGCTTTAATCTTTTCTTTGTCAAGATAGATTGTGAGTGAATTTCAAATATACAGTATCAGAATACGTGGAGCTAAAGTGTGTGGGAAGCAAGGAGCTGTTGGAAGGGACCTTACAACATCAAGGCATCGGTTGTATTCTCCTTTTCATATTTCTAATACAATAGTATATTTCTTTCCCATAGAATTGTCCTTATTTTATTGTATGACTCCTTGATCACATACATAGGTTTTGTTGAGTATACGTTGTTTCTTTCACTTCGTTGGCTTGTGTCTTTTTATAGGTTCAACATCTCATAAGCCTTGAAATGGAGTGAGGATGACACTAGCGAGGAAAAATGACATTTAAAAGGTATGACATTTGTCTCTTGTTAGTTAGTATGCTTGATGATTAAAACTTAGGGGAAGTTTTATATTTTGTCTTATTTTGTTCTAGTTTCAAGGTGAAACTATGGTGATCCATTTGTGTCCGCACTTATCGATTTTCCCGTTAACACATGCTACTGAGATCCATTACCCTTGCTTGGTGACCAAATGATGGTAATTTCATACCACTAGATATTCATGGACATGATAGGTTGTCTTGTGATGAGACCTCATATCCTCCAACTAGCCTTTTAAGCATTTTTATTTATATTTTATTGTGGGTACCCCTTTACTAGTCAAATATAAGAATTTCATTTCTTTCTTGGGTCATCCCTGGGAAAAGAATATAGAAGGTTCATACATAAGAATTTTATCATTTACCCAACATCAATCCCACTGGGCCTTTATCCCTTTCTTCCCATAGAAATGAGGGACAACACCTTCTTGGGTCAATACACCCTAAAATACCAAGAGATAAGGAAATGGAGGGGAAATTGTGATGGAAAGTGGTAAGTATGGTTGGGAATGGTTTGATGGATCTTCAAGGGATTTCCTAGTAGAAAATCTATCCCCAAGGAAAACTGCTTACTAGGGTACAATGTCAACCACCAAAGTGAAGCAAGAAAAAAGACATAATGTCCAAGCATGTATCATGAAATCTAAAGAAATCTAAAGAAATATAAGATACACCATACTTAAATTCCTTAAATATTGAAATGATTCTCACCGTAATACTAAATTGTACCTCATGGCACAAGGCCCACTTCCTTCTGGAAGCCAACTGATGTGGTGAATGCCATCTGAAAATCTACGACCTCTGTGGTGGTGAGAAGGGTCTCCATCTGTGAAAAAGGATATTGTTGGTCATGTAGTCTCTCAGTACTCCATATATGCAACTTTAGGGCCTCAAGCCATAATCTCCTTAGTTATCCACAAAATAGGGATAACATCTGGCTCCTACTTGGGGACATGTTCTCACCGTAGAGTGCATGAGAACCACAACATCCCCTAGTAGACTTGTGCCTGCCAAAAAATTAGACAAAGGGATCAAATCATCTAGGGTGGTTATATCACCCTTCATCCATATATATATAATAAAAAATGAAAATCTAATCTAGAGAGGAACAATTTTGACATTTTTTCAAAAATATCTAAACTAAGCATGAAGTCAGTATGCGTAGAGAAAAATGAGAATGAAATGCATCTAAACTAGTATGAGAAATCAATATGAAAATGCAGGGGAAAGAAAGATTACCTACCTACTTACCTAGGGCCTTAGGGCACTGGAGATTAGGTGATATATGATGTCAGGTGAAGTCATACAACAAGTGAAAATGATTGATCATCTCATCAAAGTATCTCCCCCAGTGCCTGATCATGTGAAACAACAAATTTAAGTCTAGAACAAAATGATCATGAGCATAAATGGATATATAATAATAAAAAAAATCATGGAGATGGCTGGGAGGGAGGAAATCCTTTTGGAGAGAAAAACCATCAACCCGATCATCCCGCCTGAAAGTGTAGCCAAAAGAATGATCAATCCATCTCTAAAGGAAGATACGATATGTACATGAAGGCTCATATTCATCTATGCACAAATACTCACTACTTTTCAAGGATTGAGAGGAAATTAGATATTGAAAGAATACTGCATGGTCTCTTGGAGAAGAGGGTAAGAGGTAAGGAACATGCTTAGGTGTAGAAAAACACTGCCTCTTCCCCTATGAATATCCATGTTAATATCCAAGATGAAAATACTTCCTGTTTGAAGAATGAACCTATGATTTATCTAAGGTGGCCACATCCTGGTATTCCTCAAAATCTGAGCACAACAGTTGGAATTCCTCATAAGAAAAATTTGCATCCTCAAAAGAGTATGTATCAAAGGATGACTAAATATCATTATGAGTATGTTGTGACAATTCATCCTCGAAGGGACGGAACAAATATTTAACCATATCATCACCAGGTTGCTAAAAATTTGAATCATATACATATGAGGACCACTCCTCTGATGATGAAAATTCAACCCCCTCTACCGAAGAGCCACCCTTAATGTCATAAATGGGATCTCTATCAATACTGAAGAAACTCACATCCCATCTACGTCTCCCAAATTATATGAAATCATCAATGTGTAGATCGACCATGTCAGAGAGGTCTTGCAAGAGATCATATGTATCATCGAGGTTAATTGTTTCTTCATCTTCGTGTGCAGGTGGAAGGAAAGTTTGAACGAACTCATCCTTATCAATTAGGAGAAAAGAAAATGATACCTCATCATGTTGCACTTCATCAAGATTATTTTTTCTCTTCATGGGAATTCTCCTCAATTGCCTCTTCATCACATGAGGCTTGGTTCTTAATGCAAAGTGCTTCATGTGCCCTTTCTCAGAAATATCTATTGCATCCATGGGTTCCTCTAACATTTCTTCACTTCCAAATTCATGTATTAAGGTGTCATCAATATCTTCAAAAGTATTATCACTTATCATATTCTCTTCTTTATGTGTGGGAGTAACAAAGGCCTGGATATCTTGATCAAATGGAAGGGTAGACATGAAAACTTCTTTTTCATCAAATGTTTCCTTTTGATTTTCTTCATAAAGATTTTCTTCAATCATTTTTTCATGAGTATGTTCTTCGAGAACTTCTTCATCTATTGTCTCATCATGGATCAGAAAACCTTCTCTACAAAGAGTGTGTTTGAGCTCTTGAAAATCATCTTCCAAACTGTGACTAGCTGGTTGATAATGCCTGAGAAATTCTTCAATGAGATTTGTAGAAGAAGGGATGATATTTAGATTACATGAGTGTGTGAGCCAATCCTTTTGACTTGATTCTAGTGAATATAAAAAAAAATTGATTAGCACATCCTCATGTAGGACATCTAGGATTGAAACATACTTCATGTAGTTGACAACATGGGTGACTGCTAGAGCTGAATCACCGTCAAATTTGGGGCAATTTTCCCTCCATTCTGTTGGAAAATGGTTTGGATATCTAGGAATATCCTGGAAATAAAAGGAGGGAGAAACCTTATGGAAAGCCCATGGTAAGGCTTGTGAGGCCATGGTTCCATCACTTAGGGTAATTCCTTAATGGATTCATTGGATGAGACTAATTCTCATCAAATTATGGAAAGGGATAAGGGAAAAAGTGGGTTCTTGGAAGGTAGAGTATCCCGATGAGCTTCAAGAATAGCTCATCAAGAAAGGTGGAAAGGGAATGTCCCTTGGGTGGAGTCACCAAGAAATCTAAAGGAAAGGATTTGGGATAGCGTGCAAAAGTGTCGTTAGGGTTCCGAACATGAGTCAAAATCCTCCTTGGCAACGATGCCAAAATTTTATTGTGCAATTTTTAGGTTGGGAAAAGCCCGACCAAACCAATAAATGGAGACAACTATGGGGACACCCACCTAAGGTGACAATGTGTAGGTTACCTCCTAGTTGTCGCCATTTAGTGGTTGGGTTGGGATTTTCCAAATGTATAACTTGCATGATAACATAGATCAACAGATTATTATCATTGTAAGTGATAACTAAATTTATGTAATTTATGAAGTTTGATTTCAATAATATCCAAGATGCTGGTGTTGTAAAGATATTTTATGATTATTTCATAGTCTGGTAGTCTCTTTGGAAGTGATTAGCAGTTGAGAAGGGCCCATCAGATGGTAAGTGTTTCCCCATGTTATTTTCTTTTAATGTATTTTTAATTCCTTCACATACCTATTAGTTTTGGATTTCATTCCAGTTATTGTTGGAAGATTAGTTGTTGTCATTGATGTAACCCCTAGTCATTGGTTTTGGACAGCAATATTGATGAAGGTACTTGAACATGAAGGACAGTGCACATGCAGATACAACACCCATGGATGTATAATATACATAATGTTGTTTTTGGTGGTAGGTGGCACGTCATGTGGATCCTCATGGTTGAGGAGAAATTAATTTTCGAAGATGACAAAGTGAATTGAAGAAGAATGTACAGGTTGGCCCTAAAGATAATTAAAGAAAATAATTACAAACTAAGAAAGTGTCATGTCGACCATAATGTTAAAAGGAAGTGACATAAAGGGTATAAATACATCTCATTAAACATTCATTTTTCAACACACACAAGTTTGTTAATGAAAAAGGAGATATAAGTCAAATTTTAGAGGAAATCTGAAGTAAAGAAGGCCATATTTCAGGGGAGGATGAAGTCTTTTGGTGTTGTGTTCTAAGGTATGTTATTTACAGGCCGTCTTACCATTTTCGATATAACATTTTTTCTAGAATGATTCAGATTGTCAAATTGGTATGGTATTGAGAAGACATATCTAGGTATCTTTGGTAAACATTTCAGCTCTTTATTCTCTATAAATTTGGAGATACACTCTGTGGAAGATAGGGTTTTTGACTAGTCCTGAAGCTAGTCATAAATAGGTGTTCTAGGTAAAATGGTCATAAAGACTTCATAGAGAATCCAAATGAAGTGAGACCAATTGCATTGGAAAGAGTATGGGATGTAGTGTCCTATGTAAACATTTTAGAATATGATGTTAAAAATTGAGTGTGGGGGCATGCTGTACAAGTTTTCTCTCCTGAATAAACTAGAATTGAATAAGGTCTACCATTTTCTCTATAAATCCTTTTCTGGGAGGCTTAAACGAGTGAAACTTGGAGGTATTTAAGAGAATACATTGAGTTATATTATCTACAGGATCATAGTATTCTAAGAAGTGAATAATTGTAGAAGTTGAAGAAGTCTTAGGAACCATTATTAGGTTCTATGTGATGGTTAGTTGATGGTGATGATTTAATGTAAAGTTTTATTATCTCTCATATATTCTTGGGTGGAAGAAAGGGGAAAGGATGGAGAGTTCAAGCCTCTCTTGATATTGTAGGATTGTATCTTTCTTTTGGAGTTTTATCCTCCTTTTATATTTGGAAGTTGTAGCTACCTTTGGAAGTCATTACTTCCCTTAAACAATAACTATTGATTATTTCTCATATATTGTGCATGGTGTATTGTGGTGTATTGGTGTAAATCTTCTACATTTGTTCATTGATCATTGGATATAATTGAATATATAATCTGGTTGAAGTATAAGTTGAAAAAGGTTTTAAATTTTACTTGATACTAATTCACCCACCTCTCGGTATCAACAATTATGTTTTATTGTTGCATTTAATCACTAATAGAGATCATACATTGAAGGTCAAAGACAAATATTTTCTTCATAAGTGTATTGTAGTAACACTTGTTGGTGAAATACTATAATTGGTTCCTGGAAATAACTTTTCTAAACTTCAATCCATAAATCAACATAACTCTATGGTGAAGCTTAGTTTCATAGATTAATTGTGTGTTTCTCTCAAGCATTTACTGAGTTTTTTGTGTACACCACTACTGGATAGCCCTATCCATTAAAGACTAAGGATCTAATAATCTATAAAACAAAAACCATAGGAACATTCACACTAATGAAATATTGTGGGTCAAAACCAATTAGAATTAAGTAATCTCATAGTCTAGTGATAAGCTACAATTCCATAGTGTTAGTTAGTTTGATTTCATAGGTATTAAATAAAATTATCCATAGGTTAATGGGTACAAAGACAATATATTTTCTTGAACAATATCATAAGAATGTTTTATTTGATTAATGAGATTTTTGTTGTTTGGTTTTCAGTGTTGATCGGATTAGCCACAGTTTTGTCAATAGACTCTCGATGTTTCAGATCCAAATCAGGATCCATCTGCAGGACAATGAGCCTGGGTTAAAATGAAGTGAAGAGTTGGTATTTAAATACTGGAAGTGTGGGGAAAAAACTAGGTGTCGGCTAAGTTTAAAAAGTAACATTAATTCTTTTAAGTTTTATTAGGGTTTCATATATATATATATATATTTTTAGGGTTTTTTATTAAACTATTTTATTGTTTTTAATCTTAAAAGTAATAGATTCAGGTATTGTAATACGGAAGTATTAGGGTTTAATTATTGGTTATTTAAGTTTTTTAATGTTTTTTATCTTAAAATTAATTGATTTAGGTATTGTATTTTTTTGTTTGTTAATTTGTGCGGGACTTGTTGGCTACGCGATTAACCTGTGGCTTGAGAAACCGTGACTTAGGGGCATCTAAGCCGTCAAAATCACCTGGGGATCGCACTCGGCCTGAGCCACACCAACCCTTAACATGGTTGGATTTTTTGTCCTCGCAGGTTTTGAACCGGTGACTTTAACAACACGGAGTGGCTTAACAACACACTCCGTCACCGACTGTTCTACACCTCGGAGATGATTTAGGTATTGTATCAATGAAGTAGTAGGGTTTTAATTATTGTTTATTTATTAAGTTTTTTGGTTTTTCATTATGTTATTGAGGGGTATATTCTAAATATTAATTAATTAAAGTTACAAATTTTTTAATTTTTAATCAGGTATGTTCTAGGTTCTAAGTTATTTGAAGAGTCTAACTAAGTTATCTCTAAATTAGGTCAATATTAATATTTAATGTTATAAATATGATTTTATTATTCTTTAATTTGGTTTATTTTATAAGTGTTTTTATTAGGGTGGGATTTATAATTAGGAGGGGTTATTAATGATTAATTAATAGCATTTCCATTGTTTAAATAATCATCAATGATTTTTCTATGGATTAAAGGGAAACAATTGTCTCTTAGTTCTAACCCACTATCTCTATTTAGGTTACTAGGATGTTTTTGGATTTCAATAGCTTCTTTAATATGCCTTTTAAAGAGGTGATTTTCTTTGGCGGGGATTTTGGTGTCTTCTAGGTGAACATGGTGTATTGTTTTAAGGGAGTGTTCAGCTAGGGAAAAGGTGCAGATACATTCATTCTTAATGTCATCTCCATGCTCTTTTATCCTAATCTGGAAGGAGTGGCCAGTTTCACCGATGTAGCATTTTCCGCATGAGAACTCTATTTTGTAGATTCCTTTGACAATGTGAGGGTCAAGTTTGTCTTTGATGGATCTCATACTATGTTTGATGGTTTCAAGTGGTTTTAAGGAGGTTTTAATCTCTTTTTTGCTAAGGACTCCTGCAATATTATCAGTCACTCCTTGGATGTAAGGGAGGAAGGAACCTCTATTAGGGTTCTGGTCTTTGGGGATGTTTGGATTATCACATGTTTTTTCTAGGGCTTTGTTAATTACATTCTTAATGTCTTTGTGTTTATAACCTATGTTCTTAAAAGTCTTGGTGGGGCGATTTGTTTCTTTTTCTAGGTGTGCTTCATCAGAGATTCTTATGGCTCTAGTGGCTAAGGTTTTAAGGAAACTGGTCTGGTTGGGGTGGTGATGGGAGTTAGCATGGAGATAGTTCTCAGTATGGGTCTTATTTCTATAAACCACATGTCCTAGATCCCCATTAATTTTTGTTTTGATAAGAACGTCTAGAAAGGGGATACTATTATTCTCTTTGAGTTCCATGGTGAATTTAATATCATTGGATATGTTATTCAGGTGTTGAATTTTTTTTTGTAATTCTACTTTCTTGTGGGGCCAAAGAACATTGGTGTCATCAACATATCTTTTCCACCTTAATGGTTTTAAGGGAAAGGAGTCCAGGGCTTTCTTTTCAAAATTTTCCATGAAAAGGTTGGCAACGATGGGGGACAATGGGGACCCCATTGCTATGCCATTGGTTTGTTCATGAATTCTCCTTGGTAACTAAGGAAACGAAGAATGATTAGCTTAACTGTGCTTAAGCTAAGCATAAAGGAATTACTATCTCCTAGTTCAGATGACTACGTGGTGTTGTTCTTTGTGGTTCTGAGACGAGTCGTAGCAGGGTGATGAACCAACGCATTTCCCGCTCTAAGGTCCTTGGAGGAAACAATGCAAAGTGGCAGAAAACATCTGTGTAGCAGCGCAGCGGAAGACACGAGCTATAGACCAACCAAGGCAAGGGGAAGGTAACTAGCGGGGCTCAACCCTTTTTGATTCCTTCGCCCATCATACACCGATAGATACGAGGCTAAAGTGGAGCGCAAGTAGACCTCTACTAGGTTAGATGTATTAGGATTGGTGACCTCTTTGAAAATATGTATAACTTTATCTAAGGGGATTTTTGTGAAAAGGGAGACTACATCAAAGCTAATGAGGGTGTATTGAGGACTTACCTTTTCATTTTTAACAATATTAATAAATTCATTAGAGTCTTTAATGAAAGAGTCAGTGTGGCCTACTAAGGGGATAAGGATATTGGCTACGTGTTTAGCCAACTCATAGGTTGGTGAGCCTATGGTATTCACTATGGGTCTAAGAGGGATATCTTATTTGTGAATCTTCGGTAGATTGTAGATCCTTGGGGTGATCTCGTTGTTGGCGGTTAATCATTTTTTGGTTCTCTCGTCTAAGTTGGAACTAATGATGTCTTTATAATTGAAACATGAACTTCATGGTATGTTGAATGTGCCATAAATATTGATCCAAATGCCAATTTAATCTAATATGAAACCATAAGTTAAGTATTTTCCTTTGATTTCAGTTTGGGTTTTGAACTAGTTGTCCTCATAGGATAGGATAATTTAATATATTCCTATGTTCCTTCATTTCATTTTATTACATCTCTAGTTCTATAGACACCCGGATTAATAGATTTAATGTCAAGGATTTATGCATATAAATAACCTGACACTTGGCTCACATTGTAAGTAAGAACAGAGCATATGTTGGCCTAAATAAAGTCATATATATGTAAGAATGGCCCCATCCCAAGAAACTAAATAGCTTGTGTGGATTCTTCAGACTTATTGTTGGAATAATGTTCAATACTGAAGGGGGGGGGGTGAATCAATATTATTGTTTTTTATTTTTAACAACCACTTTAAAACATTAATTTCATCAATACACAACAATTGATCAACTATAGTTACATGATACAAAGTTTTATCTTAAAAACACATATTCTTTTAACTGAAAAATACAATGTTTATATATTTATTAAAAGATGCAACTTGTGAGGGACACCAATGCATTTTGAGCACCAACCCAAGGAGACACCAAACCCCTATTTTCAAGAACCAACTTGTGGAAGCTACAACTCCTTGTTTCTCCAAGAACCCACTTGAAGTGAAGCTACAACTCCCTATTTCTCCAAGCACCCAAATGAAAGGAAGCTACAACTCCTTGTTGTTCAAGCTTCAACCTGTAGGGGACTGCAATCCTCCCTAGCTCCCCCCTTCAATTGTCACTTCATGTGAATGTTTCAATTTCTTCCTTGGACTCTATATGTCTTTAGATATTCTAAATTAGACCACAAAGACCCTTTACTTTCACCATAACTTTTTTGTTTATTTAGTATTTCAACAAGTGTGAAATTGAACCAATGTGTCGTTTTAACAATGAACCATTGCACCTTTTCATTTATTGAATAATAATGCTATTTTAATAACAATTGTTTTCCTTTATTATTATTATCTTTAAGTAATCGAATGACCTTGGTTCCTCTTCAATATATTTTTAATAAGAATTAAATTAAGAATCATATTCTAAATTGGCATTGGTAAGCCAAACACTTTTCATGGAATATTTTCCTTTCAACAATATCAACTTTCGATCTTTTAATTGAATTTTAAGTGTATTGTTTGTTTTTGAAATGGACAAATGCTAAATTTGTGGCCCCCATTTCTCATAAGACCATGAAATTGTGATCAACAACTAACGAAATAGGGTGCATGGCGTGTTCTATCATTTAACCCAACAACCCTTCTTTAATTCATCAAGTCTTCGATAGAATTGAGGGCTAGGTTTGTAGTCTATTTAAAGGGCACAGAGTTTTTATAACTAAGCCTTCGAGACTTACCTATTTTACAAATGTCCAATAGGCTGGACCGCAAGCTTATGCATAAGTGCTAATTCGATTTTTAGTCCCTATGACTTGAAATACAAGAACGTGTCCACCATATGACCCGAAATCATGATCGAGGGCTGCTTTTCACGATTTCAAAATGTGGATTTCTAATCCACTAGTGGAAACACAATCAAATAGTTTGATGACATGTGCACCTTAGTGACCCACCAGATTTACTTTTTTCAAATTCAATTCTTCGATAATGTTTGACCAATTATGTACACGAAAGGTCCATCCACCATAGATTTCTTCCTTCAGATCACAATCCGACGACGTGGACTCGATCTCTTTGTTAGATCAAAAAGTAAGAGGTATTGTTGATATAAACATGATCAATGATCAACAATTGATCCAACGAATTTGATTCCTCTATCCTTGATCTGACGGTTGGGTTTTAATCAAGTGTTGAGAATATGATCCAAGATTTCCTAGGAGCTTTAGACAGATCCACATTTTGGATTTAATCAACCTTCGAGTCGATGGTCCTCATTCATTTTGAGCATGGAATCTACTTAGAATTATTTTATGTGGCAGGTTCATGGAGTCGTGAAATCACATGTCTTCCTTTTCATCTTGGATGTCATCAAAATGCACACTCAACTTCTGCTACCTCCATAATGAACCATACTTAGAATTTTTTAAGTGGCGGGTTTGCAGACTCGCAGACTTATAGAATCACATGTCTTCTTTTTCATCCCGGATGTCATCAAAATGCACACCCAACTTCTAATACCTCCATAATGAACCATACTTAGAATTTTTTAAGTGATTCTTTTCA
Organism: Picea engelmannii; assembly: GCA_009831015.1. Lineage (NCBI taxonomy): Eukaryota > Viridiplantae > Streptophyta > Pinopsida > Pinales > Pinaceae > Picea > Picea engelmannii. The sequence goes on along the minus strand of ML777761.1, from coordinate 833,246 downwards.
GTCTACAATAGGTTCGCAAGTTAGTGTTATCCTTTATATGAGTCTGACTGATAGAATATGATAATTATAAATTTTTGGGTGGTGCACAATGGACTCATGGTTAGTTTTATCCTTTATTTGAGTCTGATTTATAGAATATGATACTTACTCATTTTTTTGGCATGCAAAATGGACTCATGGTTAGTGTTAATGATTGGATTTTCAATGGAGACACAAACTTAATGGAGTAGACACTAAAACAAGTTTGAGATGAGTTCTGGAGGGAATATGTTAATCTATATCAATTAAAATAATGGTGACCATATTGATCCTCTTTGCATCATTTCCAATACCAACATCATATAACCTCTTTGACATCAATGCCAACACCATAACACCAACATTACCCCATGGCATTGATGGAAACAAAGTAAAAACACTTTTTTTTAATTGAGTTTTTACTATTTATTCTCCCCCTTTGACATCAATGGAAGAATGTATATTTCTTTAATCCACACGGGGTTATACTCCCCCTATCCACGTACTCCTTTTTCTGATGAATCTTGTGCAATTTAATTAGATATGGATATTACCCCCAATTTCTAGATAAGGTATTCAAAAGTAATCCAGGGTAAAGGTTTTGTGAATATATCTACAATGTGTTTTAATATCCACATATTCCACTTTAATTTTTTTTTTAGAAACCCATTCCCTTAAAAAGATGAAATTTGACTGGGACATGCTTGGTTTTTGAGTGCATGACATGATTCTTAGAAATGTTTATGGCACTGGTATTGTCATAGTTAAGATGAATTGGATGATCATACTTTACTTGTAACTCTTCTATAGTTTGTTTCATCCAAATTACTTGAGTGCAGTAGGAGGCAACAACAATTTATTTATCTTCTTATTTAGATAGTGATATGGAGGGTTACTTTTTACTTATCCATGACACAAGACATTTTCCTAGGAAAAATGCACCTCCACTAGTGCTCTTTCGGTCATCCACACTTACAACCTAGTCTAAATCAGTATATGTAGTTAATGTGAAGTATTTTTTTTTGGATACCATAATCCAAAATCCAAGTTTCCTTTGAGATATCTAAAAATCCTTTTAACTTCCTTCATATGTGTCTCTTTGGGTGTAGATTGAAATCTGGCCACTAATCCTACAACTTGCATGATGTCAAGTCTTGTTGTTGTTGCATATAATAGGCTACCAATCATTGATATATACATAATTTGGTCTATTTCTAGTGATTCATCATCTTTTCTAAGTTTGCATCCTATAATCATATGAGTGCTCATAGGTTTACAATCTTCCATTTGAAATTTCTTCAACATTTCTTTAATATATTTGGTTTGAGATATGAATATGCCTTTGTATAATTGTGAAACTTGTAACCCTATGAAGAATGTCAATTCACCAAGCATTGACATCTCGAATTATTTTTTCATTTCTATATAAAATTGTTTTCCTAGAGGATTTAGATTACTTCCGAAGATGATATCATCCACATATACGACAACAATAATCATATTTTGATTTTCAATTTTAATGTAAATATTGCTCTTAGTAGCTCCTCTTTTCTATCCTTGTTGTTGTAGATGATTCTGAAGTCTTGAAAACCATTCCCTGGTGTAAATTTTTTGAACCTGCACAAAATATATCTATCTAGCAAATGACATACACAATATGCAGAGAAAATATGAGAAAAGAGAAGCATGAGATAAAGATTGGACAAATTCTCATTAACCAAATGAATGAATGATAATTTACACATGATATACTCTGTACAAATCAACTAATGCATATTGGAGGAGAAGTAAATGCACCATAATGGTGGTATAGAGTGATCTAGACACACACCAACAGTTACGGGAGTAAACTGCCAGCTAGTCTAGTCTCTTAGGTAGTTATGGGAATGAACTGCTACCTAGTCTGAGTTAACTAGTCTCTCAGTCTTCAATTAAATGACTGAAACAGATTGAGGTGAGGAGGATATCAGGGAATCATGAGTAATGCACTATTCTGTTGATGATCCCTAGGACAATGCACATTAGCTGGTGATGATCCCAATGCTGCATGGTGATAATCCCAATGTGGCATCTAGACTCTATTCAACTGATCAAACTAAAGTGTGAACTAAAGAGAATATTATCCAAGAGGAATATTCTCCCTAAACTATATAAGATTGAATAATGACTAATAAACATAGGGAAAACCTTAGGAAAAATAAATCCTAGGTGTGTGTGAAGTATCTCCAGCACCCCCCCTGAACATCACTATGGTGAAAATAAAGATTGGGTCCCAACAACGAGGCCATGTTAGGTACCCAAATTCAAAAGATACACTGAAATAAACGAGGAAAGAGGGAAAAACTCATGGGAAC
>ML777761.1:814698-830843 GCA_009831015.1 Picea engelmannii | reverse complement strand
CCCCCCCCAAGGTACAATCTATGTAAAAGGAAGAACTGACAATTGTTAGGAAACTGTGTCCTTCACTCCAAGACAACTTCACAGAGAATGGAGCTTCTGCTGAGTGAAGATTTTGGTGAATATGTCTACATTCTATTCTGCTGAAGGACAGAACTGTAGGTCGATGATCCCCTCATGTACTAAGTCCCAGATGTAGTTCATTTGGATCTCGATGTTATTTGTATGCTTCCTTTGAACTGGATCTCTGCAGAAATTTAGAGTGTTTTGGTTGTCACACCATATGACGATCGATTGATGAAACCGAATGCCTAACTCAACAAGAAAATGTTGTAGCCACATAGCCTGAATGGTTATGTTAACTACTCTGTACTATTTCTCAGCTGAAGATAGAGAAATAACAACCTTCTTCTTGCTCGACCAACAGATAGGACCAGAACCAAGATTGAGTGAGTAACCAGATGTGGACTTGTGCTCAATGCTATCGCTGGCCTAGTCAACATCAATGAACCCGATGAGGTCCAATGTAGAGTCTACTACATAGTGAATACCAAAGGTGATGGTTCCCTGTATGTATTGAAGGATACACTTTGCATCCTTCCAATGTAGCTCATGCAACTCATGCATGAACCTGGATACTACTCCAACTGCATAGGAGAGGTTTGGTCTAGAGTGTGTCAGATACAACAATCTCCCCATTACCTGTCTATAAAGTATGTTGTAAACTAGTGGAGTGTCTCCACCATCCTCAAGTCTGACTCCTAATAGGAAAGGACTCTGGGAATACTTGCGCTCTATAATGTGAAATCTCTCAAGGAGATCTCATGCATACTTGGCCTGAGATAGTTTGATGCTTGATGCATCCTGACTAATATTGAGTCCAAGGAAGAAATGTAGCAGACCCATGTCTGTCATCAAGAACCTGTCATGAAAAAACCTCTTGACTACAACAATCACTGAGGTCAAGAAATTTGGAGATCAACAAATTATCAACATACATAACTAGGATTAGAAGTGAACCAGTCATCCTGAGCATGTAAACATTCAGGTATGACTTACAACATACAAATTTATGTGACAACATGTAGGACTCCATATTGGCATACCATGCCCTCAAATCCTTCTTGAGTCCATAAAGAGGCTTCTTCATTCGACAGACCAAAGATGAATCCTGCATAAATCCCTGGGGATGCTCCATATAGATCTCCTCAGAGAGATCACCCTAAAGAAGTGCATTCTTCATGTCCATCTAATGGAATTCACATCCCTTGGATGTCGCAATGGAAAGCTTGAAATGTATGGAATCCATATTTTCTACTAGAGTGAAGGTCCCATCATAGTCAATTCCATGCACCTATTGAAAGCCTTTGGAAACTAACTTGGCTATGTATCTACTAACCTATCCATCCACTACACTCTTGGTATTGTAGACCAATATGCACATGACAAGTTTCCTTCCTGAAGGAAGGGGAACTAAATCCCAAGTATGGTTCTCGAGGAGGGAGTTGTACTCCTCCTGCATGGTGGATTCCCAAAAGTGTTATAACCCTAAATTTCTCTACACATGCATACCTAGCCTTTGGCCCTCTTACCTGCAATTTTTTCCAAAGCATAACTGAGTTTCTCTTCTTAAAAACCATTTTTTTGAAGATGTATGCACCCTGCTCCACTACAACCCATGTACATACTCAGTTTTCTCCACTACAGCCTGCATACATACTCAGGTTGATGCACTACAACCCACGTACATACTCATGATGATGCACTACAACCTGCTTACATACTCAGGCTACTTCACCACTTCCTGCGTACATACTCAGGCTTCTCCACTATAGCCCATGTATGTACTTAGGCTGCTCCACTATAGCCCATGTACATACTCAGGTTTCTCCACTACAACCCACATATACCTCCAAAAGGTTGCAAAAAATAAAAAGTTGCAAGGAATCCCTTGAGATTACGGGCTATTGGGTAGTTTCACAAAGCCCGTCACCCAACTGGATAACCATCCTTTTGTCATATAAAAGGAGGTGTTGGGGTCTCATTTTACATCTAGACATAAGAACAATGAAACTCTGCCCATTTCACATCCCCTCCTTTCCCCAAGTAATTGCATCCCTTTTGTGAGAATTGCCTCTGCATTTCCCAATTAGCCCTTCTTCCTTCATCAGAAACACATTCACTTCCCAAGAAGAGATACGAAGGTTGAGAGGATAAGCCATACAAAGGTGCACTGGGAGGTTGGTGAAGAGGAGCCCAGACTAGATTTGTGGAGCAGTAGCTGGATTTGGTTGTAAAAGGTATAATCATTGAGTTATCAATAAAATAAGTACTTTCCCTGTCCCAAATCATGGTGTATTGAATGATTTTAATGGTTTAAGTTTTGACATTCTAACATCTAACCTTAATTTGTATATGAATTGCATTCTTGTAGATTTCTGTTTGTTTTTCTTTGAATGCAGGCCAGCCTTGGGAGGAGGCATGCAGTCAATAAAGTTTTCAAACGTGAGAGGATCATCATCGAACACAAAGTAGAGGCATAGTTACCCGATCCCTCTCATATTTGCTTTTCTTGTATGAGTTTTGGGTATGTTTGGGGTAGTTAGAGAAGTAGTTGAATTTTAGACGATTTTTGATCTACCTACATTGTAAATCCTGGTGTAGTCATAGGGGGGTTTTCCCACTAGCAAAACTGGCTACTCTACTGGGGAAGCCTCTAGGGTTTTAGGGGATTTTGGGTTTCTGATTGGTTTTTCTTCCTTTCAAGTTTCTGTTGAGTCTTTTGAGTCTTTTAAGGGATTTTGTTCACCTTCTGGTGCCATACCAGTTCTCCCTGCTCTATAAGACTATTTGTTTTATTCCCTTTTTAATGAAGTACAGAGGTGTACATGCCCCACTTTGGGTCAACCCATGTACATATGTGCCATGTTCAGTAAAAAACCCACATACATACGCAGGTTACTGAAGCAACAATAGTGTACCTGGTTCAATAAATTGTTTTTGAAAAAGAGGCAGTTAACCTCTTTCTTGATTGTGGTTTATACTTCTCATAGTTTCTTGATAGTTCAAATTCTCTATTTTTTATAGCCATAGCTTGGGTTAGAATTCAATTTACTTATCTTTTTGAAGTTTCTTATGTTTACTTCTAAAAGGGTTTTAAGTGAGTCTTTGAATTTTTTATCTTTCTGTTTGGTTTCTTTAGTGATTCCTTGCAATCCATAGTGGGACAAGGATCTGTTTTAGTCTTGTCTAGTTGTTCTTTTTACACCTTTCATTTTCTTTGAAAAAAGAGAAAAAAAAATTATTTCAATTTTCTGTTTGAAGCAATTTTCAAAAAAAAGATTTTTCATTTTCAGTTTGGTAAAGTAGTTGGAGTTAGTTATTTTACTAGAAAGAAAAAAAAGTTCTTTTTTTAAGTTCTTTACTGATTTCTTGAAACTTAAGTAGCTTGTAGTCAATCAAAAATTTATTTTAGGTCTTCTTTTTAAAGATCTTGGAAAAAATTAGTTAAAGAAACATTGGTTACAAAGACTTAGTTGTAAATCTTTACTTTTGACTAGAAGTAATTTTGCTTCTAAGTTTTGTCTTTTTCTCCTCTTTTCCTCTCTCATAACATCACTAATTTCATCGCCATATCCTTTGAGTTAATCGAGCCATTAAAATGAATGCTAAATATAAAATTAAGTAGAATTTTATGTATGTAGGGTCAACCAACTAGTTTAGGGTTAGTTTATTGAATTAGGTTGGATAGGAAACTCTTGAAGGTCGTTAAACAAACATTGGAGTCATATCTAGGGAGTGTTAAAGTCTAGTGACGTAAAATTTATCTGGGACCCTGATCTAACACACGGGATAAACACGAGGTCACGTGAGGAAAGGGAACAAAGATAACCCCTCCAAATCTAGACTAAACGTAGTGGGGAACACATATTGAGGATTTGTCATGGGAATACTATCGACTTCATTTTATTATGAATCTTCGTGGACCTCGAATTCATTTGAGATACTCTATTGTCTTATGGACCACTTTCTTTTTATACCCTCGATAGGTTTCACACTTGTTATCCTGCTCATTGCGGTCCACTCGACTATCGACTGTACCCGCCTGGTGACTTTTTGCAAGTTGGCAACCCAGTTGCCCATTTTCTAGGGACTTACACGGGTGACTACGGGGGTATACCTTGGTACTTGGGGAAGACGTCAGGCTTCGCAGAGTATACCATAAGGGTGCTTCCGTGTTCAAGTTTCACTTACATCAGTTAGTTACTCTAGTGTTGATTGTCGTAATTGTCCTTCCTACTAGATAGTCGTATGCTTGATTTGACTTTAATAACTTTTAGTGTGTGCTCTGTTCTCCCTAGTTTTCTATAGTGAGTTATTCATTCATTTCTTTTGTTATGAGGAAAATCTCTCTATGTCTAGGGTAAACCACAACAGATGGAAATGACTGCAGAAATCAACTCTATCCCAACAATATGCTATTTAAACCAATCTGCAAGCGAGATAAGAAATAGTCCTAACTCATCCAGATTCTTGATTAAGTTCATCATTGAGCACTTCGACCCAAAGTTATATACCCGTGACAATTTATCAACAAACAAGCAAAGCAATCATATGGTGGTAATGTAAAAAGTTAGCACATTAGATAACATAATCCATTAATAAACATGAAAAATACACCCATGGAATAATAATTCAATATATTTGCAAGATATCAATTGGATAGGGAAATAATATTTCTATTAATAAATGATCAACATAAGTGAAAATATTATAGACTTCTGTGTTGGCACGGTTCAAATTGAGAAACTAAGTTCCTTCCAGCTAGTGTTATAGGACTAATAGATAGGTGCGGACACTAACAAATCTCCCTAGATCCACCTAGATCTAGAACAAAATAGGACAGGACATGACTCTTTCGCTAAGTTATGATCATTGAATTAGCTAGTAAGGGGGAACAAGTGACATACCTTTGTATCGCTTCCTTAGGTCTCTATTTCTCCCTCTTCACTCAGGTACTCTCATGAGGTCAAGACCAAGACAACACAAACCGACCAAAGTGAAGATAGAAAAATGTACTCAACGTCAACTTATGCATATGATCAAGGAATTACACAATAAAGTAAGAGTGACTTTATGGGAAAGGGACATGCCATTGTATCATATTAATTGAAAGTAGAAGATACAACCTGATCACCTTGATGTCGCAAACTTCCTTTCGGTGTCTCTTGGTTCCAAAACACACACTTGTTCTTGAACTTGCATGAAGAAGATCCAATATTTCTTGATAGACCAACTAGAGTCTCCAAGCTTCTATCTCAACAAGGTTCTTCACACAATTCTTTCACCAATTCTTCATTCAATCTTGCTTAACCTTTTCCATGAGAATCCTTTCAATATATAGGAGAGGGTGAGATGGTTACATGGATGAGAATGATTTTACCAAATTAGAGAAACCAGTAAATGACAACCATACGAATGCCAACTCATTCTCTAGAAGATTCCCTTCTAGAACCCTCAAGAATTCTTCTCTTTTCCAAGCTTAAAAACAAGTTCGCACCTTGTGTATAGAGAAAACTGCGAGAAGTTCACACCCTATATGAAGGTGGCTAGTGAGAATGGGTCATTCTCACACCCTAGGCCATATGCAGCCTGCAAACTCACTTTGAAATATGTTTTCTAGAAGGAGATAAATGCTACTTTTCTCAGGAGAAAGTTCTTGTTGGGAGCCTGAGTACACTATTGTTAATACATCACCAAGATGACCAAAATCATGTGTAACAACTGGGCCTCCATCACTTCAATTCTCCACCAAAGGCAAGCTCATAAGAGAGAAACAATGATGTTCTAAATCAATAAGGGAAGAGCTTGGGGGTTGAACACTGTGTTCAGACTTAAATGACAAAGGGATGCAGACTCAATATGAAGTAAATAATTTCTCTAGAGTAAATTTTCTCTCAAAGTTGAATTCTTTCTCCTCTTTCCATAGCTCAGAATTGGCCCATTTATAGCCTTCAAAATGGAACTTAAGGGCCGAGTCAAAACATTTCTAGTATATGGAAGGCCAAGGATCATAGATCTCCTTTTGTGATATGGAAACACGACATTTAATTTTCATTTTCTGGCACAAATCCATATGTACATGGGATGTAGTGGCGTAGCCTACATATATGCATGATGTATAGTGTGCAAGATGCGTACATGTGGAAAATTATTTATTTTTGTCTCTGGATTTTATCAACACAGAAGATAAGTCTGCATAGGGAAATGGAATAAGGCCCTATGTGCAAGATTGCATAGGGTGAGGCAAATATTGATATAATAGCTGTGGGTCTCTGACCTAAGGTGGTAGACCACCCACTCTATTGGTCGTGAGGACTTTTCAATCTTCTTCTTAGAAACATGGAGCTGCCTCTTTATAGGCATTGTTTTTTATAACACTGGTTCATCAGAGTCAGTGTGTAAGACTTTTACGGACTTAAACGATCCCGCAAGGGGAGAAATTGTGAATAATATATTCATGGAAAAAGTTACTAATGATACCAACCAAGGAACCCCTTCACAAGGGGATTCTTGTTCTTTTCATTTCTTTGGAAACATTGGTGTCCCTTTGATGGCCACTTTGTACATTCCTGGGTTGAATGTGGGACTACTGGTTTGGTTGGGTACCATTCCAAATGTCCTGAATTCTCTTGAAGGTTCTTAGTTAAGAACTTTATGTCATGGGAATCATGTTGATGTTCCTTCTTCAACAAAATCTTATCCTCCTCCTTCTACCTTCTCTGGTGAAATTATGGATACTAGTAATCGGAAGTCTAAATGAAATAGAAAGAGGAATAATAGGAATAAGAAATCACCAACCTTTGTGAGTCATGTTGGAGATAGGTCACCAACCTCTGCAAGTCATGTTGGAGATAGTTCCTCAACCTCTGCAAGTCATGTTGGGGGAAAGCACCCAACCTCTGCAAGTCATGTTGGGGGAAAAATTCCAGTCACTGCTAGTCATACTAGCAATAGGTCTGTAGCCTCTGCAAGTCATGTTATCGACCCATCACGAACACTTGCAAGTCCTGTTGGAGATGTGAAAACAATTACTGCTAGTCATGATGGATGCATTGATTTTGTTGAGAAACCTAGATGGATAGGATGTAATCCTAAGTTCCATTGTAATATTTTCAAGGGATATCACCTTACTCATATGTGCCCTGGAATTCCAGAGGTACAAATATTGTTGTCTCTGTCTGCAATCTCTTCTGATTCTGATTCTTTTGAGGTTTCCTCACAATCTATTTAGTATTTGGTTGATGAAGTGGTCATGAAGATGCAGTCTTCAGATGATCCCACTCCTCTTTTGGGGGGTAAGGTTCCTTCAGACCATGTAGTCTCACAGCCTATTCAACCATTGGTTGAGAAGTGGTCACGTCGATGAAATATTCGACTGATCCTACTCTTCTCTTGGAGAGTGTCGAGTCTACCAAAGTGGTCACACTAATGCAATGTTTGGTTGATCCCACTCTTCTCTTGGGGAGTGATGTGTCTACTGACTATGTTTATAACATTTCTAGTTCAGTACTTTCAAAACAAGGGGGCATTCCTCTCACTTCGATAACACCCCATCTGATCCTTAGGATGGATTCCTTTGATTGGAATGACCTTGTTGAGCCTCATATTCCTTCTTCTGCACCTTTTCAAATAAGGGTTGAAGTTAATTCAACAAACATTTAATGATGTATTGTGGATGAAGGAGTCTCTCCAAGTATTTTATCCTCCTCGGTTTGGCAAGCCTTGGGATCTCCCGAGATTGTGTCTACTTCACATGCGTTGTTGGCTTTTGATAGATGTCTTAGTGAATATTTGGGGGTTCTTCCTTAGTTTCCTATCTTGTTAGGTGGGAAGTCTGTCCTTGTCAATGTTATAGTGGTGCAAGGCCCGTTAGATTTCAATATGCTTCTTGGGCATGATTATGTATATGCTATGAATTTTGTGGTGTATATGCTCTTCCGGGGGATTCATTTCCCTCATAATGGAAGCATTGTCACTATCGACCAACTAGAATCTGATAATCACCATCCTAATTTGATGTTAGTTTAGGCTACCTCTTTATATGTTCCTAGTGTTCGTGTAGACTCTACCCCGCCACGGGTTAATTATGTGGAGTTTTATCCTCGATGTTCAATTTCTCTTGAGTGGGAACTTGTTCACTCGTGTTTTCCTTCTCGATACGCGGTCTCGAAAATTGATCTGTTGGTTTATCTAATGGGGGCATGGGATCCCTTGCTTCCCCCTCTTGGTACAAGTGATCTCATCGAGATTACTTCAGAAAAGTATCCCCCTGAAGTCTTCTTTAAGCCCTTTTCAGACTCTCTAAACATGAAAATATTGTCGAGTCATCTTGTTTCCCTTGGTTTTGGTTTATCACCTTTTTCGGGCCTTGGAGACTGCCTACGAAAAAGGAACCCCCATGAAGTCCATAATTAATCTCTTTTTCAGACTCCCTAAAATTGAAAAGATCACTGAGTGACATTGTTCCTTCACACTCATTAAATTGGTACAAAATAACATCTACTGGCATGAGTTTAGCCCTTTTTCTAGCATGTGGATTATGGAGGAAGAAGGTACACCTCAGGAGATTCATCTCGTCGAAAGAGTTCTCCTCAATAAATTTTATACTTTTTCAGGCTAAGGAGACTAAATCCATAAAAATGGCAATGAGTCCATAGTTAAGCTCTTTTCAAACTCCTTAAAATTGAAAATATTGTCGAGTGATCTTGTCTTTGTCACACTCATTAAAATGGTTTTTAATAGACGTCTTTTCGGTGCAATTTTACCCCTTTTTCGAACCGACTAGACTATTTCTGAAAAAGGTACTCCTTGAAGTCTTCTTTTACATTTTTTCAGACTCTCTAAACATGAAAAAACTACCGAGCTTACCTTCTCTGGAATTGTTAAAATTACATTGAAGGGAGTTTCATTGTGTCTTTCTAATCACATTTTCATCTCTGCATATTTGGCCTAATGTCAGGTCCATGTTTCTCTCAACTTAACCTTTGAAGCATGTCTGATACACAAGCGTTGCAGCACTTTGACTCTACAACTTGACACCTTGACCCATGGAGGAATTTTCCCTGAGTGTCCTTTTATGCACATGTCTCCTTGCTCTAAGAATTAGTGTGTTCCTTACACTTGGACCTAGTATGCTTGCTTGTGACACTCATTCCTCCTTTGTAACGTATAATTATTTTATTCTTTTTCAATCTCTTTAAAAATTTAAAAAGAAAAAAAAATATAAAAACCCAAAAAGAGGGGATGGGAAATATTTAATCTTTTTTGGAATCACAATGAGTCTCCCTTGGAAAAAGCACATCCTTCCATTTGTTCATCAAGCATTGGGATCTAGTATAACCTTAGGAAGTTGTTCTCGCTACATAGAGTTTTTTCCTCCTCCATTTGGTTACTCTTCCAAACACATGGAGAGTTTGTGTTGCCTCCTGCATCGTGAACTTATGTCAATGTCATGCTACATTAGTCTAATCATATTTCATGCTTTTGTCCAAGGGAATTTTCACCCAACCTGAGTCAACCTTTCTACAGTTTGTCTCTTGACCTCATGATTCAAACATCTTGAAATTCCATTCAAGTCTTGATTCAAAATCAATGAAGTTCTTTGCCTAATCATCGAGATTATCTTGTCTTTTCTCGATGAGCCATCGAAGACCTTCAGGTAGTGAAGTAATACACTCACATTGTACTCCTACCCAATTTTTTAAGATCTTGAAGTTGTTTCTCGATCTATGAATACCTCATCTCCAACCATCAGGTGTTATTGGCTTCTCGAAGATGGATACCATACTTGTATATATTTGATTTTGAGATGTAGATCCATTGTGTATTGCTCACATCTACACTTTATATAGTTATATGACATGGATCTGCAGTGTACTTGATTGGTAGCCATGATTTATTTCACCCTGAGCATGGGTATTCCTGCCTCAGAGAGACAATTGTTATTTTGCAGATGGCACTGTTATCGCACAGTTTGTAGCTAGGTCAAGTAGCTATGAAGTAGAAGGATAAACTAGCATAACAAGAACCTATCCCACCCAATGTCACCATGATGGGGAGTTTCTTTCTCTTTGGGGAGGTTAGGCCCAGGGGAGACGTCCCCGGTAACCTGGAGTTTTGAAGAGGAAAAGGTTTAAAGGTCAAAGTAAAGTTCCCCCTTCACAGGTCACCACCAAAACAGATAGTCCAGGCTAAATAGCCAATAATGATGTGTAGGCCCAAAGAAGAACACCTGCCCAGAACAAAGAAAACCAATATATATATATATATGCAAGCTATGATTCAATGGGTTAGTACTTCATAAGACTATTTGATATCAATATAAGAAATTATAACAATAAATATTGATGAAGTCAATGTTTATTAATGCAACAATGAACTAATATTACTTTGCCAATAAGTATCAAGATGATGTAGCAATCAATGTATCCAATCAATCCTCATTCAATAAATGCATCAAACCACCATCCAATTTCTTAATAAATGAAATTTTTGCGTCAAGATGAAATAACCAAGGGTGACGTCAGCCTTTTAGAGTTAGTAGTTAGTTAGGATTTCAATTTATAAGAGGTTTTGAGAGTTGTTTAATCACTTTCATTTCAACGTTGGAGGCTCAAGATCAATGCTTAAGGGTTATGGAGTCAAAAAGGTGAAGGATGCACAAGTTGAAGGGGATAAGATTTAAAGGACAAGAGTGAAAGGTTTCAAGGTGATGCTAAAGAAGGGCCTTAAAGACAAAACACTAGGGGAGAGAGGCTTACTCCGGTGTTTATTAAGCAAGGCCTTCTGCTCTCTCCTCCTTCCTGGAAAACAACTAGCTCAATGAAAAGCAAAATCAAGACGAGAGAGTTTAAAGAGGGAGAGTGTTTCTAAGGAAAGGCTCTTTCATTAAACCCTAGAAGAAAACGACCCTAAGTGTAGATAACCTAGGCCTGGGATGTCCTCTTCCTCTTGAAGTTCAAAGGTACAACTAGATTAAGGGAAAAGGAAAGAAAGAGTGTATCAATGGCTAGGCTCTCTTCTTCTTCTTCAATGGCTAAAAGGTTTTTCTATCAGGGGACATGAGACAACGACCTACTTGTGTGTTTTTCCCCTAGGGTTTTGATTCAACAATATTTATAAATAGATGCAAGAAATTAGACTACAACCATTCAATCAAGAAGTTTTGCAGAAAAATACTTACAAATCATTAAGAAAATACCATGCAAACCCTAGTTGTAAACCTTCCTTCAAGAAAAACACCATAGAATGCCAAAAATCTCCTCCTTAAACAAGTGAGCCTTCCTGAAATTAGCCAATAACCCTAATAGGGTGCAAAAATCATTCCTCACTAGGAGAGTGAGTGATGTCTTATGTCAAAATGAGAGTGAAAACCCTCAATATATAGTGTATCAATGACCTTAATTAATTTTAGGTCATAAAAAATGGCCAACAAGACGAAAATACTGTTTTTACATTAAATTATCAAACTAAAACCCTAACTAAGTTGTAATAAAGGTAAAATCCCCTTCAAGGGAGGCACTAGCCTCTTTTAGGGAAGGTGAGACATCCAGGAGAAAAATGTTAGCCCCTTAGGGGCCTCTCCAACATGCCACACGTGCCACTGCTGCCCAGTCTGCCTCCAAGAATGACCATGAAGCTAGATGACATCATGGTAAGGATGGGGACACTCTGAGTCTTCCAAGGCCAACGTTCCACTGAAAAGGGTTCATTCCCCCTAGGCCGAGCTCTACCAAAGTGCCTCTGGTGAAACATATTCTTATTCTCCGGTGCAAAAGCTTGGTCAAACACTGTCCTGTCTCTGCCCCTCTGGCGGGGTCTCAACAACCATATGATGGGCTCTTCATCCCCATGGAGGTCCAAACTAATCATCTCCCCATGTGTATCGGTCCAAATGGTACCTGTCCGTCGGGCATGATCCTTCACATCAAAAACTATGCCCTCCATGGGCTCATTAGTCACAGGGATCATAGCAATGTCAATCAAATTTCATCATTAATATTATCAAACATATGCATAAAAACCCTGATATATCATTCAATAGCTCAAAGAAATTACAAAAATCCACAATACAAGATCGAAGAAAAGGATAAGACATCTTATTGGGCTATTATCCACAAGAGAAGGGAAGTTCCCAGGACGGTTTCATCCAAGACATGTAAACGAGGTGTTTTGGCTAGGGGATGTCCAGACAAGTTGGTGAGTGAGAGCCAAATATGCATAATGTTATTTGTGGGTGCCTTTGTAGAAGGTGAGTTGTACCCATCATGGATGCAATTTTTTCCAAGCCCATTCTTTCCTTTACTCTTTCTTTGTTTTTCTTTTTCTTCTTCTTTTTCTTTTTATTCAAGGTCTAACCGGAGGACACTGCCTTGGCATGGTGACCAAAGATGACAGTGTTACCCACAAGTACTTTCACAGAGTTGAGAAGGTTGGCTCGTGATTAGACCCCCTTTACCTTGGCCATGCAACCAAAGGTCACTACACTGGCATGGTAACCAAATAGTGGAAATGTCATACTGTTAGGTACCCATTAACCTAATAGGATGACTCGTGATGAGACCCCCTATCCTCTTGGCTAGGTCTTGTTTATTATATTCTGAGTGCCTCTTGTTTCTTCCTGAGAGGCTTTTTATTTCCTTCTCAGGGATCCTTGGGCGAGGCATATCAAGGTTTTATTTTTTAGGCTTTTATCTTTTACCAGTTGCTTTTACCTTCTGGGCCTTTAGCCCCTTCTTCCCACAAGATAAGGTGCAACTCTACAAATAGGTCAATCCAATGCCCAGACTAGGGGAATGGGATAAATGAGTGGGAGATAAGATGAAAAAGTGATGGTATGATGGGAGTGGACGATGGATCTTTAGAAATCCCCCCAGTGGCAAACCAAAACCCATGGGTATAGGCTTGCTAGGACACCCTCTCGATCTCCCCAAACATGGTCAAGTGGGTTAATGTAAGATCCAAGAAATTGTCAAAGACAAAATGAGTCAAACGCATATATCCAAAGGTTATAATGATCAAAAGTGACACATACCATGATACCTGGATCAATTACCTCATGGAGCAAGAGCCTTGTTTGATACAAGACCAAGCTGATGGTGATGGATGTTGTTGCTACTGACATGATGGATCTGATGAAAGAATAAAAGGATGGGCCCTCCAGGGCCATGCTCAGATCAATCCTGCTCTCGGTACTCCATGTCTAGGACTCGTGGGCCTCGAGACATGATCTCCTAGTTATCCCTAGAAATCGGGGATAATAGGCACCTCCTGAACTCTGGTCCCAGGCTCACTCGTTTCGTACATTGGTGAAGATTTTGTAATGTATTTCTACCATTAGATTCTCTTCTAACCTCACACATTAGGGGGCATCTGTTATAACACTAAATTTCTCTACACATGCATACCTGGCCTTTGGCCCTCTTACTTGCATTTTTTTCCAAAGCACACCTGAGTTGCTCTTCTTAAAAATCATTTTTTTAAAGATGTATGCACTCTGCTCCACTACAACCTGCGTACATACTCAAGCTACTCCACTACAACCAGCGTACATACTTAGGATGATGCACTATAGCCCGCGTACATACTCAGGATTCTTCACTACAACCCACGTACATACTCATGCTACTCCACTACAGCCCAAATACGTACATAGGATGCTCCACTACAACCCACTTACATACTCAGAATGATCCACTACAACCTGTGTATACCTCCAAAAAGTTGCAAAAAATAAAAATTTGCAAGGAATTCGTTGTGATTACGGACTATTAGGTAGTTTCCCAACTAATCCACCGCCTATAGCCTGTCACCCAACCAAATAACCATCCTTTTGTCATATAAAAAGGGGTGTTGGGGTATAATTTTACATCTATACATAAGAATAGTGAAACTCTGCCCATTTCACATCCCCTCCTTTCCCCAAGTAATTGCATCCCTTTTGTGAGAATTTCCTCTGCATTTCCCAATTATCCCTTCTTCCTCCATCAAAAACCCATTCACTTCCCTAGAAGAGATAAAAATGTTGAGAGGAGAAGCCATACAAAAGTGCACTTGGATATTGGTGAAGAATATCCCAGAACAGGTTCGTGGAGCAGTAGCTGACCTTGGTTGTAAAAGGTATAATCATTGAGTTATCAATAAAATAAGTACTTTTCTTGTCCCAAATCGTGGTGTATTGAATTATTTTAATGGTTTAAGTTTTGAAATTATAACATCTAACCTTAATTTGTATATGAATTGCATTCTTGTAGCTTTCAGTTTGTCTATCTTTGAATGCAAGCCCGCCTTGGGAGGAGGCATGCAGTTAGCAAAGTTTTCAAGAATGAGAGGATCATCATTGGATGTGGAGTAGAGGTATAGTTACCCGATCCCTCCCATGTTTTCTTTTCTTGTATGAGTTTTGGCCATGTTTGGGGTATTTAGATAAGTATTTGAATTTTAGGTGGCTGTTGATATGCCTACATTGTAAACCCTAGTGTAGTCATAGGGGGGGTTTTCCCGCTAGAAAAAAGGGATTTCCAGCAGACTCACCATAGGACCGTGGATATGAATATTGAACCAAGAAGAGATTCCTAGGTAGCATCGGTTTAGTGGAAGTGAGTGCAAAAGGAGGCTCCTAGAAATCAGATCGAGTCCTCCTAGTATCAGTTGGATCCCCAATAAGATCTCCTACATCCTAAAGAGTAGTCTTGGCCCACTTGGGCCTCTGCTTTGGCTTTGCATATGCATCTACATGCACTGAATCTAAATCTCAGTGTAATGAATCTGTATATGGATTATCTAAATCCTATGAATCGTAACTCTCATATGAAGAAGATTCGGCATGTGCATTCTCATCATCTTTGACAGGTGGAAAAACAAAAGTGTATGCATGCAGATACTGAGGTACATGAGATACACTTTCCTCAAATTGGACACTTCGCTCAATGATGATACAATATGAGGAAATATCAATGAGCCTGTATCCCTTCACACCGTCCGGTTATCCAACAAATATACACTCTATTCTCTGTGGATCAAGTGCCTTCCTCTCCTTAGAGGGAATATTGGCCCATGCACGTGAACCAAAAATATGGAAGAGGGTCACTTCTGGTTTAAGGCCAATCCAAGCCTCGTAGGGGGTCTTATCCTTGAAAAATATATGGGGATATCTATTATGGATGTAGGTTGAAAAATTAAGTGCTTTAGCCCATAATCTCCATGGAAGTGACTTTGCATGTAGCATGCAATATGCCATCTCTTTTAGAGATCTATTTTTTCCGCTCAACAACTTTGTTTTTCTGTGGAGTATAGGGAACCATGTGTTGCAATTGAATCCCTACCTCATGAAAAATATTCTGTAAGTCATGGTTGACATACTCTCCCTTGTTATCTGTTCGGAGGACATTGATTTTATTTCCTGATTCTATCTCAACAAGGGATTTGAAATCTTTGAGGTGTTGAAAGACCCTTGATTATTTCTTGAGAAACAAAATCCATGTGAAACATGATAAATAATCAACAAAAATGAGCACGTACCTTGCTTTTCTAATTGACGGATGTAGAAAAATATCCATGATGTCACTATGGATTATATCTAAGGGAAAGGAAGCCTTTTGAGTCTTTCCTTTGTCGAATTTCTGTTGAGGGTGTTTTCCAAGAACACATCCCTGACAAACACCTTTGAAGAAGTGGATGTCGGGTAGACCATCAACCATTCCATGCTTGTTAAGCTACTGCATATATCTGAAATTTAAATGCCCAAACCTTTTGTTCCATATCCTATTTCTTTCTTCACCATGGGTAAGAAGTAATGCAAAATTTGGTTCAATAAATTTAGAAAATGTGTAGAGTCTGTTGGAAGATTGGTTGTTGTCATTGATGTCAACCCTAGTCATGGGTTTTGGACCAGAAGATTGATGAAGTGATTTGGACATGAAGGAAAATGAAAATGAAGATACAACACCCATGGATGGATAGTATACATCATGCTCTTTCCAGTGGTATGTGGCATGTCACGTGGATCCTCATGGTTGAGGAGAAATGAATTTTTGAAGATGACAAAGTGAATTGTACATGTAGGCCCTGAAGACAATTAAAGAAAA
>ML777761.1:799728-811904 GCA_009831015.1 Picea engelmannii | reverse complement strand
GCCCTAATGTTAAAAGGAAGTGACATAAATGGTATAAATAAACATCATTATACATTCATTTGATACAAGTCGAATTTCAGAGAGAAGAAGAGGTAAAAGAAGGCCGAATTTCAAGGGAGGATGAAGTCTTTTGGAGATGTGTTTCTAAGGTATGTTATTTTCAGGTCATCTTACCATTTTTGCCATAACTTTTTTTCTAGAACGATTCAGATGGTGAAATCTCTATGGTAGTGAGAATACATATCAAGGTACCTCTGGTAAAAATTTCAGATATTGATTCGATATAATTATGGAGATATACTCTGTGGAATATAGGGTTTGTGACCAGTCCTGAAACTAGTCAAAAAACAGGTGTTCCGGGTAAAACAGTCATAACTTCTTCATACAGACTCCAAATGCCGTGGGACCACTTCCATTGGAAATAGTACGGACTTTAGTTTCTTGTGTGCGAGATTCAGAATCATATGTTAAATATTGAGCGCGGGGCATGCTGTACAAGTCGGGTCTTCTGAACAGACCAGAATTGAATAAATTTTTATTATCTCTCATATATTCTTGGGTGGAAGGAAGGGGCAAGGATAAAGAGTTCAGATATCTCTTTATATTGGAGGATTGTATATTCCTCTTGGAGTTTTATCACTCCCTTTACATTTGGAAGCTGTAGCTACCTTTGGAAATCATTACTTCCCTTTAACAAAAAGTATTGATTATTTCTCATATATTGTGCATGGTATATTGTGGTGTATTGGTGTAACTCTTATACTATTGTTCATTTCTCATTGAATATAATTGAATGGTTTAATTATAAGTTGAAAAAGGTTTTAAATTGTACTTGATACTAATTCACCCCCCTCTTAGTATCAACAGAGTCTAGATTGATGATTTACCTCACCAGTAGCAACCATGGAATTGGTTTGGATGTCATAAATATCCACTACATCAGGTGTTAATATGAATCTCTTTTTGGTGACGGATTTTTTCATCTGATACATAGAGAGAAGATTGACAGAAAGTTTGGGAACGTGTAGCACATTCTCAAAGCTTCCATTTGTGAGTTAAATTCTTCCTTTGTCGGTGTCCTCGACTGGAGATTTCCCCCCCATCATAATAGGAGGACCTTTGCATGCCTCAAATGAAGAATAAACTTCTTTTTTGAATGCCATGTGGTGTGATTCACCTAAATCTATGATCCAAGCATCAGGCCAGAAGTTGATGATAATCAAAGCATGGCTAGAATTTCCTTTCTTGAGATTCTGATCTTCTAGTTTCTTCTTCTTGGCACCCTCTGGGATGAGATATCTAATGTTGTTTTTATGAAGTATTTGGGCCATTTTATCTATATTTTTTTGCATACATGAGAATTATGGATGAAATCCTTTATGGAAGTAAGTGCATTTCTCCCCTTTTATTCCCTTTCCACCTTTGGATCTAGAGGCATCGTTGAAGGGTTTTGAGTACCCTTCATTCTTTGGATTTGCATGTGATTTCCTTTTGTATTTGTATTTAGATTTATGATATTTATGACCACTAGCATCTTGCATAGTAAGTGCATTCACCTTTAGGCCTTTGATTGTTCCCATATTGATGATCTTTTTCTTCTCTCGTGTCAGAGACTCGATAAAGGCTTCAAGTGAAGGCATCATCCAGGTGGCTCCATAGGTGAGCCTAAATGAATGAAATGTAGATACAAACACTAAGTATTATGGACTAGGTTTTGAGAGAATGGAAAGAACCATTTGTTTTTCCTCCTTAGATTTATCAATCCCGCAAGCCTTGAGTTGTGACAACAAATCCTTATATTTGTTAAATAAATATTGGAGATTGTCAAAGGTTTTTGGATCCAAAGTGAGAAATTAAAACTCGAGCATGTGTCCCCTCATATCATCCTATTTTCCAAAAATCCGTTCCATGGTGGTCCAGGTTTCATTGATAGTTTTACAGAAGGATATGTGAAAGAGGATTTTAGGAGAAATGAGAATGTAAATAGTTCCAAACGCTTCATCCATTCAATTTAGATACTTGGATTTTTTTATGGCTGATGTTGTTTTGGTTTCTATGTTCATGGTTAACCTATATAATCCTCTGCCTTGAATATGAATTATCATATTCTCCTTCCATGCAAAGAAATTGTACGGTGTAAGAATGAATTCTTTTGGAAATTCCAATTTTCTGCAATCTTCAATATTCGGTACCTGAAAAAATAATTTGGTGCATATTTTCCCTAGTGGTTTTTTAGCTCTAATACCATGTAAATGTTCTTAACCTGAAAATAATATATCTATCTAGCAAATGAAATACACAATTTGCAAAGAAAATATGAGAAAAGAGAAGAAGGAGAGAAAGAATGGAAGAATTCCCATTAACCAAATGAATGAATGATAATTTACACATGATATGCTCTGTATAACTAAAATAATGCTCACTGGAGGAGAATAAAATGTGCCATAGTGGTGGTATAGAGTGATATGGAAACACACCAACAGTTACAGGAGTAAACTTCCACCTATTCTAGTCTTTCAGGTAGTTACGTGAGTGAACTACCACCTAGTCTAAGTTAGCTAGTCTCTCAGTCTTCAGTTAATTGAATGAAACAAAGTGAAGTGAGGAGGAGATCAGGGAATCATGAGTAATGCGCTAGTCTAGTGATGATCCCAAGGAAAATGTGCATTAGTTGGTGATGATCCCAATGTTGCATGGTGATAATCTCAATGTGGCATCTAGATTCCACTCAAGTGATCAAACTGAAGTGTGAACTGAAGAAAATATTCTCCTAGAGGAATATTCTCCCTAAACTATAGGAGACTAAATAATGACTAATAAACATAGGGAAAACCTTAGGAAAAATAAATCCTAGGTGTGTGTGAAGTATCTCCAACACCTGAGAGCTTGTTTGAGACCATACAATGTTTTATTTAATTTGCAGACATAGTCTTTATTTCATGATAACATAAATCCTTTAGGTTGTTCTATATAAACTTCTTATTCTAGATTTCCATTTACGAATGATGGTTTGACATCCATTTGATATATTTTGAAGTTTTTAAAGCATGCAAATGCGAAAAAAATTATGATAGATTCTAATCCGGCCATTGAGGAAAATGTTTCCTCAAAGTCGATCCCTTCTACTTGTGCATATCCTTTGCACACTAATCTGGATTTATTCCTTATAATTTGACCATATTCATTAACTTTATTTTTAAAAATCCATTTGGTCCCTACCACATTTTTGTCTTTTGGTCTTGGGACAGGTTCCCAGGTCTGATTCTTCTCTTTTTGATCAAGTTATTCATGAATGGCTTTAATCCAATCTTCTTATTTTCTAGCTTCTGCAAATGTTTTGGGTTCTATTAGGGAGACCATTTCTTGTTCTAATTCATATGTTAGACTTCTTCTTGTTTCAACTCCAACACTTTTGTTTCGTATGATTTGACTTTCATGATGATATCTTTGTACTCTTCTTGATGGTGCTTTTGACTCTTGTCTTGGTGATGCTTCCTCTTCATTTTCTTCTTAACTTTGTGATTCTTCTTCTTGTATTTCTTTATTTTCTTCTTCTTAATCATAATCTCTTATTCTTTCATCAACTTGTGAATTGTATTGAGATTTGATTCTTCTTAATGTTAGATCATACACCTTTACACTTTCACTTTCCACAATTTTGTGCAATCTCTGGTTCTAGCATCTGTAGGACTTTTTATCGGAGTCAAATATGAATATGTGTCCTTGATCACAAGTTTGTCTCACACTAAGGAGATTAGGGTTCAAATTTTCAACTAATAGTACATTTTCTTCTTTAGCTTTATTATTTCCTAGACTGACTATGCCCTTTCCAAGTATCTTGGTAGAGACATTATCTCCAAATGTAACACTTCCTTTTTCTTTCTTCTTCAAATTGAGGAATTTGTCTTAATATCCAGTCATATGCTTTGAACATCCACTATCAAAATACCATTGACTCCTTTTATATTTAGCATATAAGGATACTTTACACTCTATTTCTTTTTCTTCCACTTGTTTTTCTTTCCATGCCTTCTTATGATTTTCTTCTTAATTTTGGAAGTTTTTTATGGAAAGATTTGGTAGTCTACAATCACTAGATTTGTGACCATAATTGTTTCATTTGTGGCATTCAACATTGTAATTTTGCAGTGGACAAAATGAATTATAGTTTATGTTCTCTTGATTATTATCATTATTTCTTTTCTTATAACCATATATTTGAACATTTTTATGATTGTATCATCCATAAGCTCTACAATGTAATGCTTTATGCCCAAAATTATTGCAAGAGAAACAATAGCCAAGAAATAAATGTTAATACCTTTTTAAATATTTTTTGGGGTGCATAGCAGACTTACAGTTAGTGGTATCCTTTATATGAGTCTAACCGATAGAATATGATACCTAGTCATTTTTTGGGGGTACACAACAAACTTGCGGTTAGTGATATCCTTTATATGAGTCCAACCGATAGAATATGATACTTAGTCATTATTTTAGGGTGCACAACAGAATCGTGGTTAGTTTTAACGATTGAATTTTCAATGGAGACACAGACTTAATGGAGTAGACACTAAAAATAGTTTGAGATATGGTATGGAGGGAAGATGCTAATCTATCTCAATGAAAATAATGGTGACCATATTGATCCTCTTTGCATCAATGCCAATACCAACATCATATACCCTCTTTCCAACACCATAACACCAACACTTATAGGCTACTATAGGAATTTTGTGAAAAAATATGGAAATTTTTTGGCTCCCTTAACCTCACTACTACAAAAAAATGCCTTTGTTTGGAGTGAGGCTACTGAATATGCCTTATCATATTTAAAGGATTCCATGTGCATGAATCCAATATTAGTAATGCCATATTTTCTTAATACCTTTTTCTTGGAATGTGATTGTTAAGAACCAAATACTGAATACAAAATCACCACAACAGATATACAAGAACAATATGAAAAATCTTCTTTATTACCATCAAACCCTTGAGGTAGGCAACACCATACAATGGATCCTATTATGGAAGGGATCCTCTCATGTTCACTTTCCTCTTCGAGGGGGCATCCTCCTATTGGGCTACCACTCCAAATACAATAATTCTCTTCATGTCTCATTACATTGCTTGAACCCCTTTATATAGTGCTATCATCTCCTAAGAAGATTCTAGAGGAGGAATCTTCTAGAAGTAGAACCTTCTAAGAAGCCCTCTTACATTAATTATATCTAATTACCCATTTATTATATCTAACTACCATAGTGGGCCTTATTTAATAATATAGTGGACCTAGTCCACCTTACATTGAATGACCTTCACTATTATCACTATGGGCCCTCTGCCCCCCCCCCACTACCTCTCTAGCTACCTTACAGTGATGCCTTAGATAAAGGCCTTGGAGAACTATTGATTCAAGAAGGGTGCTCTTTGACATTGACAAGTAAGTAGTTATGTGACCGCAATTTGGGTAAATCCACATATGAGAAAGAGATGATGGTCATATTACATGCAATAGATACCTAAAATCCATATATCATAGGGTGAAATTTGTAGATCAATATTGACCATCATGGTCTAAAGTACTTTCTCAAACAAAGGTTATCCTCACTAGAGTAGCATAAGTGGGTCACCAAGATGCTAGGGCATGATTATGAGATTATCTATAAGAAGTGTAAAGAAAATGTGGTAGATGATTCCTTATCCCAACAATTTGAGGAGAATGGGTCTCGCTTTTCCTTATCTTTACCCCTTCTAGGTTGGATGATCTATAAATGGTAGATATATGACTTATCCATCTCACCAACATGGATGACTATTATGGAATTGATTTTTTCTCTACTCTCAATGCAATTGTCAACGCAATATTATCAGTAGTTAATCATCAATAGGTATATGGGATGGCTCTGCTTTGGGTTTGGTTGCAATCCTAGCTTGTTTGTTGGTGGTGCCAAAACCTAGTCTTAATCAAAGGACATAATCAAGTGTTCTTTAAATGTCAACAACAATAGATCAACCTATGGTTAATCTTATCACACATCCAAATCTGATTATGGGATGAAATGTATTCTTTAACAATTCAAATTGAATATAAGAATGCTCATACACATCCATATCACCATTAAGTGCACATAGAAGATTCCACAAATTGAGCAACAACTTGAGCCAAGAACATATTTAAATGTTGTGAGTATAAACTAAAATTTGTACCATTAAGGAGACAGAAGAAAATGGCCTCCATTTGCCTCTCCATATCCACCATTCCATTGGCAATGAAGGTCGTTTGTTTCCTTCTTGTTTTCCCTTGTTTTGCTACTAGATGAGTTATTCTCTCTCTCTCTTTGTCTTGATGTAATTTGACGAGATATTCCTTGCCACCCTTGACCAAGCGATACTTGTTTTATCTCCGGTAGAAGGTAGCATCCCTATCCCACAAGTAGGGGCTACCCAACATCACCCCACAGGCATCCAATGGTGCAACTTCACATTCTACCTCATAAACATAGCTAGCATAATGACAAAATTGATTTTACATCTTTGAGTGATTCTCATAACAATTTTCCTTTGCAACCATACTAGTGAACTTGTATGCACTAGATCATAGGTTTTGTTGGCATAGGGGCAGACCCAGGGTTCAAATCTAATAGCGCACCAACAAATGCTAACTAATGGCCCTTTTGACAACACCTATGAAGAAGATGCGGTCTCACCCGAAGTAGCGATAGGGGGTTGTAGGACACATGTGTCTACAACCAAAGGAAATGAAAAGTGGATATAGGACAACAACACACAATAATCGAGTTACTCTTTATCTCTCTTAATCCTACTTCACAAGTTATATCTCTGATGTAACACAATAACGAAATAACAGTATAATCGATAACGAATAACATGACATCAACCATAAAGAACAACAAGATATACGTGGTTCACCCTCTCCCTAGGGTTACGTTCACAGAATTGTGTTTCTTGATATATTAGATGGAAACATACAATTCTATCTACGCACTCAGCTGCAGATCTCTCTCCCTCTCTTTCTCTCTTCCCTTCCTGCACACCTAGTTGTAGGGTTGATATTCACACCCAGCTGAAGATCTTACAATACAGACGCAATATCGTTCTTGTTGGCCCTTGACCAAGTTTTTGGAGATCCTTAGTCAAGTTTACCTATTTTGGGACTTCGACAGCCTGTCGAAGGCGGAGTGCAAGACGAAGCAGAGATCGTGGGATCTCAACCCCTTTTTAGGTCATTTTTGGGATTTGGGATTATGTAACGGGTATGGGATGTCGACCCATGGGTTTACCCAGGTTTAGGCCTATTTTGTAAAGTATAAATAGATGTCTAGGCAATGTAAAGAGAGATATGCATACCTGTGTGATATTGGGCTAAGTTCTAACTATGGATTGTAGATGCTTTTGTCCATACTGTGTGAGACTTGCAGAGCTACGTGCAAGTAATTTTCAAAAGTCTTGGTGTTATACCCTAACTCGAAGAAGGAGGATCTGGTGGAGTGAGTGTATATATCATGTCTTCTGCGGATTCATATTTTGATGCTATGTGCCTATAACAAGCTTGACAAAGATAATAAAGGAGAAGAGTTGGTGGACGTAGCCCCAGGGTGGGGGTGAACCACATATATGTTGTGTTTCTCTGCTTTGTGTGATGTATTGATGTGTTTATGTCTTTACTTGTTAAGTTCTTTGATGTAGATAGATAGATCTGTTTATGCTTGTGTTAATGATGTATATGGATGTTAGATCTAACCTATGTGAATGTGCTTAGTGCATGAATCTGATAGATCTAATATCCATCTCTATGATAAGTGCTTAGATACATCATATCTGAATGAATGATGCAATGCTCTGTTTTATCTATGGAGTAGATAGTGGTTGAGTATTGATGAACTGTTGGTGTTAATTGTTAGATCATGTTGTCATTAATGCCAATGGTTTGATTGATTGATGTCAAGTGATTGATTGATGCCAAAGGATTGATTGATTGATTATTGATGTAATGTAATATGTATTTTCCTTGATGATAATGCATAGATGAATATGTATCAATGAGTTTTCATTGATATGATGAAGATGGATCAATGAGTTGTCATTGATACATGATGAAGATGGATCGATGTGGTTTCATTGGTATATGATGCATTGTTGGAAAAATGTATATATGACTCATTATTGTGTTATAGTGATTGATAAGGTGCACAAATGGATGAACTCCAAAGTGGTCCCCTTATGGTGAAATCCCTCATAGGAAGATTCTTTGCGGATTGCGTTATCCTAGAAGAATGGTTGGAGGACCCATGCTTGTATGTGGAATGATGAGATGAAGATCAAGGAAATTGTTGGTGAAAATATCCTAGATGGATAGTGCTTGACATGCCATTTCCGGTGGTATGTGGAATGTCACATAACTCCTCATGGTTTGAGAGTTATGGCCTTACAAAGATGAAGAACCCCCACATGAAGGCTTGAAGCTGCCAAGGTCAAAGAAGTCAAAGTGACCTAAAAGAAGAAATCATTATTTAAATGATAATGTAAAGTGACAAAGTCAAGGTGGATTATTTAAATAATAAATAGAAGTGACAAAATCAAGAAATGATAAAGTAAGGTAACAAAATCAAGAAGGAATATTTAAATGATAAAGTATTGGAGAACTTTCTATTTATGGAAAGTGGTTAACCCTAAAATAAGGAAAATAGGTTACGTGACCTAGAAATGGGTTAATATTATTTAAATGACAAAGTAAAGTGCCAAAGTCAAGGTGGATTATTTAAATAATAAAGAGAAGTGACAAAATCAAGAAATGATAAAGTAAGGTGAAAAAATCAGGAAGGAATATTTAAATGATAAAGTATTGGAGAACTTTCTATTTATGGAAAGTGGTTAACCCTAAAATAAGGAAAATAGGTTAAGTGACCTAGAAATGGGTTAAGTGACCTAAAAATGGGTTAAGTGACCTAAAACTGGGTTAAGTGACCTAGAGGATGAAAGTATAAATAATATAACAATGGTCTCTTGTATATCATCCTTTTTGCGGATCAATGGAGAGCTTCTTGTGAGAATATCTTTTGGAGTATTGATGGAGAAATTCTTGTGAGAGCTTCTTGAGCATTTTTGGTGTGGAACACTTGAGAATATTGAATATATATAGGTGAATGAGGTAACCAAAGGATATCTAAGCCAAATTTTGGAGGGAAGGTGAAGAAAAGAGGGTTGGAATTCAAGGGAGGATAAATTCCTTTCATGATGCTTTCTAAGGTATGTTATTTACAGGTCATCTCACCATTTTCACAATAACGTTTTTTTATATAATGATTCAGACCGTTAGATTGATATTCCATTGAGGAAACATATCCAAGTATATGTGGTAAAAAGTTCATTTTGCGGGTCATTGTATTTTCGGAGATACACTCCGTGGAAAACAGGGTTTGTGGCTAGTCTTGAAACTAGTCTAAAACAAGTGTTTCGGGTAAAAAAGTCATAAATTCTTCATAACATATCCAAATTTAGTGAGACCAATAATTTTGGTTATATTACAGTCTTTATTATGTTGTGTAACCATTTCATATTGATTCAAAAAATATTTTGTGTGGGGCACGCTCTAGAATAAGACAAAATTCAATAACATTGATTACAGGTTGTTTGGCACAGGTTGGTGCATGGTTGATGCACTTGTTTATGGTACAGATTGATATTTGTTAAGGATTTTTGCCTCATCTCAGTTGGTTATGAGGGTGTAAGATGAGTCTTGCATTATAGAGCTGGTTCTTTTGTAGAGTTGTACTCTAATCAGTTGTTGTTGAAAAACCCCAAGGATTGTAGTCCGTAATAAAAATAAAATTGTACATACATCTTATGTTCTTTTTGTTCCTTGCGATGATGACTTGTTGATGATATATTGTTGATATATTTTGCTGATATGTGTTGACATTTAACTAGTTATAAATGACAAAAATGAGTAATGAGTTAATGGTGATTGTTAACTAAGGAGTTTTGGGAAAAAGAGCCCTACACTATTCACCCCCCTCTTAGTGTAGTCAGTGTGTCCAACACTAAGTTCTCTGTTAAGTATTAAAATCACAGATCTGTGTACTAGTTAAGGTTGCAGACACCTGAGTCCTGCAACCCCCTCTTCCTCTACCTTGGGTGAGACTTCATCTGCTTTGTAGGTGTTGCCAAAATGGTTGATAGTTAGGGTTTTGTTGGTGTGTTGTTGTAGTGTTGAACCCTGGGTCTGCCCCTGTGCCAACAAATGGTTCAATTGTCGGGACCTGAAATTATGATTGCTGGGAACTAAGGAAGAAGAATCTTTATGCAAAGATCTGACCTGAAATTGCGAAAGCTTCGTACGTAGATATGTTTCCCTTCGTACGTAGATATGTTTCCCTAGTGCGCAACATTCCACTTGATGTGTGGAGCTCTGTGCCAAGAAAAGAGGTAATATCTGGAAGGTCTCTACTTTGATAAAGGTAAGAATAGTGA
Source organism: Picea engelmannii (assembly GCA_009831015.1). Taxonomy (NCBI): domain Eukaryota; kingdom Viridiplantae; phylum Streptophyta; class Pinopsida; order Pinales; family Pinaceae; genus Picea; species Picea engelmannii. The sequence continues at coordinate 801,410 of ML777761.1, read as the reverse complement.
AAATTTCTATATCTAAAAGCTTTGTGCTCTGTAGAAGTAAGATAAGTGAAAATTTTTGTTTCAATAGTATGGATCTATGTATGTTTGATATATTATGTCCTATCTTGAAAACTAGGGCACTAATAGATGAAAGAAGGTTTGGTATGTGTAGATCTGATAATAATAGTGAAGGATATGTTATACCTATACATAGAAAGAATGTTTGGACTAACAAGTGGATGCAGGATCCTAGAAATGAATGTTTGCAAGTTAGCTACTATGATCCTAGAGCACAGTACAGAAAGAGTTGGGAATCATTTAAAATAAAGAGAGGATTAAACCTTTATTACAAAGCTATGGACCTGTTGGGCCCCAACAACTCCCCTAAATTTTTACAAAATTTAAAGGGCCCTTAGTAGAATCTTGATAATTATAATGAGCTACAGAATCAACCTTTTCAAATAGTTCTATGCCTTGGCTTGCTTTGAGACAAACTTAAGAAATTCACTATAGTATGAAACATTCATTACAAGAGTATATGTCAAAAGTTAGAAAGGAGCATAAAAATCTCAATTTAAACAAAAACGTTAATTTTTATTAAATGTTTACTTTCATTTAAATTATGATTGTATGTTCATTCTTTTGCTCATTAGTAAGTTTGACTATTTTGAATAATGTGTTCAATACTTCATCAAATTTTATCTTGGTTGGTTTCTCATTTTCATGAAATCATTTGGCGATGTTAATTAATTAAATTCTTTTTGCATCTCATTTCAAAATAATAATAATAAAAGAATTATCTATCATTTGTTTGATTTTGTAAAAAACTAAAATTAATATTTTTTCTTCATTAACTTGAAGCTTCTAGATTATATTTGAAAACAAATTATAAATAATGTTTGTTTATAAGTTATAGTTACTTTAAATTCATTTTTTATGTTTCTAGATTTTGTTTTATTCTCAATTTTTAGGTTATTGATTTAGGTTTCTTTTTGTTTTATAGGTTTCTATTATCAAATATTTGATACGGATCTGATCATGGCTTGATTTTATTATCCAAATACGTTAAAGATGATTGATCCAAAAATAATTTTGGATTTCTACAAATAATTTTATGAGCAACAACAGATAAAATTTGGAAAGGCGTCAAGATCAGACACACGATTTTGCAGGACTGATTGCTGCCAAACAGTAAGGAGTTTGGAGAAATGGTTGAAAACCCAGAACCAAAAGGGACCCATTTACCTTCCAATTAGAGATTTTCCCAAAAAAATGCACGATTTGAGAGATATTTGGGTCTCATTTAGAGGCAAATTTCAGGTGGCAGAAATTAATAGTGACGCCCAGACTGTTCATTCATTTTATAAATATATGAGAAAGATAAGAGCCATGAGAGGATTGAAGAATTGGAGAGGAGGATTTTAATCCTTTCTCTTTTGTATATTATTGATTTTGTAAACTTTTTATTTCTTTTCAAATGGATTAATGGATGGCTGGAAGCTTTGGGAGGATGGATGAGTATTTTTAAAGAAGAATATGGAATTCCAAGTTGCTTAATGACTTTTGTCCTGTAAGTAAAATGGTTTTATTTTCATATAATATCTTCATATTATTTCAATAATTGATTATGCATTGATTTAAATAGCTTTAGTCTTTTTTATCAATACATGGTTAATTATTATTATTTATATATTAATTTTTCC
>ML777761.1:751836-775062 GCA_009831015.1 Picea engelmannii | reverse complement strand
CCCCCCCCCCCCCCTCCACTTAAAGGTAGAAAGGCGGGGGGCTCCAGAATCCCATGTGCGCCGTTGATCCGGGCGCTCGAATACTTGCTGTCCATATTGGGATTCCATTTAAACACGGATGCATTGGCATCCCAAACTTAGGATAAGTGGGTTTTTAACCCATTTCTTTGCATTTTTACCCCTGCTACAAGAAATATCGCTAACATTTGGCTCCATGGGGGATAGAGTCGTCCCTGTCATGCTCTAAGAACTCCTTTTGCAGATTCAGTGCCTTGCTGTTGGGCTATGGAGTCATTTATTAAACTGAAAACAAAAACAAAAACAATATTTTCAAAACAAAAGAGCCGACTATGGCTCACAATTTTTTTTTTTCAAGAAATGCCCATTTACTGGGCCATTCAAAACTTCCTCGCCTTCCAGATCCTGTAACCTATAAGTGTTGTTCAAAAATGCTTCAAGGATCTTGGAAGGCCTGAACCAGAGGGCATCAAACTTATTGTGCTTGCCCCTGTCCTGCCTAGGTGCATCCCATTTGAGTACTAGATCACCCTGCTCGAATTCTTTCTTTTTGCCCTTCTTGTCAAAAGCATGTTTGATCTTCTGCTGGTGATTATAGGCCCTGTCCATGACCAGTTCTCTGATCTACTACACTTCCACCATCTGATGAATCCTTCTGACCATATGGTTAGGTTCTCCTTCAAAGTTTTGGAGGAAATTTGCCACAGGTAAGGCAAGCTGAGTAGGGAAAATGACCTCTATTCCGTAAACAAGTTGGAAAGGTGAAATGCCCAGGGATTTCTTGGTTGTCACCCGATCAACCAATAGAGAAATTTTGAGCTTTGAGTCCTAGGCCCTTTTATTGTCCTCCAATAGCTTCTTGATGATCTTGATCAGACTTTTATTGGAGGACTCTGCCAGTCCGTTTCCTTGAGGATAATAGGGAGTAGAGTGAATTAGTGAAATCTCAAACTGTTCACAAAACTTGACCAGAGGCTCAAACCGAAAGGGGGAGGAATTATCAGTGATAATTCTGTTGGGGAAACCAAATCTGGCTATAATATCTTCCAGGAAGCTGATAATCACTTTGTGAGAAGTGCTTCTAGTAGGGACAACTTCTATCCATTTGGTGAAATAGTCGGTCACAGTCAGAATTCATCTGTGCTGGCCACTTGAGGGAGGATGAATTTATCCGATGAAGTCCAATCCCCACTGCTGAAAGGGTGCTGAAACTACTACAGGCTTTAATGGAAGATATTTGAGTTGCTTCTTTCCTGAGAACTTCTAGCATTTGATGCAAGCCCTGATTTCTCTGCAGACATCAGGAAATAAGGTGGGCCAGTAATACCCAGCCCGGAGGATCTTGTGAGTTGTGGTCTTCCAAAAATGATGCCCTCCGCAGAGACCGCTATGGAAATCGAACATAGCCTTCTGAGCTTGCTGCGGGTCTAGACACCTTAGTAATATCCCCAGAGGGTATTTCCAGTACAAGGCTTGGTCAATGAGGCAATATCTGACCGCTTTGAGCTTTAAAGCTCTGACCTTACTTTTTCCCAATCCATCAGGGGGCCTTAATTCTTGCAGAAAATACAAGATATCCTTGTACCAGGGGTATGATGCTAGTGATAGGGAACCCTAGAAATGCTTGTTGGATGGCTCAGCTTGCTCATTGATAAAGCTAATCCCCAAGGCTTTGCAATTGGATTCAGCCAACAACTTGGCCAAACCCTGCCCCTTTATCAACTTGGTGGGCTTAATCTCCAGATCAAACTCTAGGATCTTGGTGATCCATTTACCTCTCCTCCCATATATTTCAGGCTGTATAAGAATGTCCTTCACATAGGCCGTAGGAACATATGAAGTGATCTTTGAGTGCAAGACATAGATTCTGAAAGCTTTGAGAGCTTTCACCAATGCATAGGCATGCTTTTCCATGATCTCGTACCGGAGTTCTGCATCTCTTAATGCCCTGCTGTAGAAGGAAATAGGTTTCTCTTTCCCTTGATCATTTTTCTGCAACAAAACTGCCACTACTGTATCACAGGAAGCAAAAGAAAATATCAGAAAATCTTTGGAATAATCAGGACTGATTAGCATAGGTGCCTCAGTCAATGCCTTATTTATTTGGACAAAAGATTCCCTGGGTTCAGTCGTCCATTTTACTTCATTTCCCTTCCTGAGCATGGTTGTGATGTGTTTCACCAGTTCGGAAAAATTTGAGACGAATCTCCTCAGAAAATTAATCTTCCCCAAAATGCTCGAACCTCTTTTTTAGATCTGGGAAGTGACAGGGTCTGAATTGCTTCCACCCTGCTAGGGTCAATTTTTACTCCCTCTGCTGATACTATATGGCTTAATAGCTTCCCCTCCTTCATATAAAACAACAATTTCTTGGGGTTTAAAAATAGGCCATACCTCCGACACTTCAGGAAAACCTTCTTCAAGTGGTAGCGGTGCTCCTCGTCTGTCTTGGAGAAGACTGTGATGTCATCCAGATAAATTACTACAAACTGGTCCTTCTCTCCGACGAATTCTATGTCCATGGCTCACTAAAATGTTTCTCCTGCATTCATCAATCTGAAAGGCATTTTGGCATACATGAATGTGCCCCAAGGAGTGGTGAAGGCCATTTTTTCCCTGTCCTCAGGCATGACAAATATCTGATTGTAACCGGAGAAGCCATCAATCATGGATATTCTAGATGCACTAGTGACCTTCTGCAATATGTGCTCGATGTTGGGCAGGGGATAATTGTCTTTCCTTGAGCTTCTATTCAGGTTCCTAAAATCGACATAGAGTCTGATTTCGCCACTTTTCTTCCTTACCGGGACCAAATTGGCCACCCAGTCGGAATATCTCAAGGGGACAATGATTTGGGCATCTAGCAGCTTCTTCACTTCTTTCTCCATGACAGGTAGCAACATGGGATTTATCTTCCTTAGCTTATGATTGAATGGCTTAGCCTCTTCTTTCAGTGGGATCTTGTGCTCAATGACCGATGTGTCATACGTCTTGAGATCTTCGTAGGTCCATGAAAACACATTAGCAAACTCTCTCAACAACTCAGTATATTCACTCCTCTGTTCCCCGGTCAAACTTCTTGACAACTTGACAAACTTGGGCTCCTCTGGTGTGCCAATGTTGCACTCGGCTGTGTCATCATCATCACCTGAAATTCTACCCTTCATTGCCACATCATTCCCATCGAACAATCTTTCTAAAGGGACTAATCCTCTTGGGATGTAATTGCTCGGTAGTTGAATAATCTGATGATTAGCAATTTTATTTGAAAACTCCTCAGGGTGAGGGTCCCCTTCCATGTCAGGATCTTTGTCAATGTGTAATGCAGAAAAATCATCAATAGATTGGAGAAATTTTTCGATTTCCAAATCATGTTCGAATACCTTCCAATGCTTGACATTGTCTGGTACAGAAGGTCTATATTTTATTTCCACATCAGATCTGACCATAGGTGGTGAAGGAACTTCGAGAAAACTAGCTGTGACAGCTAAAAAGTTGGGTGAAGCATTTTCTTCCCTTGGAATGAAAGAAATATTAAAAGCCAAGAAGAAATTATCTACTAGGTCCCATACCTCGTTCCTGTAATTATTGAGCCGAGGATGCTTGGCCTGATAAAAGTTTTTGACCTGCTGGATGATCAATTCTGCATCTCCAAACACAACCACTTCCTTTATTCCCATTTCTTTTGCGGCCCTCATACCCAGAACAAGAGCTTCATATTCTACCACATTGTTGGTGATTTTGAATTCCATCTTGTATGATAGGGATATGGTTTCTTGACAGGGCGATATGAATACCACTCCGACACCTACACCTACACTAGAGGAAGCTCCATCAAAGAACATATTCCAAACAGAGGTGGCTGGAGGAGGCATCTCCTGGTTAAGAATGGGCCACTTTTGGATCTAAAAAGGGGCCTCAGGAGTTTCAATAATCTGTAACAAACTAGACCCTAAGTCAGTGTCAAGTGCAAATATGGGGTGATTTGTGGGGTTCACTTCATCACTGACAATATAGGCTAGTTGTGCTTCTCTGTACAACCTCCTATGTTCCCCTCCAAAAACTGGAACGGTGGCATATGTGAAATCCATCTGTAACGTTCCTCCAAGTCTCTTAATCCAAGACCTGGACAACAACATACCAAACTTGGGGGGAACATCAGCTACCACAATATCCATGACCATACTCTTCATGGGCAGCTGAAACAAAGAAACTACCAGGTCCTTAATGACTCCCAAACATTGCACCCTCCTGGAGTCAAAGGAATATAGGTCATGATAGGCTCTAGTGACTTCTATCCCTAGTTCTTCAATGACGGTTTTGGGCATAAGGTTGTGAGAGGCCCCTGAATCCATTAAGTAGTTGTGGAACACTTTGTCATGTATGTTCAGGGACGTGTAGAAAGGAGGGGATGAGTCATCTCTATCTTCTACCATGGGTCCTAGGACAACTGCTGGCTTTTCATCTTGAAGGTTTATGGAGTCTGTGGGAAGGCATGAGGATTCAGACTACAAAAGATCAGAGAAGCATTTTTTGAATTCTTCATGTTTAATTAGCTCGGTGAGGGGCACAGGGATTCTGATCTTTTGAATTTCATGCTCGAAGCTAAAAGAATATGTAATCTTTGGAATTTCTCTTATTTCAGGAACATGATGGTGGACCATGGGAGGGAGGGGTTGAGCCTTCTTACCTCTGTGACTATCTGCTACTTCGTTAGAAGGATTCTCTGTTCTAGTGGACTGCTCAGGAATATCAGGTGCTGCTGTCTTTTTGTCGGACCTCAGGTTATACCTACCTCGGCCACCGCTAGCCTTGTTTCCCTTGATCAATTCATTCAGCTGACCATCCATGAGAGACTCCTCATAAGCTGCTTGAGTGAGATGAGGAAAAGGGGGAGTGTATCCTAAGCAGTGGATTTCAGGATCAAGCTCGTCTATCTCCCTTTCCTCCTATTTGGTCATAAAATTGTTTTGAAAAGGGGCCTGAATCCTCTAGTCTTCTCTGTCTCTTCCCTTCTCTCTATGCATAGTCGGGGGAGCGATATTGTTTGGCCTCCTGAAACCCCCTTTGATCTCGGCATTCTAGGGGCCTTTATTCATTTGCTTCCTTTCCACTTTCATTCTTTCCATTTCTTCGGACAGAAACTTCATCACCTGGGCCAGTTCATCTACTTGAGCATGGGGCAATGATGGGCCATAAGTTGAGGCTTTGGACTTTCCCTTTCTTCTGTTTGCATCGGTCTTTATCCTCAGTCTTTCAGCTGCTAATATGTTGGATTCCACTTCTATCACCACATATTTCATTTAATCTAAGGAGGTGGCTCTCCTTTCTCTCAATAAAAGACAAAAATCAGGGTCGAAAGCACCAGTGTAAGAAATTTGGGCAGAGGCTTCTGAGGGCTTTACTTCTGCAGGAATCTTGTTATACATCTTATTGAATATTTTGGAGAAGTTGGAGACAGATTATCCTTCAAATTTCTTCAGGGACCCAAACTCTGTCATGTAATACATGAAGTCTTTTCTATCTCCCCACTACCTCAGGAAAACACTATCTAGGGCTTCAATTCTAGTAATAGATCCGAGGGCCAATCCTCTAAACCATTTCCTCACATCACCATCCAAGCTCTAGATGAAGACTCTCATATAGACATTTTCATGTTCAATGTTTAGATTGTCTGCATAACTATAGAAAGCAGCCAGGTGCTCTTCTGCAGTTACATATTCTTCGCCAGTGAACTTCGACATGTATTTCAAGTAGTCTCCAGTAGGGAGAGGATGCATAGGTTGAGGTAGGATCAAGGGAGCGTATCGAGCAACAACTATGGTATCCATTCTATTCAGAGAGGGATTAGCACCATCCATGGGAATATTAGGTAGTGGAGAGCCTGGGGGAGAAGAAGTGTGAACAGGAGATATCGGAAGAGAGCTGCTTGAAGGAGAGGGAGACAATGGGGAAGACATAGAGAGAGCTAAGGGACTTGAATGTGCATATGCTTCTTTCTGTGTAGTAATAGTAACAACAGGAGGGGTGGTGAAACCTTTTGAGGCCCAAGGTCTGTGCCGAGGCATAGCTTCTATGGAGGGAGGAGTGACAAGGATCTCTCTTTCTGATGCCAGACCAGGAGGAGAAAACTCAGCAGGAACACTCCCAAAATTCATAGAACGGGAAACCTCAGAAAAAGGATAACTAGAAAGCTGAGAACAAGAAAGAGGAGTTTTTACGGCTGGAGGTGGGGAAATACCTGTTGGAGTGGCGAAGCTTTCTCTTTGAGAGGAATTCCCCTTTCTTCTAATCACCTCCATATTTTCTTCAGGCGCGGCCAGAGGCAGCTGTGGATGGGACTGCGTGTGTCTAGTGCTGGAAGCCACAACTAACCCGACAGGTTCGCCGCAGTGGATTCGTCACAATGGATTCGCCAGGTGCACAGTAGCAATATCAATAGTTCTGATATCTGATGCACCTTCAGAATAATTTAATCATTGTCATTCAATCCCGGGGAAAATATTCAAGTTCATCCCCGACAACGGTGCCAGAAATGTTAGCGTCAGAAGTCACTCCTGGATTGCTTACAGGAGCAGAGCCTGACACCCATCATTTTTAATGTCACGATTTGTTTATAGAGGGATGATCAAATGGAAGAAGACTCAGAAAAATATCGTCTCAACCCTGAAACTAGACCAGGCATGCATGGGCAAATGGGGTCTTAGATAAAATTCAAACAGTGAGTTGTAATAAAGGTGAGCAGTGGGAAGACTTGTATGAGAAGAGTGTGAAGGTCTGTCATAAACATCAGGTTTCTAACAGACTGGAGAAGAAAGTGCCCAAACACAAGATCCTCTTACATTCAAAAACAGAAGACCAGAGAGTATAGTAATGTAACAACAAAACCTTTATCATAACAAAACTGCAACAATACAAGCGAATCATTCGATCATGAACTCCCTGGTATGAGACGAAAACATAGACGGAGTAAGAAAACTATTTGCCATAAAACAAGAAATCCCAGATACAGATGCACAACCAGGAAACTAGAATGATGTTAAAAATTTACATTCGGGAGATGTTCTCTACCATCGATCGATACAAGAATGGCGAGGAAATAAAAACAACAACAAAACCGAGACGTTGCATTAAAACTTTGCATCTGCATGGCCTCTGACAATCTGCAGCTACAATCTCTGAATGATCGTGCAACTATGGAAGACGCAATCTAACTCCTGGCAGTTCAGTGGACAAATCGACGTGCCTTTAATTCATCGCTGAACTTTCCCATTATGGCGGAGGTGATGTCTAACCACCACCAAATGCTTCAATAACTGCTTCATTGGGATTGAAGATGGCCCGGCCAAATTGGCGCTTTTGAGACGTGGAAGACCTTTCGTGTTGCCACATGGATTAATAGAACGACATGATGAATAGGAATGGAGGCCAACGCAAAGGATGGGGTGCATGATAGGAGTGGTAACACCAAAACTATGAGGGTGTGAGAGAGGTTACAGGAGAAGACACATGGCGGAAGACAATAAGTGAAGGGGGTAGGAGATGAGATATAATGGACACACTTTTAGTGGGAGGCTGACATGGAAGAGAGCGGGACATATGGCAGGTGGTGAGTGGACGATGAGATGAGAAAGGGACTGCATGGACCAGAAGAGAGGAGATGGACAGATGTTGGGGAATGAGGAAAGGGCTAAAGGGAGCGAGCTTCATCGCACGGTCAGGTGGAAAACAAGTGGCAGGATGACACAACAAAAGGGGGGCCCCACATTGACTAAACGCAGAACGACAGTGGATGTCCGAGTGGCCTGTGCATCGTTGATCTGGGTGCTTCAATTGTGGCCATTGGAGAGATGCGTCCTCGATTCCGGAGCCCCCCCCTCTACTTAAAGGTAGAAAGGTGGGGGGGGGGGTCCAGAATCACCCTACACGCCATTGATCTAGGCGCTTCGATCATAGCCATTGAATAGGTGTGCCCTCAATTCCGGACCCCCCCCCGCCCTCCGCTTAAAGGTAGAAAGGTGGGGGGGCTCTGGAATCCCATGTGCGTCGTTGATCCGGGCGCTCGAATCCTTGCCATCTAGATTGGGATTCCATTTAAACACGGACGCATTGGCATCCCAAACTTAGGATAAGTGGGTTTTTAACCCATTTCTTTGCATTTTTACCCCTGCTACAAGAAATAACGCTAACAATAAGAAACCTCAAATGGCCCAAGACAATGTGTCCTGAACTTCCTTGGATTCTTCATGAACTTGTTGTCATATAACAATACCAAATCTCCTTGCTTGAATTCCTTCCTCTTGATATGTCTATCGTGATAATCCTTTTCTCTTTCTTTCTGTAGCTGCTGATGAAATCCTGCAATAAACATGTCTTCTTCCAGTTCGAGCAACTGTGTAAGCCTGTCTTGAACAATTCCAGTGTCATCCATACCTGTAAATGCCACAATTAATAAGCTAGGAACCAAGTATTCCATAGGTACCACTGCTTCCAAGACATATACCAACTTAAATGGGGTCTATGTTGCTAACTTCTTGCAATTAGTTATGTAGGCCCATAATACTGCTGGAATTCTTAAATCCCAGTCATCTCTGTTAACACTGCAAATTTTAGTCAGCGCTATCTCCAAGATCTTATTGAAAGCTTCAACTGTACCATTCGCCTGTGGGTGGTATGGAGTACTCTTTTGATTATGAACTTCAAATTCCCCAGTCAAGGCTTCAATAGTTTTGTTGATGAAATGTGTGCCTTGATCACTCATGAGGATCTTCGGGCATCCAAACCCAGTTATAATATCCTGAAATATGAACTGCACAACTGTAGCTGCACTATAGTCTTTAACTTCTCTTGCTTCTTCCCATCTAGTTAAATACTTTGTCGCAATGATAATGTATCGAGCTCCTGTGCACCTTTCTGGTGGATTAATAGGTCCCACAAAGTCAATGGCCCATTTTTCGAATACTTGTAATATTAATTGTGGTGCTAAAGGCATCTCATCCCTTCGATAAGGATTTCCTAATCTTTGACATACATCAGAGACTCTGTAGTATTCCTTAGCATCCTCATGTAAAGTAGGCCACCAGAGGCCACCTCTGAGAACCTTCTGCGTTGTTTCTTTCCTTGCATAATTTCCTCCTGTGATGCCTTCATGCACTTCTGCAAGAATCAATGGTATTTATGCCTTTATAACACATCTCCTCAAGATCTCATCTAGTCCCATATTATACAAATTTCCATCTATGAGTTGAAAATATACAACGTGGACTACCAACAGTTTCTTTTGACTGGTTGTGTACTTGCAAGGTGCCATTTCCATGGAAAGGAGCTGAACTATCTCGACGAAGTGATCATCAACTTTCCTGATGGTTAGCAACTGCGCATATGGTAGTGTGTCCTCCAAACTGGTAGTTTCCTCTCCATGTTCCAACCTAAATAATTGATCAGGTTCTTTATTCATTCTTCCTAGCTTGACCACAATTTCAAAATCATATTCCTGGAATATGCATATTCTTCCCCCCAAAAATGGCTTGTTGACTATATATTTTAGTGCAGAATGATCAGTGAACATCTTAAAATGTCCTCCCAGCAAATAATGTTTGAATTTCTGCAGCGCATATACCATAGCCAAGCCTTCTCTTTCAGTCATATTATAGCTCCTTTCAGTTGTAGAAAGCTTCCTGCTAGCAAAGGATATGGGGTGTTCAATGTCTCTTGCACTCATCTATGCTAAAAATACTCCTAACATAATGGATGAGGCATCGACATGAGAATATAACTCCTTACTCCAATCTGGAAAAACCAAGATTGGCACAGTAACCATCACTACGAAGTAATCGTCAGCAATCTATACTGAGAATAACTATGCATTTGGAAAGTTGTCTTCTAAATTCTTTAGTTCCTCTCCATTTGTGACCCTCTATAGGTGGTCAGGTCCTGCATTCAGTTTTCCTAGTTTAACTATTACCTCAAAGTCGAATTCTTGAAATAGCAATAACCATCGACAGATTCTTCCCCCCAACACTAGCTTGTTGACTAGGTATTTCAGGGCTGAGTGATCTGTAAACATCTTAAACTGTTTTCCCAATAGGTAATGTATGTATTTATGTAGTGCATAAACCATAGCTAGGCCTTCTCTTTCTATCATGTTATAATTCTGTTCTGAGTGTGATAGTTTTCTTCTTGCGAACGCTATTGGATGATCCAAGTCTCCTGCTCCTGGTTGCGCTAATATAGATCCAAGTGCTATCACTGATGCATCTACATGTACATGGAATGTCTTCTCCTAATATGGAAATACCAATATTGGTGTGGTGACCATCTTTTCCTTCAAGGTATCCAGATTCTTACATTAGGTCTTTCTCCCATGTGCATGATGTTCTTCCTCCAACTGTCGCCTTCCTTTGTGCACGCTTTCTTGCATGTGCATGTGATGTTCTTTTGCTAGTTGTTACTTCAGTTTTATGCACTCTTTCTTTCCCACGATCATTCTTCTTTCCCCTTTGGCTTGGTGCCAATAGGCCCCCAACAATGACATGTGACTCGTCTCGATTCACTGAATTGCTCTGTGCTTACTCGATCTCCTTGGTGATTGTCTAGAACTTCTCCTCCAACTCTGCTGCTTTTGTCAGTGTTTGCACAGTTTGCTCCTTGATGGTGTCAAATGTCTGAGCTACCACTTCTTCGTTCATTAGTCCTGCGCATTCTAGATGAGTTTGTGCTGTATGTTTTCTAGCTTCTTTTGTCTGCGCAAGTACTTCTGCTACCTGTTCCTGGAATGGTTCTATTTGAGCCCGATGCTCTTGTTTTTGTGTTTTCACAATGATAAGTTCTGCCTGTATATTCTTCAACTCTTGCGTTCCCTTGACATGTTCTAGAATTAGTATGGTATTTTGTCACTGCTTGAGTTCTTGGATCACTTCATTGATCCTCTCCTCCTCCTTGTCCCAGTGTTGGACATGTGGATCCTCTTCCAGCCTTGTCCAAAGTTGTGTTGTTTTATCCTACAAGTCGACTGTCATGCTAACTTGATTTTCTAGCTCCTATAATTGCATTGTTTCTTCTTGCTTCCTTTGCTCCTTCACTGCTAGTGGAGTTGTCGGTCTAATCTATTCACGGAGAGTCTCGATCTCCTTCTGATACTGATCAATTTCTTGCATAATCTAGTTGATCTTTTTTGCGGCTGGGAGTTCATTTCCTTGTGCAGTGGTTGAAAGTTTCCCAAAAATTTCTTCCACTTTGTGTTCCATCTCGTTTCTATGTTCCTTCTCCTCCCGAGTTTCAGATTTGGCCTGTGCACAAACTATTTCTAGTGCTTCCCACTTCTTTTTTGCTTGTTGTAGCTCGAATAAGTTTTTATGTGCTTGCGACTCCATCTCGTGGTCAACGCTAACCTATAGTTTGTATAATTATCTTGATGGCATCCGTGTCAAGACCAATTGGATATGATCCAAATCCTTCAGTGGTGTCTGTCCCATAATTTCATCCATTCGCAACATGCTAGGCTTTATGTAGACCGTGGAATGTGCATGTGGCATTGGAAGAGTTGGGTCACGTTCTTCTACCTCCACCTTTTTTGTGGTTTGTGTGTTCAATGGCTCTATGACTCTATGGTTTCTCGTGATCTATGCTTCCCCGAATTTCTTAAGGAGCTGTCCCATTTTTGTCAGTTCCTTCTGCAGTTTATCCCTATGGTGCATGACATGATCAAAATCCTCTACGAGGAAGTCTTGGAACATTCTAGCAATCATCTCTCCATCATCCTCCATGATTTTATAGTCAGGTGGTGGTCGTTGCGCCTTCATTTTCTTGTGCACACCTACTTCATGTACCGCTAGTCTCTTAGTTCCCCTTGGTTCCTGTGTGATGGGTTTCGATGTAGTTTCATGTGCTCCCTCAGTTGGTTTCCATTGTCCATTGGTCGGATGAGTGGTTTATGTCCTCCCCTTCTGGGTCCCTAGTTTCTCTGATTCGTTGTCTACTTGAGTCGACTTGGTTTGGCCTATTATTCATTTCTTAGGTATTGGGATTCGTGGAGGTTGTGTTTCCACCTCCGGAGCCCCTCTTTCTGGTGTTTGTCCTGGTACTTCTCTAGGTATGGATGGAATCCTCCATTCATTACACCATTCGTTGATGATCATGTCGATATCTCCCTCGGTGACACAGTAGTGCATATGTAGCCATTGTTTATCTGGGTCCTGCCTTGGTTGTATGCACATGGCTTGTTGCCTAGCCTAGAAATTGGTGATGCCCCCATATCATGTGATAACCTCTCATGTTATTCTCCATGCTCGGCTAATGGCTTCCTGTATCTCCTGTAGGTAAGATTTGAATATGATTCCATTCTTCCTCTTATGCTTGGCTAGTGGCGTGGATCTCAGGACGCGATATCTTGCTCCTCCTGGCTATGGTGTGGTACAAAAGATGATGTATTCTAGTTCTCACCATCCCATGAAAGCTATGAGAGTGATCAGACATGAGTAATGAAATTCCGTACCTACGTTCTATGTTTCTTTGCAGTCTACTTGGAACAAGTTTGATAGGTATGGTGCCCATCTCATGGAGGTGCCTTCTGCACACTGTGCTGCAACAATAATGACTCCTGTTGGTATTTCATCTTTGTGGAATTTTCTTGGCAGTTTGCAGGCTAAGATTTTTGTGCCCAATTGCTTGCAGCATTTTTGATCTGTTTAATTATAATGCCTCTTGTTCCCCTGTCGGTGCCATATTTATTCTTCATCTCTTCTTCTAATGTTTTTTCCTTAGACTTATCATCCAAAATCAGCATAGGATCCATACCTCGGGTGGGTAGGCCTATTATCTGCACGATAAGTTCGACAGTTATGGGTATGGGTTTGTCCAGCCATACATCCCCTCCATGCGTAGCTGCTAACAATTGATTGATGCATGCCAATGCATATTGGCCTTTGCCAAAGTGTGGTATCTTCAGCAATCCTAGAATTCTTGTTCTATCCAGTCTAGTTTCCCACTGGTGTGGCTGAGTGATGGTTTCTCCGAGTTGGTTCACGATTATTTTCTTCACAAAGACATGTGGTGCAAGATCTGGATATTTGGTTTCATCTGCTACATCATGGTCAGAATACTTGAGCTTCTCGATCTGACCCAATAGATGTGGGTCCAACTATACTCCCTCTGGTATGAGAGGTAGCACAATCTCTCTAGCTAGTTTCTTTCGAGGTGAGCTCGGTATTTGAACTCGGTCCTCCTACTGTGTTGGCTGGATCGAAGTTCCAACAACTCCTAGTTGTTCCCTTATCATCCACTATGGCCATGCCCAGGTAGTTCCAGTGGTCTCCTCAGCATCTCGTCTGGTTGCTTCTCGTCTGGTTGCTCCTCTTCTCCCAAATGTTGTGTCACTTCGTTTACTTCCATGACTGCTTCAGTATGTTCCAGTGGTATTACCTGGTGGGTTTCTTCTTCTTTGTTCTGAGGCTCATGAACCACTGTTGTTGTATCCTATTCCATGGCCTTTGTTTGTGGTTGTGGAATCTCCTCTAGTATTGGTATGGACTCTACTAGGATTTCCTCTGGTGATGGGATTTCTTCAATATCGACGATCTATGGTGGCTACTGCTCGTTTTCTTCTAGTAGTCCCCATGACCTAGTCTAAACCCTGGTTGATTTGGTTGTCTGGCCTAGTTCTGCGAGCTTTCGTGGTGCCATAATGGTGTCTATCAAATGCTTGTTGAGTTTGAATGGCTTCAGTGAGCTCTGTGGTTTCACTCTGTTCATTCTAGCTGCTATTTCTCTTTTTCTATTCTCCTTTCATGAATAGACTAAATGCTTCTGTTCTTGTGTGTTGTATGGGCTCGTCATGAAGCTTGTCGAGGATGCTTCCTCCATCATGCGATTAATGCACCATAACTATGGGTTCAATGTATCTGCGACAGTTTCGTACTTGCCATTATGCCTACTCTATCGTCTCCAATTGGCATGTTTAATGTGACATCCCATCCGTCCTTGCCTTGCTTTAACTCTACCTCATGCTCTCCTGTTAGCTTGCTTTTGTCAACTTTCCTTTGACCTCTTTTTTCCTTTTTCGATATGGATGTTATCATTTCCCTTACTGGCTACGTGTTTCATATGTGGCTTGTTCCTCATGCTGTGTTTTTTTTTTTGTTTTTACTGTGAGGTGGGTGGTTGACTATCCTTGTACAGCTTCAGCTGGCTCCCATTGATCATTCCTCTAAGGTCTACGTCTGCTAGATCTCTTAACTATACAACTTTTTTGTCCATGACATATTTTACCTTGTATGGTCCTAGCCAATGCATTCTCATCTTTCCTAGGTGCTACAATGATTTACTGTCATAGAGAAATACTAGATCTCCTTCCTTGAATGTCTTCTTCTTGATGTGTCGTGCCAAGATTTGTCTCTTGCTTTCCGTACTTGTTGCTAGAATCCTGCCAAGATTTGGTCTTCCTCCATCGACAGTGACTGATTCAGTCTTTCTTGTACTATGCCTTGTTCTGTCATGTGTGTGATAGCTGCTACACGTAGACTGGGTATTAAAACTTCTAACAACACTACTGCTTCTTGAACATAGACTAGTTTGAATGGTGTGTGGCATGTCCACTTTTTGCATATGGTTCTATATGCCCATAACACTGCTGGTACCTTGAGGTCCCAATCGTACATGTTGACGTTGCATATCTTTGTCAAGGCATTCTCTAGAATTTTGTTGAAGGTTTCTACCATGCCATTTTTCTGTGGATAATACGGTGTGATTTTTTGGTGATGAAATTCAAACTCTTCTTTGCATCGATTGGATTGTGTTGTTTATTAAGTGCGTTCGTTGGTCTCTCATCAAAATTCTTGGGCACCCATAATCTAGTAATTACTTGTTCAAACAAAAAGTGTGGAATTATCTCTATGCTGCAATCTTTTACTAGTGCAGCTTCTGCCCATCTTGTTTGGTATTTCGTCATGGTGATAATATATCTCACCCCCGTTCTTTTGGTTGATGGGTTAATGGGTCCCACAAAGTCTATCGCTCATTTTTCAAATGCTTGAAGTGTCACTTGCAGTCATAGTGAAATTTCATCCCTTCTGTTGGGTTGGCCTACCCTTTGACAGACATCACATTGCTGACAGTACTCTTTCGAGTCTCTGTGGATCATTGGCCACCATAATCCTACACGTAGTACCTTCTGCGTGGTATATTTTCCTGTATAATGCCCTCCTGCTATTCCCTTGTGGGTGTTTTCTAAAATTCATGGTCGCTCATGGTCTAGTATGTATCTTCGTAAGATGCTATATGTGCCCATCTTGTATAGATGTATTGCAATCAATTGATAGCCGACTACATGGATTACCAGGTTCTTCTTCTGTGCAGTGGTATATTCTTGCAGCATAGTACATGTGCTCAAGTACTAGATGATCTCTGTGAAGTAATCGTCAGCAATATGTACTAAGAATAGTTGTGAATTTGGAAATTCGTCTTCTAAATTTGTTGGTTCCTCTCCATTTGTGACCCTCGATGGATGGTCAGGTCCTACATTCTATTTTCCTGGTTTAACTATTACCTCAAAGTCAAATTCTTAAAATAGAAATAACCATTGATAGATCCTCCCCCCCAACACTAACTTGTTAACTAGGTATTTCAGGTCTGAGTGATCTGTAAACATATTAAAGTGTTTTCACAATAGGTAATGTCTATATTTCTGTAGTGCATAAACAATAGCTAGGCCTTCTCTTTCTGTCATGTTATAATTCTGTTTTGAGTCTGATAATTTTCTGCTTGTGAATGCTATCGGGTGATCCAAGTCTCTTGCTCCTGGTTGCGCTAAGATAGCTCCAAGTGCTATTGCTAATGCATCTACATGTACATGGAATGTCTTTTCCCAATATGTAAATACCAATATTGGTGCGGTGACCATATTTTCCTTTAGGGTATCCAGATTATTACGTTAGGTCTTTCTCCCATGAGCGTGTTGTTCTTCCTCCAGCTGTCGCTTTCCTTTATGCACACTTTCTTGCATGCATGCGTGCTGTTATTTTTCCAGTTGTTACTTTAGTTTTCTACACTCTTTCTTTCCCATAATCATTCTTCTTTCCCCTTCGGCCTAGTGCCAATAGGCCCCAAATGTTGACATGTGACTCGTCCCGAGTCACCTAATTTCTCTATGCTTCCTCGATCTCCTTGGTGACCGTGTGGAACTTATCCTGCAACTCTGCTTCTTTTTTCAGCACCTACGTGGTTTTCTCCTTGATGGTGTCGACTATCTGAGCTACCACTTCCTCGCTCATCAGTCCTGGGCATTCTAGTTGAGTCTGTGCTGTATATTTTCTAGCTTATTTTGCCTGTGCAAGTACTTCTGCTACCCGTTCCTGCAATGGTTCTATTTGAGCCTGACACTCTTGTTTCTGTGTTTGTGCAATGATAAGTTCTACCTGTATCTTCTTCAACTCTTGCGTTCCCTTGACCCGTTCTAGAATTGGTATGGTATTTTGTTGCTGTTTAAGTTCTTGGATCGTTTCATTGATCCTCTCATCCTCCTTGTCCTAGTGTTGGACTTGTGGATCCTCTTTCAGCCTTGTCCAAAGTTGCGTTGTTTTATCCAACAAGTTGGTTGCCGTGCTAACCTACTTTTCTAGCTCTTGTAGTTGCATTTTTTCTTCTTGCTTCCTTTTCTCCTTCAGTGGTGGTGGATTTGTCGGTCTAATCTGTCCGCAGAGAGTCTCGATCTCCTTTTGATACTGACCAATTGCCTATGCAATCTGGTCGATCTTTTCTATGGATGGGAGTTCATTGCCTTGCGCAATAATTGGAAGTTTCCCAAAAATTTATTCCACTTTGCGTTCCAGCTCATTTCTGCGTTCCTTCTCCTCCTGAGTTTCAGATTTGGCCTACACACAAACTGTTTCTAGCACTTCCCACTTCTTTGTTGCTTGTTGTAGCTCAACTAATTTTTTATGTGCTCGCGACTACATTTTGTGGTCGACGCTAACCTGTAGATTGTATAATGCTCTTGATGGCATCTGTGTCAAGACCAATTGGATATGATCCAAATCCTTCAGTGGTGTCTGTCCCACAATTTCATCCATTCATAGCATGCTAGGATTTATGTAGACTATGGAATGTGCATGTGGCATCGGAAGAACTAGGTTGCATTCTTCTACCTCCACACTTTCTGTGGTTTGTGTGGTCGATGGATCTATGCCTCTACTAATACTCATGATCTGGGCTTCCCCGGATTTCTTAAGGAGTTGTCCCATTTCTGTCAATTCCTTCTACAGTTTATCCCTGTGGTGCACGGAATGATTGAAATACTCTACGGGGCAGTCTTTTACCATTCTATCAATCATATCTCCATCATCCTCCATGATTTTATAGTTCGGTGGTGGTTTTTGTACCTTCATTTTATTGCGCGCACCTGCTTCATGTACCGCTTGTCTCTTAGTTCCCCCTGGTTCCTATGTGATGGGGTTCAATGTGGTTTCCTATGCTCCCTCAACTGGTTTCTATTGTCCATTGGTCGGCTTAGTGGTTTTTTTCCTCCCCTTCTCTATCCATGGCTGCTTTGAGCCGCCGTCTACTTGATTCGACTTGGTTTGGCCTGTTCGTCGTTTCTTGGGTATTGGGATTTGTGGAGGTTGTGTTTCTACCTATGGAGCCCCTCCGTCTGTTGTTTGTCTCGGTACTTCTCTGGGTATGGTTGGAATCCTCCATTCATCAGGCCATTCACTGATGATCATGTTGATATCTTCGTCGGTGACACAATAGTGCATCTGTAGCCACTATTTATCCGGGTCTTGCCTTGGTTGTATCTACATGGCTTGTCGCCTAGCCCAGAAATTGGTGATGCCCCTGTATCATGCAACAACCTTTGGTGTTATTCTCCATTCTCGACGGATGGCTTCCTATATCTCCCATAGGTAAGCTTCGAATATGATTCCATTGTCCCTCTTATTCTTGTCTAGTGGTGCAGATCTCAGGACATGATATCTTGCTCCTCTTGGCTGTGGTGTGGTACAAAAGATGGCTTGTTCTAGTTCTCTCCATCCCATGAAATATATGAGAGTGATCATCCATGAGTAATGAAATTCCCTACCTACGTCCTGCGCATATTTGCAGTCTACTTGAAACAAGTTTGATAGGTATGGAACCCAACTCATGGAGGCACCTTCTGCACATTGAGCTGCAACAACAATTACTCCTACCTGTAATTCATCTTTGCAACATTTTCTTAGCAGTTTGTAGGATAAGATTTTTGTGCCAAATTGCATCGTGATATTGTTGATCTGTTTAATTATAATGCCTCTTGTTCCCTTGTCGGTGCCATATTTCTTCTTCATCTCTTCTGCCAATGTTTTTTACTTGGACTTATCATCTATAATCAGCATGGGATCCATACCCCGGGTGGGTAGTCATGTTATCTGTGCGATAAGTTTGAAAGTTATGGGGATGGGTTTCTCCAGCCATACATCCCCTCCATGCATAACTGCTAACTGTTGCTTGATGCATGCTAACACATATTGGCCTCTGCCAAAGTGTGGTATCTTCAAAAATCCTAGAATTCATGTTTTGTCCAGTCCATTTGACCACTGGTGTGGCTGAGTGATGGTTTCTCCAATTTGGTTCACGACTATTTTCTGCATAAAGACCTGTGGTGCAATCTCTGGATATTTGGTTTCATCTCCTACATCATGGTCAAAATACTTGAGCTTCCCAATGTGACCCAATAGTTGCGAGTCCACTTATACTCCCTTTGGTATGTGAGGTAGCACAATATCTGCAGCCAGTTTCTTTCGAGGTGAGCTCAGTATCTAAACTTAGTCCTCCTTCTATGTTGGTTGGCTTGAATTTCCAACAAATCCTAGTTGTTCCCTTTTCATCCACTTTGGCCACGCCCAGGTAGTGCCAGCGGTATCCTCGACTGGGTGACCTAAGCTGGAAACAGATCCATTTGTGGGTTACTATTTACCTTCTCGGGTTGTCTGAGTTATTGACCCAGGGTTCATGTCATTCGTGGTTCCAACAAAGGCTCTAAAACTATCAGCCCTCTTGGTAAACCACAAGTCAACACAACACCTAGAAGGTACTATGCAGTCTTACCCGAGATAGATTTAAATGGGTGACTGTAAGACTCATGTGTTTACAACCTAGGATAGAGTAGGGGATAGGGGTTTATTGATTAAATCCAGGTACCGTGAGTTGTAAGGTAAACTACTTATTCCTTGAATTCGCATACATATATCCCACAGTTTAATTCAATTTCTAAAAGAAAGTATAGACATGCATACATTCAACACATTACACAAATATTACCGTGGTTCACCCCTTTGTTAAACAACTGAGAGGGGGGGGTGAATCAGTTGTTACCATGCTTAAACAATTATGGTTCTTTTAAAATCTTTGTAGAGCCACTGAATGATGATCACAATAATGCAGGGAAATAAACAATGGCACTTTCAGCATCATTCACATATATGAGAAACACAGAGACAGATATTTCCTGAGGAAACCCATGTAGGGTAAAAACCTCTTTTCCTTTATATGATAAGTAATGGTTACATTCTTTACAGTATCATACATATGAGCACCAACTCATAATGAGGCTACAACCTCAATTTTGCAAGCTGCAACTTGCTGAGAGCACCAACTCTTTGTTTTCTCTAGAACCCACTAGAAGGAAACACCAACTCCCTGGTTTCTCTAGCACCAACTAGAAGGAAGCACCAACTCCCTGGTTTCTCTAGCACCAACTAGAAGGAAGCACCAACTCCCTGGTTTCTCTAGCATCAACTAGAAGGAAGCACCAACTCCCTGTGTTCAAGCACCCACTTGAACCTTTGAGGACACCAATCCTCCCTAGCTCCTCCCAACCACCCTGAAATATAAATCTTTGCTACTAAAACTTATTACAATGATATAATGTTCAACAAAGGCTTACCAGAATTATCACTATTCTGTTGCATTTCATTKCTCTATCTTCCTCATTGTCTTTCTGCACACATCACTTGTGCTTTCTGTTCTTCTGTTTTTTATGTTCTATGCTCTATGTCCATTCACTGCACAGTTCCTCTTCTGTGCTATTCAACTTCTGCACTCTCCTCCTTCTTCACATATGAATCACCTTCAACAACAACAACCACGACAACCACCAACAGCAACGACAACCTCATCTCTTCTCTATACCATGTATATATAGCTCCTGTGCTTCTCGTGCATTCAATATTTTCCATTCCTATGCATGCTCATACCGCGCCAATCTCCTCCACCTCTCAAGTGCTCTGCATGATCATCATCATAATTCTTCAGTTTCTCTGGCCATTTTTCCACGCGTTCAACATCACTAGATGTTATGTTTAGATTCCTCAGCCTCTCTGGCAGTTGGGACTCTTCGTCTTCTCTGTGACAGTCGAGCTCACCTTTTCTGTTTTTCCTTCACTTGGATGAAGCTTGGAGACTCTTCATCTCCTCTGGAGATCACACAAGGGTTTCTTCGAATTCTCTAGCAGACACCATCAATGGTTTCTGGTAGTTTCACTGTGTCGTGCATCAATAGCCCTCCGATCAACACTTGATCTGACGGTTCAGATTATATCGCGATTTCACCTATCGCGATATCAGGATTCTTGATGTCAATTTTCTTTGACATGTCTAATGCTCGATCCCCGATGCCTCTCCATTGACTAGAATCAATGATCTAGATTTGATCTTTATTCAATGAATTTGATTTAAGTCACGGTTTTTCATATCGAGAAATCGGGATTCCTGTTGCAATGTTTCTTTGTCATTTCCAAAACGCGATCCTCGAAACTCCGACGTGGTGTCCATCTGCTGACGTCACACGTGGATTGACACATGTTGAATACTGCCACGTGTCACTCTCATTCGTGACTTACATGTGCCTAAAATGTTGAATCAGTATGACACTTGTCATTACCTGGTTGTACCACGTGTTCCTAGCTGACGTGGTCTGCTGACGTGAGTTGGGTCGATGGTCTAGATCACATCTTGATCTGACGGTTCAGGTTCAATCGGGATTTCACACATCGCGATTTTGGGATTCTTGATGTCAATATTCTTTGACATCTCCAACTCTTGATCCTCGAAACCCCGACAGGGAGTCGGATCAACGGTCCACATAACCCCCTGAGATGGACGGTCCTCCTGCTTTCGAGATTTGTGAGCCCTCTACTCCTTGCACTTTTTAAAGATAGTGCAGGTTTTCCTCGATCCAACAGTTGTCAGACCCTGTGCTCAGATATGACACCTTTAACTTCAATTAGCCCTCCGGCTAAGCTCATGGTCCACGTGACCTCCCCCTATATGACCGTAGACAAACCTCCTCATCGGGGTTTCAAACTTTCCAATGTCGAAACATGTATGTCCTCAGGATTCGCGATCCCTCGAATCTCGATGTGCTCTTTACGCACTAGCTCTCCTGGCCCATATGACTGTTATCCCCATGACCGCAGTCTTACCACTCGTTGGGGTTTCGAGCTTTTCAATGCTGCAATGCATTGGCTCATGGGATTCCCGATAGGTGAAACCCCGATGAGTCAACCCTCCTTTCGGGATTTCACCTTGGATTTTCCCGATGGTAAACCTCGTGTAGCTCCTGTCCGATCTGACGGCTGACGGGATTTTTGAATGAGATCCAATGAGTCTCGATCTCTCCCTCCTGATCTTTGCACACTTTCCTCCCAACCTTGGGAGAATTACAAGTTCTTAATGGCCTCGACCTTTGTCTTCCTTCTCCTCTGCGAACTCCTGTATCTTGAGTTTTGTTGCGCGCATTCTCCTCAACGTTGTTCCTCTCCTCCCGAGATTTCACTTCTGAATCCCCAAGGGATTCTTAGACTTCTGCGCCTCTGCAGAGTCTTCACATGCACACTCTGATCCTACCATCTTCACTGTTGGACTTGCCATCAATGACAAGCATACGCTACCTGTTGAACATTTGCCAACAATATCCCCCTTTGGCATTGATGGCAACTAAGGCACCCGAATTCCTTTCTCCCCCTTTGACATCAATGTCAAAGAAGAGACATGCTCCCCCTAACAAGATGGACTCTTTTAGGTGTGAAACGAAATGACACCCATCTTCTGTCTGAAATATTCAAACAGTGTCTTAGCTAGGGGCTTAGTAAAGATGTCTGCAATTTGTTCTGCAGTGGGAATGTAATGGACCTGAACAATCTGATTGGTGACCTTCTCTCTCAGAAAATGATATTTTATGGGAATATTTTTTGTCTTGGAGTGGAGGAAAGGATTTTTAGACACACTGATGGAACTTGTGTTATCACAATGAATTGGGATCGGTGCAGTATATTTTACCTCTAAGTCTGCAAGTGTTTGAATCATCCATAATACCTGTGTGCAATAGGTAGCAACAACATTGTACTCTGCCTCTGTGGTTGATAAAGAAACAAAACCTTGCTTTTTACTAAGCACGACTACTAAGGAGTTACCCAAGAAGAAGGCTCCTCCACTGGTGCTTTTTCTCTCATCAACACAATTTTCCCAATCTGCATCTGAATAAGCAGTCAACAGAAGACTTTGATTTCTAGGATACCACTGACCATAAGTCATTGTTTCTTTTAAGTACCTGAATATCCTTTTGACAGCCTGCAAATGACTATGTTTAGGTGCAGCTTGATATCTTCCTACCATTCCTACAACATGCATTATGTCTGGGCAAGATGTTGTGATGTACAACAGGCTTCCTATCATTGATCAATATGAGCTTTGATCAACATCAGGTGAATCATCATCCTTGCTTAATTTACATCCAGTTACCATAGGTGTACCCACAGGTTTAGAATCTTCCATTTGAAACCTTTTCAACGTTTCTCTTAAATATTTTCCTTGACAAATGAAGATCCCATCGGGACTCTGATTAATTTGCAGACCAAGGAAAAATGGCAGTTCTCCTATCATAGACATTTCAAATTCAGACTCCATGGCAGAAGCAAACCATTGTACCAGTGAATCCTTATTACATCCAAAGATGATTTCATCTACATAGACTAGTACGATGAACAAATCATTATCCTCTGTCTTAACATACAAATTGTTGTCAGTTGTTCCTCTCTTAAACCCTTTGTCTTTGAGATACGTATCCAGTCTGTGATACCAGGCTCGAGGGGCTTGTTTTAAACCATATAAATCTTTCTTCAACTTGCATACTAAGTCAGGGTTATCAGACAATTTGAAACCCTCTGGTTGTTCCATATAGAC
>ML777761.1:699009-747890 GCA_009831015.1 Picea engelmannii | reverse complement strand
ACCTAAAGCCATGATGTAGGTTCTCATTCTAACTTTCCAGAAGGCAAAGTTTGTTCCATTGAACAGAGGGGCCTTATTGGTTGAATTTCCTTCATGGATTGACATGTTTAAGCTCTAGGATCTACCCTTAGATAAAAGGGGCCTGCTATGATACCAATTGTTAAACAACTGAGAGGGGGGGTGAATCAGTTGTTACCGTTCTTAAACAATTATGGTTCTTTTAAACTCTTTGTAGAGACACTGAATGATGATCACAATAATGCAGGGAAATAAACAATGGCATTTTCAGCATCATTCACATATATGAGAAACACAGAGACAGATATTTCCCGAGGAAACCCATGCAGGGTAAAAACCTCTTTTCCTTTATATGATAAGTAATGGTTACATTCTTTACAATATCATACATATGAGAACCAACTCATAATGAGGCTACAACCTCAGTTTTGCAAGTTGCAAATTGCTGAGAGCACCAACTCTTTGTTTTCTCTAGCACCCACTAGAAGGAAACACCAACTCCCTGGTTTCTCTAGCACCAACTAGAAGGAAGCACCAACTCCCTGGTTTCTCTAGCACCAACTAGAAGGAAGCACCAACTCCCTGGTTTCTCTAGCACCAACTAGAAGGAAGCACCAACTCCCTGTGTTCAAGCACCCACTTGAACCTTTGAGGACACCAGTCCTCCCTAGCTCCTCCCAACCACCCTGAAATATAAATCTTTGCTACTGAAACTTATTACAGTGATATGATGTTCAACAAAGGCTTACCAGACTTATCACTATTCTGCTACATTTCTTTTCTCTGTCTGCCTCATTGTCTTTCTACACACATCACTTGCGCTATCTGTTCTTCCTCTTTTTATGTTCTATGCTCCATGTCCATTCACTGCACAGTTCCTCTTCTGTGTTATTCAGCTTCTGTACTCTCCTCCTTCTTCACACATGAATCACCTTCACCAACAACAACCATGGAAACCACCAACAGCAACGAAAACCTCATCTCTTCTCTGTACCGTGTATATATAGCTTCTGTGCTTCTCGTGCATTCAATATTTTCCATTCCTATGCATGCTCATACCATGCCAATCTCCTCCACCTCTCAAGTGCTCTGCGTGATCATCATCGTAACTCTTCAGTTTCTCTGGCCGTTTTGCCACGCGTTCAGCATCACTGGATGTTATGTTGAGATTCCTCAGCCTCTCTGGCAGTTGGGACTCTTCGTCTTCTCTGTGACAGTCGAGCTCACCTTTTCTGTTTTAGTTACAGGCTTCCACCCCCATCCATCTGTCAATCCCTTATAAAAATAGTCTTCCTTCACTTGGATGAATCTTGGAGACTCTTCATCTCCTCTAGCGATCACACAGGGGTTTCTTCGAATTATCTAGCAGACGCCATCAATGGTTTCTGGTAGTTTCACTGTGTCATGCATCAGTAGCCCTCTAATCAACACTTGATTTGGCGGTTCAGATTATATCATGATTTCACCTATCGCGATATCGAGATTCCCGATGTCAATTTTCTTTGACATGTCTAACTCTCGATCCCTGATGCCTCTCCATTGACTGGAATCAACGGTCCAGATTTGATCTTTATTCAATAACTTCGATTTAAGTCGCAATTTTGCATATTGAGAAATCAGGATTCCTGTTGCAATGTTTCTTTTTCATTTCCAAAATGGGATCCTCGAAACTCCGACGTGGTGTCCATCTGCTGACATCACACGTGGATTGAGACGTGTTGAATACTGCCATGTGTCACTCTGATTCGTGACTTACATGTGCCTAAAATGTTGAATCAGTTTGACACTTGTCATTACCTGGTTGTGCCACGTGTTCCTAGCTGACGTGGTTTGCTGACGTGAGTTGGGTCGACGGTCTAGATCACATCTTGATCTGACGGTCCATGTTCATTCGGGATTTCATACATCGCGATTTTGGGATTCTTGATGTCAATATTCTTTGACATCTCCAACTCTCGATCCTCGAAACCCCGACAGGGAGTCGGATCAACGGTCCACATAACCTCTTGAGATGGACGGTCCTCCTACTTCCGGGATTTGTGAGCCCTCTACTCCTTTCACTTTTTAAATATCATGCAGGTTTTCCTCGATCCAATGGTGGTCAGACCCTGTGCTCAGATCTAACGCCTCTAACTTCAATTAGCCCTCAGGCTAAGCTCATGGTCCACATGACCTCCCCCTATATGACCGTAGCCAAACCTCCTCATCAGGGTTTCAGACTTTCCAATGTCGAAACATGTATGTCCTCAGGATTCACGATCCCTCGAATCCTGACGTGCTCTTTACACACTAGCTCTCCTGGCCCATATGACCGTTATCCCCGTGACTGCAGTCTTACCACTCGTCAGGGTTTCAAGCTTTTCAATGCTGCAATGCATTGGCTCACGGGATTCCCGATAGGTGAAACCCGGATGAGTCAACCCTCCTTTCAAAATTTCACCTTGGCTTTTCCCGATGGTAAACCTCGTGTAGCTCCTGTCCGATCTGACGGCTGACAGGATTTCTGAATGAGATCCAATGGCTCTCGATCTCTCCCTCCTGAGCTTTGCACACTTTCCTCCCAACCTTTGGAGAATTACAAGTTCTTAATGGCCTCGACCTTTGTCTTCCTTCTCCTCTGCGAACTCCTGTATCTTGAGCTTTGCTACGGGCATTCTCCTCGACGTTGTTCCTCTCCTCCTGAGCTTTCACTTTCGAATCCCTAAGGGATTCTTGGACTTTTGTGCCTCTGTAGAGTCTTCACATGCACACTCTGATCCTGCCATCTTCACTGTTGGACTTGCCATCAATGAAAAGCATACGCTACCTGTTAAACATTTTCCAACACCCTTCCTGGGATATGTCCACAAAGATTTGGCTCTTGGCTCTTTTATTATGGCATTTCTATATTTATGGCACTGTGCACTTACAATTCTCCAAAAAAATGGGTAAGATCTATGTGAGGCGAACTAGATCACACCAGGATCTACAGCCTACAGTATAATCCTTATATCTACCTCCCTCATATCTTCTTTTCTCAACATCTTATAAAATAGGTTCATACAACTAAAAATATTACATATCGCCTATGCTCCTACATGGTTATAGTCTCCAAAACTTCACTCCAAAGCCTAACCCTCAACAACAATAATAATAACAACAACCATCCCTATATGATACTTTCCTATCTATATTTATACATTTCGGGCTCTTCAACCTTTTATAAAATATTACCAAAACCCTAACCCTTATTACGTTAGGTCTTTCTCCCATGCACATGTTGTTCTTCCTCCAACTATCGCTTTCCTTTGTACACACTTTCTTGCATGCGCGCATGATGCTCTTTTTCCAGTTAATACTTCACTTTTCTAAACGCTTTCTTTCCCATGATCATTCTTTTTTCCCCTTCAACCTGGTGCCAAAAATCTCTATTTGATAGGTCTTGCATTTGGTCTCAAGGGGATCTTCATTTCTCCCATGGGCCCTTTAATGCCCTTCATGTCTGTGAACTTGGTTCGAAACAAGTCATGATATTCATGCAATAGTTTTGAGATCTTGTTGATAGTAGCATCACCCCAATAGTCTCGCACATTTTCTAATTTAGGTGTTTTCTCTGTTCCAATATTAACTTTATTAATTTTAATGGGTTGTACAACAAAAGGTATTTCAATCCCTGGTCCTTCTATGTCTTCGTGACCTTTAGTTTATGCAATGTTTACATATCTAGGGTCATCATCCTCATCAACATTAATATTGTAACAGTTGTTGATCCTCTAAATTGACATCCCCACTACCATATTATACTCCTCATTTATACCTTTTGGCCTACTTAAGCTTGGATAAATGACAAATAACACTATCTCTAGTCACTTATAAGGTCACGAGGTAAAGTATATTTGAATTCATGCATTTTTTGGTTTATTAAGCTAGGAGATTAAATATTTCATGTACTAATGTTTAAATTGCCATATGTAGCCTTTGACCTTTGGAAAAGTCTGACACTCATATGTTAGCCAAGCCATCCAGTACTTATGCACCAGATCACTCACTGTCTGAATCCGGTACCAAGAGAACCTCCTGTTCAGATCCGGTACCTACAGATTACTCATTGTCGTGATCCGGTACCAACGTCTGCATCCTGTTTTAGTCTGGTACTAACCAATTGTGTGTTGTTCGGATTCGGTACTATCCACTGTGTCTCACCTATCATGATCCAGTACCAGTAGAAGAAACAGAGTATGCCAACTTTAGCTCCGGATCGTGCCTAAGATTGTTGTTGAATGTTTATTAGATCATAAAATTTTCTAGAAAGACTATGTTAATCTAGTTTGATTATTGCTTCATCCTCATGCACTCTGTGTCATGAGGATGAAGCTTAAAATATGTAACCGAATGTGTAAATTTGACAATCATTGATCTGCTGAAGATTTCACCTCCTTTTGTTTCATGACTGAGACTGTTTAAATAGTCATGGCAAGGATGGTGAGAGATATATAGAGAGATAGCATAACACATCATGTTAGAGAAACATTGCATATTGTAGAACATATCTCGAGTTTGAGTTTAATCGAAGAATTTCATTTATTTTCATGTCTTGATTATCAATGAATGAATGTGAATTGAGTTGTTATCATAGTCTAATTTCATGTTTTCAGATATGAGTAAGAGTGATGTGTTGATTTAAGACCAACTTATTGTAGACTCCACTCATTGACCCATTGAAGTGACAAGGGCCCACCACCCAACAGAGGTTAGCATTATTGTAGATTAGTGTTAGTATTTGATTTAAATAGTATAACTATTAGATTAGTGGAAGCTTTGATTCCTTAATTTAATTCATCATCTCTGACAGTTTCAGATGTTAGTAGCACAATTCAGTTTAGGATTTTGATTATCTGATTTCTTAAGATCTTTACTTACTCTGTTTTTGCATATGCCTTGTTTCTATTTTTATGAATTTCATTTCTCTTAGTAAACATAAATGTTGGTAGCAATAGTCAAACATATTTGGAAAAGAACTAGTGAATTTCACAATAGATCATTGTGAGCCACAACATATCCAACATACTGGCTACTGAACTACCCATGATATGCCTTGATGATTGATGTGTGATTTCCTTTTTAGAGTATGATTGCATAGTTAACTTTCTGGGTCAGATAACAGAGTTGATCTATCAAAGGAATCTATCTCATACTTGCATGTGCCACAATGGAGTAGATAGCCTCTCTATGAAGGACAACCAAAGTGTGTTTTAGATTGATAGTTTGATTTATTTTTAGCATGCATAATCCAGATTAGTTCTATACTCATGACATTAGAATTACCTCTCTTACTAGTGTCTTGTAACTCTGTTTATTACGAATCCCGGATTGATAATTAATGTGTGCATTATAATAATCATATAAGCAACACAACATTTTGGCGCCATTTTCGGGGACTTGCAAACGGTAGGAAGTGATTTTATCTTAGATTGTTTGCATAGTTGTTTGAATAATTTTAAGGGCTAATTGAGGGAGGAGGATAAAATGTTTAAGACGTGAGTGAAGAGCCACATGGCTGCTATAGTAGGTTTCTCCAAAGCTATGTTGTCTTCTTACCTTCCATATAGAACTAGGATTTTAATTGAGTTAAGTATCAAATTTTTATGCATAGATATAGAGATAATAAGGGTGGATTTGTAAGTTCTAAATATTTGAAAACAAACCCCCACACTAACTCAACTGACATTGGTGCAGGAAGAATTCCACTAGGAGGAATTTCAAGGGAAGCCAGTGAGGCTCCATAAGAAGGACCTAGAACTGAAGAGTCAGTATTGGGGCAGATAGAACGTGAATCTGCTGAAGAAAATGAGAATTTAGAAGAGACACAAAATCCAGTTTTTTAACCATCTATCAATGGAGGAGGAATACCTAGCGAAATGGTAGAAGAATAAGTAAATGAAAATGAAGCCACTGAGACTGAGACCTTCGGGCTTCCAATCTTGGATATTTCCATAAATATCAGCATGAAGAACATCCCACTGTCATCATTACCCACTTTCATAGGTATGTCAACTGAAGATCCATACTTACTTTTATTCGATTTTGACATATTATGTAGGAGCTATAACTATTCAGACGATGCCTAAAAACTTAAGCTCTTTCCAGCCACATTAAAGGACTTAGCCTTAATATGGTTCATGAGCTTAGGAGAAAATACAATTCTCTCTTAGGATCAGATGAAAGACAGATTTTTACGGAAATATCAAGACTATTGTAAGGATAATGCTAAAAATGACATCTTTAAAATTTAGCAAACTGAAGATGAAAGCCCTAAAGACTACTTAGAAAGGTTCTTATACAACTATGATAAATCAAAATTATTCACCATAGACCCAGCTATAGTAAGAACAATATTTTTGAAAGGTCTTAGAGATGACTACATATAATTGTTAAATTTGTTAAGTTCAGGAGATGTGTGCCAAAATCCCTTTGTAGAAATTGTAGATTGTTGTAGGAGATACTCAAGAGGACAAGCTAAAACAAGCAAAGTACCAAGAGATCCTTCAGCAAAAATTTAAGACAAAACTCAGGGACTGTCACTAGAATTGAGTTAGGAAAATTATTAGAAAACTTTAAAACAAACATCTTGAGCACAACTAGTAACCAGTTAGATACCCTAAAATTGAAAAAGAAGAAAGAAGAAAATGTTGTTTTTGCAATCTTTTGTCCTAAATGTAGAAAGAGGCACCCTGAGAAAGAATGCCCATTAAATTTCATAGAGGTCTGTGGCCTATGTACACTGGAGCACCCCACATCTGAATGTCCAACTTTGCTTGAGCTACAAGCCATTTATAGGGGAGGAGGAGTCTCACAAGAACAACTGTACCCTTTTAGGAGGCCTTGGAGAGCACAAAACCCCAATACATTTTATGACCCTAATACACAATATTAGCAACAACAATGGGCTCCTTCTCTAATTTCCTATCCCTAATGGACACCTCAACAAGCTCAAATTCAACCTTGGCAACAAGGTTGGAGGGGACATGTGTATGGGATTCCCTCTTACCCAACATATCCATAGTATCCTGCAAACATTTCCCAATTACTACCTAGATTTAACCCACCTCAAATACAAACTTTACCTCCACCTCCTATACAACAACAATTCATAGTACCCTTGAACCCTAACCAACAACAACGAGCACCTATAAATTCCAATCAACAACCAAAAATCCAAGCTTCCCACAAGCTTCCTAGACCAACAACTATTCTTTCCCAACCAATTCCTAACCCCAATAATCGACCCACCCACCCTGTACAGAATGCATAAGTCCAAACCTTTCCCACCTATGAAATTCAACTAAGATCTATCAAAGTTGTAAATCAATCAAATTCTAGAGTAATAAATCAAGAAGAAAATGATAATCATTCTTAACAAGAAAATACTCAAACCACCCCTGTAGAAGGAGAGGATTCCCTTCATATTCCAACCACTTCTCAGTCCGTAGGAGTACCTCAACAAGTTAATCTTCCACCCTACCCTAAAAGACTATTAGAGAAGAAACCTGAGCCACCCTTGCACAAATATATAGAGGATGAGTTATGAAATGTATGTGTAAAAATACCTCTACTGCAAGCCATTAGGGATATCCCCATATATACCAAAATCATGAGGGATAGTTTCCTTAAGAAACCAGGAAGGAAGAAGAAGGAACCTCCCCTTGGTTAGGTGGTAGGACAATTATCTAAATTTATTTATGAAATGCCATATAAATATAATGACCCTGGGAACCCAGTCGTCTCTGTTGAAATTAATGGTATTTCCTTATCGAACAGACTATTGATCTAGGTGCAACAATTAATGTGATTCCTTTTCACACTATGAAAAAACTCCAAATCAACCAGTTAAGACCAACCCAAACCATGATAGAGTTGGTAGATAAGTCAGTTATTAGCCCTGCAGGAAGTTTAGATGATGTCACAGCCACACTAGCTTCTTAGTAGTATCCAGTAGAATTTTTACTCATCTATTCTAAATCGTCCTCCAAACCAGGACACCCTATGGTTCTTGGCCTCCCTTGGCTAGCCACAATAGATTCCTTTATCAATGTTTGGTCTAGCATGATGACTATATCGAATGGCACACATAGCCAAAAGCTTGTCCTCTTCCCTCCTCCTCAACTAGCACAAGAAATACCTGTTTGGCTAGAAAACCCTTATGGAGAGGAAGATTGCATCAGACCCATGTTAACACTTGAACAAGTAAGAGGAATTAAATAACAATCAAATGAACAAGTCTTAAGTTTATTTTTGGCTGATACGAACTGCATTGAATATCCTAGGTCTTTTGCATAATTGTCACATATTTTCAGTTCCAAATTTCAACAAACTTGGCATCCTGAGATCACCCAATTATATACTTTATCACCAACTTCCTCAGATAAGGAAGAAAGTAATGAACTTTTTGAGATTAGTCTAGGAAAATCTCTATATATCAACTCTAGTTTGGAGCCAGAACAAAAGACACAAGTAATTGAAATGCTCCAAAGACAATTTGATGCCTTTTCATGGGATTATGTAGACATGAAAGGCATTCATCCTGACACATGCACACATCATATATACACCAATGACCAAATCACACTAGTTAGGCAGCCTTAGAGGAGGATCAATCCAACCCTTAAAGATATTGTAAAGGAGGAATTGCAAAAACTCCTTCGAGCCAATCTCATATACCCCATTTCAGATAGTCAATGGGTGTCTCCACTTGTCATAGTTCCCAAGAAAAATGGTAAGTGGAGAATATGTGTAGACTTTAGGGAGTTGAACAAGGCCACCCATAGGGATTATTTTCCCTTACCATTTATTGATCAGGTGTTGGATACCTTGTCTAGGAAGAAGTATTTCTCATTCCTAGATGGGTTTAGTGGTTATAACCAAATACAAATAACACCCGAAGACCAGGAAAACACCACTTTAACCTGCCCATGGGGAAGCTATGCTTATAGGATTCCTCCTTTTGGACCTTGCAATGCCTCAACCACTTTTCAAAGGGTTTTCCTAGCCATTTTCTCTAACTTGACCAATGATTTCATGGAAATCTACATGGATAACATTATAGTACATCGAGATGACTTCCAGGAAGATTTGCCCAGTCTCGAAAAAGTCTTGATTAGGTGTAAGGAAACTAATCTTTCCCTAAGAAATGAAAATTCAAAGATGATACTCACTGAAGGAATTGATTTGGGACATCACATTTATGGTTCTGGAATTAGAGTTGACCCCACAAAGATTCATATTATCACACAAATTAGAATACCTTCCTCACAAAAAGAAGTTCGCATCTTTTTAGGGCATGTTGGCTACTATAGAAGATTCATTATGAATTTTACAAGCTTAGCTACCCCTTTATTCAAGTTATTATCTAAAGAAGATTAATTTAATTGGAATGATGAATGCCAAGTATCTTTTGAGATTCTGAAAAGAAATTGTCAAGTACCCCTGTGTTAAAAGGACCAAATTGGTCCCTTCCTTTTCATATATGTACTGATGCCTCAGACACAACCCTGGGGGAAGTTCTTGGACAAAGGGAAAATCAAATGCCTTATTCTATTTACTTTGTCAATAAAAGAATTTCCCCAACAAAAGTTAATTATACGGTCACAAAAAATGAATTGTTATCTGTAGTCCATGATATCAATAAATTTAGACACTATATTACAGGATATCAAGATTTTGTACACACTGATCATTCAAACATCAAATTATTAATGAACAAACTTGTAAAAAACCCTAGATTTACAAGATGGTTGTTATTATTACAAGAGTTTAATATCAATATTATTGATAGACCTAGTAAGGATAATCTCGTGGATGATTTCTTATCTAGAATGATTCATCTGGGAGATAATGCACTAGTAGATGATAACTTTCCTGATGAAAATTTGTTTTCTATTTCTACATTTACTCCTTGGTATGTAGATATAGATAACTATCTTGTGATAGGGAAGATGCCTCAAAAATTGTGTCCTAGAGAAAAACAAAAATAAATTCAGCTAAGTGCAAACTACATGTGGCATGATGATTGTCTTTATAAAAAAGGGCCAAATTTGGTAATTAGAAGATGTGTAAGGGAAGATGAGATCCATGATATTATGCAAGATTTCCATGATGGTCCTTGTGGAGGCCATTTTTCTGGCAAGAGGACTGCCTATAAAGTTCTACAATCTAGCTATTATTGGCCTAATATTTTCAAGGATGCCGGAACTTATGTACCCAATTGTGTTGAATGCCAACGAATGGGTAAGCCTACTACACGAGACCAAATGCCACTTCAAGCCGAGGTAGTCATTGAACTTTTTGAAAAATGGTCATTAGATTTTTTAGGGCCCATTAATCCTGCATATAAAAAGAAAAAGTATATACTTGCATGTATTGACTATGTGACTAAGTGGGTTAAAGAAAACTCTTTACCGTTTGCAAGTGAAAAATCAATGATAGATTTCCTTTTTAACGACATTTTTACTAGATTTGGTGTACCTCGAGAAATTGTGACTGATCATGGGACTCAATTTACCTCTAATCTAGTCAAAGGTGTTACAGAATAGTACCAAATCAAGAATAGGAAATCTACACCTTATCATCCACAAGCGAATGGGCAAGTAGAATCTACCAACAAAGTCATTGAGTCCATTCTTACTAAAACAATACAGCTACAACACAAAGATTGGGTTGATATATTACTAGAATCCTTATGACATACACCTTATGAGTTGGTGTATGGGAAGCATGTGCTTCTCTCCATAGAATTCCAGATCAAAACCTTCAAGAATGTTGTACAAGATGGAATGAACTTAGATGAAGCCCAACAACAAATACTCTTGCATATTAATGAGATGGATGAAATCAGGCAAGAAGCACGTCCAAGAACCACCCTTATTCAAGAGTAGAGGACAAAATGGCATGAAAAGTATCTCAAAAAGAAAAAAATTCAACCGGGAGATTGGGCCTTGTTGTATGACAACATGTTCAAGAAATTCAAAGGTAAGTTAACTACTCGTTGGTTGGGACCTTACGATATTGAAATTTTCTATGATAATGGTTCAATCGAGATAAATAAAATTGATGAACATCAGACACCCCTACTCGTGAATGGTCACCGGTTGAGAATTTATAACAAACCCCTGTCAAAAGAGGAATTTTTGACACATGTGCTACAAAATTCAGATATGCAGGTGATCAGTAAGGAAGGATATCTTCCTATGAATCCACATTGTTTGATTGATTTATTTTTTAAAAAACTTTGTGCATAGGTGTGTGGGTTGTGTTTTGTTAATAAGCTGGAGGTAACAATGGATTCTTACCTCCTTTGTTTTACTTTCACATTTTTTTTTGTTACTAGATTTCTGTAATTTATTTGATCTTTCACAAACTTGCTAAAACATTAGTTTGTAAGAATCAACAATACTTTGTTCTAGTCCGGTACCAACAGTGTTGGTCTGGTACCAGAAGAATGTCCCTATCCAGTACTATCAAGACATATCATCTAATTGAAAAATAATGCTATGCCTATTTCAATATCTAATGTCAATTAATATGAAGTGTGAAGTCATGTAGTAACCACTTAAGATGGAACCAAGGATTTGACTGCAACATCAAATGACATCTTTTATGAAGAAATAATTTCTTTTGGTTCAGTTGTTGGCTAAAGGGAAGTATTTTAATTTCTTTTGGTTCTGTTGTTGGTTGAAGGGAATTATTTTAATTTATTTTGGTTATGTTTCTTGAGAGAGAAGATATAATTTCTTTTGCCTACATTGTTTAAGGAACCATGCTTAACCTGATTTAGAGTTTATCAAAAATTCCAATACAAACAACATCAGTTCTTCAGCATGATTAAAGGGATTAAAAATATTAGCCTACAAGTAACTATTTCACCCTAACTAGACTTCAACAATAATCATTGGATTATCTTTACTAAAGAGTAGCGTATGAGTAGATGAACACTCTCTATCGTGGGACCACTAGGAAAATTTTATGGAAGAGGATCCATCAGTACCCTAAGGTAACTTTAGGTCATTATCTTATGGAAAAACTTAGATAGACCATACATCTAGAATGTTATAAAGAAATAACATACATACATGAGTTTATTTTTCCTTCAAACAAATATTTAAAGACATCCAAATAAGAGAGTATATATTCTAACCCAATACCATCCCATCCTGTAAAAGGGTTTTCAGAAGAGCCTCCCTTTGTCACCTGTGAAAAATAACTCTTTAACAAAAACAAAAATAGGTGACTATGGACACAAAGCCTTTGATGGAAAAAGGGTTCAAGAGACTAACTCGTCGGGATACTGAATAGGTATGCTGGCAACGAGTACCGATCTGTGGTATGACTAGGAAAACCCATCAGGGTACTGAACAGGCTTGCTGGAAATGGGGCATTCTGCCTGGGAAAAGTATGTCTCTCACTAAACATCAAAACTACCCCACCAGAGTACTGAACAGGCTTGCTGGAAATGGGTTCTGGTTTAAGAAATGTCTCATTTATACTTGTTTGATTGAAAAATTCACTTTTGTCATTTAAAAAATGAATACTACAAGAACAGGTCATTATTTTCATTTATAATACACAACTTCCAGATTAACAAACAAAATGAATACTACAAGCAAATGTGCATTTGAGAATTACCCTAAGTCAACTTTACCGGTCTGACATCTAAATCCTACATTACCTAAGAAGGAAACTTCTTAAGAGTGAGACCCTGACTAGGGAGTCTAATCTACTTATACTGTGAAATTTATCCATAACATCTAATGATAGTAAATCTATGAAGCCAGTTACGTTGGATCTATTCTTATGGAAAAATACAAAACCCCCCTGTTTTCATTGCTGAATGTTGTGCTTGTCAATAAGTCACCAAAGGAAAGGAAATTTCATTTTTAACAACAAATAAGGCATGAGATCATATGCTAGGTGGCATATGTACTTTTGGAATTTGATTTGATTTCTCTTCTCTTATGTATTTTCTTTCATTGTGATACAGTGTCTTGGATCTTTTTGCATAAGGATATGCAACACCTTTGTCACGAGGTAGGGTCAAAGAGCCTCTTTCAGGACTATTTTCCAGACTCACATCTCATCCTCAGAGACTAGCATGTTCACCTTACAACCCTGCAGAACCAGACACAAAGGAAGAAATTCAAAAACAAGAACATAATAAAGAAGTTTCATGAAGTACAAGAAATTCCAATACTCCATAAAAGTCCATCCTAAAAGATGAACTTTGATAATATACAATCTCCAAATACAAGGAAATGCTTCTGGTCATGAATATCATATGGGTATTGGTTATTCAATGGTAACAACAAAGGTAACATGGTATCATTTATTTTCCTTTGCTTATAAAATTACAATAGGTATGGAATTGTATACTAGATCTTATGACCTTATTGTTAAGACCATGCACTTAACTTTTACTTCCCTCATACCTATATGCTTAACCTTAATCAATTTCCTCACCACATAAGCGCTTGAAAAGACGTTGAGGGAAAAATCACATCAAATGTGTGAATATAGTTATGAACTGAAATGAGTATTCCCAGTAATGATGAGCCACAACTTTAAACCAAGAATGTGCTTTACCCTTAGTAATCACGAATCTACCTTGTATCATTCAGCATCAAATTCACCGCTTGAAGGTCCAATTGCCTATCCCAAAAAACAATGTTGCTTTTTCTACCAAACATCCCTTTCCCATCATTATACTAACGACCATAAATGAAATGGCTTACCTGGGTGGCAAAGCCATCGAGATGAGCCTCATCTCATCTTAATTTCCTTCACAACATCTTTACTTGAAACCACCTTTTGAATTATCGATGCCATCACTGTTTTCCCTACCATTACCCATCTTTCTCCATTACAGAGCCTATTATTTAACCTGATATCTCCTCTCTGCAGTATCCGGTACCAAACCCTTACGCTCACAATTTACCAAACTCTTATGCTACAACCTAGTTTATACTCACAGTTTATAAGGATGGTTCTGAGAAGGCATGAACCGGTCTTCTAGATTTATAGGGAGACCGTGGAGTTCCAACTATGTAGAGATAAGTATACTAGAGTGGGTTGGATTCTGTTTTTAGAAAAAATCACAGGTTTTCATGAGGGGGTATCTCATGCATTTACCCAAAGTTACGATGGATAAATTGTGCACATAGGTAACCTGCAACTAACAATCAATGAATCAACTCTAAGGGAGGCCACGAGATTACCTAGCACATGAGACAAGTATTTCAAAGGAATAGGAATCAATAAGGAAATGTGCCAAATATTTATGAAAGAAGACCATCAACACCCTAATTGGAAAAAGGGGATTTCTAGAAATTATATCAAGGAGGAATATCATCCAATGCTTGTCAACCTCCAATGATTCCTCACTTGTGAAGGCAGGTATGTTGTAGCTTTCCTATATCACCTTAGGATTTTGTTTCATTTTGAAGGAGGTCCTGAGATTGAATTTCCATACTTTTTATGGATGAGCCTGAACAAGATGGTGAGAGGTGTCAAATCCTTATCTAAAAATGAAAAGACTAGTATTTATCATCAGGGTCTTATCATAATGCTAGTTATACATGAAATCAGGAAGAAAAGGTTTAGTTGGAAAACCGTCATCACTTAACACTTTTCCACAGAAAATGAACCTGTAGAGGAAGCCCAGCCTGCTCCAGATGAAGATGTGGAGCCTAAGAAGAAAAAGGGTAATAAATACAAAGTATTTCCATCATCCTCCAAAGCAGTGAGCCAAAATATAAAGCTAGGATGAAAAAAGACCGAAAAACTCATAACTCTTCAAGTAAACAAGTAGGTCCCTCTTCCTCGGTTAATAAGGCGCTTAAAAGTTAATAATCGAAAGATAAATATGAATTAGTAGAATATATATCAACAATATCACTTGAGGAGAAGGGTCATAAATCAAAACCCTTAAGGAAAGAGAAGAGTAGCTCAAAGCATAAAGGTGAACGGTCTATAGAACAACCTCCTGTAACCATTCCACATATAGAAAAGAGGAAGAGGAATATTTTTAGCACTTATGAGAATAAGAATCCATCACCTCCTTATAAGAACAACACAAGGAGCATGGAAAAGAAATGAAAATTAGTTGTTAATCCTCTTATACATGAAGACCCAACATCTTTTACCTTCTCTCCTCTAGACCTACCAGTCCAGGATGACATCCCTAGCTTAACTGAGGAGAAAGTTACTATTACTTTGTGTGGGATGAGAGAGGAAGTGGAGGAAAAAGAAAACATCTAGTTGGAAACAATGGAGTCAATGAAGACCTTAACAAAAGAACAAATGAGAAAGAAGATTGAGGAGCTACAAAAACAAAACTAGGAACTAAAACAAGAGGTGAAGGAATACTAGCTACTGGATAGGTATATCAAGAAGGAAAATGAGAAACTGAAGGCAACAAGCCAACAACTACAATATGACCATGAAGAGACTTCTAATAGGCTCAAAAAGGTACTAAGACTCTTACAATACACTAGGGTCATAAAAAGGGAGTTGAAAAAAGAAGCCTCAGTTGTCAACATCATTGATCCACAAGAGTAAAGAGAATGGAGTCTCAAGTTTTGTAAAATTTTGAGTATGTTTCAGTTTCACGAGGACATGAAATGATTTTGGCATGGGGGAATGTTAAGCCTCTAAATTGACATCCCCATTACCATATTATACTCCTCATTTATACCTTTTTGGACTACCTACGCTTGGATAAATGACAAAGAAAACTATCTCCAGTCACTTATAAGGTCATGAGGTAAAGTATATTTGAATTCAAGCATTTTGTGGTTTATTAAGCTAGGAGATTAAATATTTCATGTAATAATATTTAAATTTTCATATGTAGCCTTTGACCTTTGGACAAGTCCGACACTCCTATTTCAGCCAAGTCATCCAGTACTTATGCGCTAGATCACTCACTATCTGAATCTGGTACCAAGAGTGCCTCCTGTTCAGATCCAGTACTCACAAATCACACGTTGTCACGATTAGGTACCAACATTCGCAGCATGTTTTAGTCCGGTACCAACCAATTGCGTGTTGTTCAAATCCGTTACTATCCACCGTGTCTTACCTATGATGATACAGTACCAGTAGAAGAAACAAAGTATGCCAAGTTTAGCTCCAGATGGTGCCTAAGATAATTGTTGAATGTTTATTAGATCATCAAAGTTTCTAGAAAGACTATGTTAAGATAGTTTGATTATTGCTTTATCCTCATGCACTCCATGTCATGAGGATGAAGCTTAAAATATGTAATCGAATGTGTAAATTTGACAATCGTTGATCTGCTGAAGATTTCACCTCCTTTTGTTTCATGACTGAGACTGTTTAAATAGTTGTGGCAAGGATGGTGGGAGATATATAGAGAGATAGCATAACACAACATGTTAGAGCACCGTTGCATATTGTAGAACATATCTCGAGTTTGAGTTTAATAGAATAATTTCATTTATTTTCATGTCTTGATTATCAATGAATGAATGTGAATTGAGTTGTTAGCATAGTATAATTTCATGTTTTGAGATCTGAGTAAGAGTGATGTGTTGATTGAAGACCAACTTACTGTAGACTCCACTCGCTGACCCATTGAAGCGGCAAGGGCCCACAACCTAACAGAGGTCAGCATTCTTGTAGATTAGTGTTAGTATTTGATTTCAATAGTATAACTGTTAGATTAGCTGAAGCTTTGGTTACTCAATTTTATTCATCATCTCTGACAGTTTCAGATGTTAGTAGCACAATTCAGTTTAGGATTTTGATTATATGATTGCTTAAGATCTTTACTTACTCTGTTTTTTCATATGCCCTGTTTCTGTTTTTATGAATTTTATTTCTCTTAGTAAACATAAATGTTGGTAGCAATAGTCAAACATATTTGGAAAAGAACTAGTGAAGTTCACAACAAATCATTGTGAGCCACAACATATCTAATATATTGGCTATCGAACTATCCATGATATGCCTTGATGATTGATGTGTGATTTCCTTTTTAGAGTGTTATTGCATGGTTAGCTTTCTGGGTCAGATAACAGAGTTGATCTGTCAAAGGACTCCATATCATACTTGCATGTGCCACAATGGATTATATAGCCTCTCTGTGAAGGACAACCAAAGTGTGTTTTATATTGATATTTTTCTTTATTTTTAGTATGCATAATCCAGATTAGTTCTATACTCATGACATTAGAATTACCTCTCTTACTGGTGTCTTGTAACTCTGTTGATTATGAATCTTGGATTGATAATTAATGTGTGCATTATGCTAATCATATAAGCAACACAACAACAATTATGTAACTATTGAAGAGGTGCAGTCCATTCATCTCCTTCTTGGGTAAAAGGGAGGTTAGGTGCCTGCTCAAAGACCTTTTGTCTCATAGTTTGTGAATCTTGATCTACTGTAGGGTATTGACTCTCAAATAAAAACGTAGCTATAAAGTTTTGATTCATTCCATACCCGTTTGTCGTCATGAGGCGTAGTTCTTCTTGAAGATACTAGTTGACAGGCGTAGTATCCAAGGTATTTATGAACTTATGCACCCACTGTTCTTTAGGAATGTTTCCATAGGCCTCCTCACAACTTTGAATGTGGTCCTTAGGACAACTCTATCCTGTGTGACAAACTTCGCATCCTTCATCTTGGTCTGAAAAGCGCATTGTTAATAAGGTGTGACATTGTACCCATTATGCGATGTTATTCTTGTGTGCTCCCCACCATCTAGCTGGCGTGGTTTTCAAGACTTCATCCAATGCCAACATCCTTTGTTGTACTGGTATAATTTTCTCAAATTCAGCTAGATATGTCTCTAAATGATTTAAACCATCAAATGTTGGAAGATTACTTACTTCTATGCCAATATAGTGAAATGCTTTGGTTAGTCTGGCACATCGTCGTGTGGAGACTTCATACATCATTTTCTATAAATTTTCTAATTCCTCTTATGAGTGTGATGAACATGCACTTTCACTTTGCCAACTGAGATTTTCGTCTGTTGTAGGATTAATGTAATCCTGTTGTCTTTCTTTCAGCTTGTAGATGTTCTCTAGCTCATACGTATGGTCTTCTTCCCTGATAGGTTCTATGTATCTACGACCTTCATCCGGGTCGAGAGGTGCAATGAATTTAAGGCCATTACCCTCAAATTTCATTCTTCTCTTCTTTAGGTCAACAACAATCGAATTGCTGAAAGCCCAATCAATTCCTAACAACATAGGATAGGGGAAAATATCATCAACAATTTCAATCACCTCAAAATCTATAAATGTCCTTATCCCATCAACATCTACAGGAACATGCTCTAGTCTTACAAAGGGGCTCACCGCCTGCTGATTAGCCATTCTGAGCCTGATAGGGGAATAAATCAATATAGGTTTTCCCATCAGTGCCCAAGTATTATTCTTCATCACATTGACTTCTGATCCCAAGTCGAGGACCACATATTCCACATCATAGTCTCCAATCTGAGCACTAAGGTGTAAATCCTTGTTTGTCCTTCTCTTTCTAGATACTTGATGTACTTCTTTATTCAACATAGTACATAATAATTCCATAAGATTGCTTACCTATTTTCCTTGCCTAGGTGAGGAAGACTGATCGAATGCTAGAGGAATTCCACATTCCCTTACTTCTAGTTGTGCCTTAGATGAATAATATTGTCCTTCTACAAATTATTTCCTTGCCTCTTCAAAAGTATGCCTCTCTCCTTGGGTCAAACAACTATGCCTTCTCTACAACTCTTCTATTCCCTGATCCTTCTACAGTCTTTACTGAAGTCACTCTATCTTCTCCTGTAACAACGCCTCCTCTAGTAATAACAATGAATCTAGGGTCTTCACCACAATTTTCTGTTGATATTAATTGTACTTGCTGGTTTCCTCCTCGTCTCTCCTAGAGTTTGGCCAACAATACTGGACAATATTCAATGACATGGTCGAACGAATTACAATAGTTTCAAGTGGTACAAGGGTTCTAACAATCCCTTACCAAATGTCCTAGTTG
The DNA here is from genome assembly GCA_009831015.1 of Picea engelmannii. Lineage (NCBI taxonomy): Eukaryota > Viridiplantae > Streptophyta > Pinopsida > Pinales > Pinaceae > Picea > Picea engelmannii. The sequence goes on along the minus strand of ML777761.1, from coordinate 728,836 downwards.
TGCATAGTTATAAAAAATAATATGAACTCTACCTTGACCCATGCCTCCACCTCATCCTCTTCCCCTGAATCCACCACGAGGGTTGAAGTTTTTTGTACCTGGGGAGATGAACTATGCATTATTTCCTTCTTGTTGTGTTTCTCCCTGAATCTTATATGTATCCCTTGATCTTTCATGCATAAGGTCATAAGACCTATGATGCTTCTCATCGTGTGCCACAGACTTTTAGAATGTGTAGTAAAGATTGGTAGGTGTTTGGACATATTTTTTCATATAATAACATTCACCGGGGCAATGTCTAGTTCTACATACCTCGCACTAGGGTATAGTAGCCTGATTCAAAGGACTAGGTGCCCCATAGGCCAAGTATTCATGAAATAGGGGGCATTTCTCCTTGTCATGGCCCTCTGATTTACATCTGATGCACCAAATATCTTCTCTTTTCTCTTTTCCTTTGTCTTTATTCATATCTTCGACCTATAAAGATAAACTAGTTAATTGATTTAAGATTTGGCTCATACCTGGGCTAGCTTGTCCTACAGGGGTTGCTTATAGTTTCATGGCGATATCCAAGGATTCATCCTACAAAGTGACTTTCTGTTGCATCATAGGAACTCTGATATGTGGCAAAAGAGTAGTGATGAACCATTCTTTATTTTGTTCATCCGGAATCTGAAAACTTAAACGGCCTATCAGAGTCTTATATCTCTGATCAAACTCCCAAACAGGTTCAATGACCTTCTACTTGATTTCTTTCATTTTTGTAATGCACTGTGACTTTGACTTAGGTTTCTTGAATTATGCACTCAACGTGGTCTTAATTTCATTCAATGGTTTAGGCTATCTAGGTCCTAAAAAAAACTTCATATACTAGTTTAGAGTGTGATCCCTCAAGTTAGTACTAAACTGAGTTCTCTTAACAGCTTCATCAATGACTTTCTTGATGCTCCATACAGCTTCACATAAGAACCAGTGTTGGTCAGGATCTTCAGATCCATCTCCTCTAAATATAGGTAACCTCATTTCATCTGCCATATATCTTCCTTGGTTTCTTGAATGAGTATGTACTAAACTGTTGGTAAAAGTAATCCGACTGCTCTGACTACTCAGACTACTCTGGTTACTTAATGCTGCTAAAACAACAGGAGGAGTAATATTACTTACTTCGATAATAGGCACAGTTCCTGAATTTTATGTCTCTCCTCGATGAAGTTCTTTGGTATGTACTTCCTTTGTTCTTGCGGATTCTGACTGATCTTCGTCTGTTAGATCTACCTCTTCTCCACTGTAGAATCCCTCATCTCCATAATTTTTCTTAAATAGGTTCGCAACAGGAACCTCTCTGAACAGTCTCCCATTGCATGTGTGTACAACCTCTGTGTCACTGTCACTATCTAAACTCTTGAACATTAGCTTCATTGTATCTTCATAATGTTATTCTCATGCAAGAGAATCTTAATCCTCAGTTTCAAGAAGTGTAGGAACTTCCCTCTAGGTCCCTTAAAGAAATATCTCTCCGCTTGACTATACGATTCTACTTTGTAAATGGAAAACTCAGTAATGTACCCTCCAATAGTGATATCAAACCAGAGATCCACCACTCTAGACACAACGTTACCAAATCTCTTGACCTTATTGATCAATGTCATTGTCCAAACCACATGTGGTCTAGATTTGATCTCAAACTGGGTATCTACTAGTAGTCTGGCTAACCACTCATTTAACTCTTTATGAATTCCTCCAAACAAAATCTCGTGTATGTCAGTGAAGATGTACCTTCCCAACTAGTCTTCAGTACTAATCCTAGGGTTCTTGTTCTAGTCTTCAGCGAAGTCCTTCTCTTTTTCTTCTATCCACTTCTGAATTTCTATCTTCAATGGGAACCACCTTGACATTCCCTCAAGCAGATCCCTATACTAACTACAAAACCATTTGTTCACATAGGGGCAGACCTGAGGTTCAAATCTAACAGCGCACCAACAAAACCTAACTACTGTCCCTTTCAGCAACATCTATGAAGCAGATGCAGTATCAACAAAAGTAGTGATAGCGGGTTGCAAGACACATGTGTCTACAACCAGAGGAAATGAAAAGTGGATCCAGGGAAACAACACACAAAAATCTAGTTACTCTTTATCTCTCTTAAGCCTACTTCGCAAGTTATATATATGATCTAACACAATAATGCAATAACAATATAATCGATAACGAATAAAATGACATCAAGCACAAAGAAAAACAATATATACGTGGTTCACCCTCTCCCTAGGGTTATGTCTATAGAACTTTGTTTCTTGATATATTAGATGGAAACATACAGTTCTATCTATGCACTTAGCTGCAGATCTCTCTCCCTCTCTTCCTCTCTTCCCTCTCTGCACACCTAGCTGCAGGGTTGATCTTCACAGCTAGCTAAAGATATTACAATACAGACTCAATATCATTCTCCACACAGTAATAGCAGTGAATAACAATCAATTGTCGAGCAACCCTCTTGACTCTCCTAGAACTTTATTTATACACAAGATGACTAAAGTCTAGGTATCAAAACCCTAGATCCAAAATCCTAGGTGCCAAAAACCCTAGGTCCACTTGAACTGTGCTTTAATGGATGTGTCATCCTATCTTTCCTTATTTTCTACGAGGTGCTCCAAAGCACTCATTGTTGTCTTTTTCTGCTTACTATGTTTTCCGTGATCCTTCTTCTTCAATCATTTATCTTCCTTGATATTCTCTTCCAACGAATAGATTTTCCTTCGCTTCACTCCTTCTTTTCTTCTTCTTTAAGCACTTTGAACCTTCCTAGGTTTATGTTCCTTCCACACAGTTCATACTTCACGTTTCTTCCTTAAATTCGCTTCCTTACATAACCAAGGGCCAACAGGGTTCTAGACCAATCTCATCAACTAATGTTTCATAAACTATATTACATTGAGAACCACTATCAGAAAAATCATTTACCCACTAAAAATCTCAGTAGTCCTGATATACAAAGTGGTGATGGCCGTTATGCTCTTAAGCCATTACCTTTTAACCATTGAGCAAACTTTTTCACTTTTATTTACCTCGTGATATCGCGTTTCGGGAGTTACAAGTCGCAATGTTTACAAGCCCTGATGCATGAAGTTGAGAATTTTTTTTAAAAGGCTTACCTTAGGTTAAAGCTGAAAGTAAGGTTCCTTAAACCCTAGTCAAGTGCTATCGGGGTTTCGCGTCTCAACGTTCACTCTCTCCAAAAACCTTACCATCACAACTCCGATAGGCAAAATCACGAGACATTCACATAAGCTACCCGGGTTAGCATTAGGGATGAATATGTTTTCAACCATAGTTAAACTCGGTCAGGATTTCGCAACTCACCATACGCTCCTCCCAGAAGCTATACCTTCGAAACCTCGAGCTGGGAAGTCGCAATATTAGTTAAAAATAAATTAATTAAAACACTTAATCCGGTTTACTTTTTGGATTAACTGGATCACATCATTGCGATCTCAGAATTTTGCGACTCGACATATGCTCCTCTCGGGAACTATACCTTCAAAGCCCTGAGTTGGGAAGTCACGATATTAATTAAAACATGATTAATTAAATGCTTAATCCAGATTACGTTTTCGCTTAACTAGATCGTGTCATCACGATCTCGGGTTTTAGGGCCTTGAAATGTTAGAGTGAAAACTCTCGATATGGCGAACGCTGAAAGGTTGATTAAAGTTAAAAAAAACCTAATTAAAGAAGCTAAGCCAGCTTAATCGGTGTTTAATACAAATAATAATATGCATAGTCTACAAGGTAAATTTAAATGTTCTTTGTGCGAACTTGTGTCACGAACCGTCAAAATTTATGGCATTAATTGGAAATGAGGGGAAGCAACAAGTAAGGATATGGTTTTTTTTGCTAAATCTGGCTCTAAAAATGATTTGACCATTCTGTTCATAAGGATGTCGAGGTTTTAAATGGTCGACGATATAGGTCTCTTTCTTTCAGTGTCACAAAGCTCATTTTTATTATGTGCAGAGAAGCTTTTCTCAACAAACTGATTTTTGTATGTATACATATTTTTACCGCAGGAGAACTAAATTAGAATCCTCTATCATGGCCCCATGAAAAGAGTCCAAGGAAAGTGCTAAGAGTTTAGAGCAAGGCTCAGATAATGTTTCTGATACTTCACCACGAAGTGTTGATTCTGTCAGAACCTGGTCATACATCTCCGAGATTTTGCAGTCTGAATTGGGAGATTGTTCAGATGATTCCATTGATAATGAGAAGTACAACTTGGCCACCAAATACAAGATCATCATCCAAGCAGATATGCATAAAGTAGTGACCAGGCCACGTCTTCTTCCTTACTATGATATGATCCAATGGGCGCTAGACCATGTAGATATCTCGACCAGAAACATCATCAATGAGAAGAATATCACTATTGTGACCTTTAGACCAGAACACTCGCATACAATGTCGAGTTTCTGGAGGATTTTAAACAGAAGGAATGTGAGCAATACGGTAAAATCTTATCTGATTTTATCAAGGATTGGGAATCACACCCTGTGAAGTTCAGGGTGGATAGTAACAGATTTTATTCCATATCTTCCTTGGAACCGAAGTTCAAATACATAGAAATGATGACCTATAGATTGTATGGGAGGGAGGACATTGCACATTTTTTCCTCTCGTGGGTGCCTCTGAAGCATACAGTCGCGAAAGGTTGTTCCTTCAACTAGGCCAAATTGTTGTCAGATAGTCTAACCAGTCGGATTACAAAATATCGGACGTAGAAGGCATGTGGTAAGGCCGCTTCATTTTTTATGTCTGCATACATCATGGACGCCATGTGTTTCATGATGCCTTTTCCCTTAATGAGCTGGAGTTGGGCTCCATCTGATGTTGATCCTATCCATGTATACCATTCAAATCTTTGGGAGGATAAGGCCGCCGATTTCAAATATGAAATGTTCAATTGGGTAATGGTACCGATGCATGTCACCATCTTCGGTAATCCACCGCCCAGGATCTTAGATAGCATCATGGCCAATTTGAGTAGTGTGGTCGACTGGTACATGGAGGCAAAATTTTCATACATCAGGGTTTTCGGATCCTTTATTTCTCCACATGCTCTACCATTATTTATATCCGATAGGCTGGTTTGTTGCGAAATCGCTAGGGAAACCGTGATTAGTGGCATAAGCAAAGAGCTTAAAGGATTTTCAAAGAAAGTATGGCCACCTTTCCCCATTCATTTAAATACCTATTCTTTATTAGATTTTGGGCATGCAAAGGCAAAGGCAACATCCTTAGAAGATATTAAATTGGTCCAAATTGAATTCAAGAAACATGACCCACACAGGGTCGTGAGTAATCACATGGCTAGTTGTGGCCTTAAAAGATTTGAACATGAGAATTCACCTCATGATGATGTTTTCTGAGGCACAAGATCTTATGCCAAAGTTTTGGGTCAGATACAAGCCCTGTCACCTGAAGAGAGGGCCGATGTTTTCAAATTCCAAGAACACCCGTAGAGCTATCTCCCCCCAGTATTACAGTGTGTGAACCCAATGACCATAGAGGTGTAGCAAACAAAAGCTGAGGGCTCCAAAGATTCAGCACCTAACCGAGAAGAACACCAAGAAAATAAAGAGAAAACTGGGGGCCCAAAACAGGAAGCCAAGACTCCCAACCCTCCAAGCGAGCCAACCTCGGTTGTTACTCTGGGGAAATCATCTAAGTAGATCGATAATCCCATCATTACTGTTACCCCCCTACAGTCCACAAAGGGGATCCCAGACGTAGGTTGTATTTTTGGCGAAGAATTAACGCCTATAACTATGGAAGAGCTACCGCTGAATGAATTCTTTTTCAATAAGAAAAGAAAGGCTATCATGAAATAGGATTTTTATCAAGAGGTAGGCATGACATCCAAGAAATTTAAAATTTTAACTGATTGGAGGGCTATGGAAAAAGAAGAATTTGCAACTCAAATAGCAGGGACATTGGGGGCTTTCGCTATAGCCAACCAATTTTCAGTCGGGAGCCTAAAGGATCAGCTGAAGAAAAAAAATCACTTGATCAAAACATTAGAAGCTAAACTAGCTACAACAAAGGTAGTTGCCAAAGATCAGACGAATACAGGTATAGAGAAATCTAGAGTAGCTGATCAAAAGGAAATCGAGTGGCTCAAAGCCGATTTTGAACAGACATAGATGATGGCTCAGAACAATCAAATATAGATAGGCTAGCAAGGAGAATTGATAGGGAAGCTACAGGCCAAATTAGACTTCGCCGAAAGCCAGGTAATTGATATCAGGATATTTCAATCCCAAGCTATAGAAATTAGAAAAAGAGTGTCAGCAGCTCAGCAAGGTCTACTTGATAAGGTGGAAACAATTCAAAACAACTACCAACTCATTGATCGAGTACTAGAAAACCTCTCTCTTAGAGAAAAGGGAGCCAGGGCGGCTCATGTTGCTTTCCAAGAGGCTATTATAGCCATAGCAAAAAGGGAAACATGCAGTAGTTCAAGGTTTTCCATCACAGAGAAGACCCGAGGTAACATCCTGCTAAAAAAATGGGAGCATAACATATCAGAAGGTAGACAAAAAGATAAAGAGGTGAGAAAATATTGTGAAGAAACTTTCAGTTTTCTAGATGGGACTTGGTTGGGTTTCGATGGTGAAAGCAGCACTGAGATACTGGGCCACATCAATCTAGCCAAGCATCTTCTCAATATCAAGGAAAGGGAAGAAAGAGAGTTGGCTGAAATATCACAAATAACCCAGACGGACATAGTCCAAATAGATAAATGGCTAATTAAATCGAGTGTACAATTATGTTCTATCAATGCCAAAGACCAACAAGTGGAAGGAAAATTGCCACAATTGGTGAAGGATTGTTACACTTTTGAGGCAAATAATCAAGCATAACCTTCTAGGTTGATATCCCATCTAGTGGAGAAGTGTGTCACTTGCACAGAGCATGCGAAGGGGCAGGTTTTCGGTACCAAATAAGGATAGAGACAAAGAATTGAAATGATTAATTTCCTTTTGTTGTAACTGAAAACCTCTAGAACGATTGAGATTCCAGCATATAGAAATTTGTATAAATATACACTTTGAAGAAAGAAAAAAGGGGGCTGGACCTTTTTGGTCAATTGTAATAGAGACTATCTCCTTTTTGAGAATTAATACAAAGCAATCCAGAGACTCCTGATTTCGTCAAGACTGTGTTATGAGTTTGTTTTCTCTGTGATTTCATATTCAATTTCATTTCGCTTATATATATGTATGATGAATGCTTCATTGCAATTTAGTAAAACCTCTACTATGGTGATAAATCTTTAGTCATCTATATCGTTTGCATTTTTTCCTCTGTATCAACTATTAGCAGGTACAAGACCTGTGAACCTTTTAGATTGTCATATTTTATGCTTCATCAGATTTCTTCTTATCTTATTTTCTCCTTCTGTTTACAGGGTGAGATTCTCCCTTGATAGGAGCCTCGCGTTATAGACATCTTAATGTTTTTCTCACATTTCACACACCATTTATTTAAAATATAACTCAGTTACAGAAAAAGGCCTTTGGTTTGCATTGTATCTTTAATATTGAATTCAAAAGTTCTCTTTTATAACATCAAATTGATACAACATCAAAAACCTCGAACTCACTTTTTTATTTACTGTTCCTCTATGACTGTCCCCATTGCAAGATAGCCTAATATTGAACTCAGTTTATTGGATCAAACCCATATCACCTTAAACCTTTTTGATACTATACTTAAAACAACCAATACCTGGGTAGAACTTGAGCATTCGTGGGCTATTATTCAATGAGATATAAACATTCAGGAACAGTTGGAAGCGAGACATCGACAGCCTGGAAATCAACCTTAGCATCCTTTCCCAAAGGTTGACTCTTTTCCCTATTTTATCCTTTACTCACTTTCGGATGCCTAGACACTGTACTTTCTTAAGCCTTAAGTACAGACTCTGGAACAACATATTTTTAGTGTCGCTGTTGGGGACGAAGTTACAAAACCTTTTCCCTGGGAAGAACGACATTCTCACAAGTTTCACCCTTTGATAGTGAACAAAGAGTGAAGACCCTCTAAAGGATTTTCTTATCTTTCACTTGGCAACTCCACGTTTAAGTGAGATGGCATCTGGTCGAAGGAATACCAGACAAAACCTAGAGGGCAAGCAAACCACGCCTGTTTCCGATCCTGAAAAATACAGAAAACTAGAGGTTCCCTTAAGACAACTACTGCACTCTACCAGCTTAAGTACCCACAACCCAAGATCAAGAGTTTGTTTGAACCTTCAACTTCACACAGTTCCCCTCCCAAAACCATCAATCCAATTTTAGCTAGCCCTGAGGTTAAAAGTGAAATCAATCCGACAACCTTTATCGTTCACAAAGGTAAAAAGCCCGCATTGAATTTATTAGTGGTTGATATCCTGTTGACTCTTCATTTAGATTTCATGACCTCATCGAGTCTTGAAGAGTATACCATACACTCAAATTATACGCCCACATTTTCCCTTGATTACATTTATTTCAAGTCCGAAGAGCCAATTCCTCACATCCCTTATCACTCATCTTTGGTTTTCTCGTCTCACGAAGAAGCTAAAAATTCTCTTTTAGTGTTCCAGAACCCTCTACACAATACACCGTTTCCCTATCCAGTAGTACTGATGGCAGCCACTGGAGGAGGAAGAGGAGGGGTTTTCGGAGGTGGAGGAGTTTTAGGAGGTGGAGGGGCTCCAGGAGAAGGAATGGGAGGCCAAGGGCCTCTCCTGCCTCCTAGAGTTTTCGCTAAAGTGGATATGAGATATGCACCTATGGTCCTACCCGTCCCTCTTCATGACCTTCCTGAAAATTATATAAAAACCTTACCAAAATTTATAGGGGAAGGAGACTTGACCACAGCCGAACATATAAACTTCTTTGATCAGTTCACGGATATCCTAGGTCTCGAGCACGAAGACGTGTATTCGAGGCTTTTTCTTCAAAATTTTGAAGGACAGGTACAAACCTAGTTTCGAAGCCTACCCATAGGATCGATATTATCCTACGATGCCCTAGAAGACTCCTTCCTTAGGCAATTGGTTTAAAGGAAAGACCGTTTGTATTATTTGACTGAGTTTGTATCTTTAAAGAAAAATAATTCAGAAACAGTTATGGAATTTATTCAAAGATTTAATAAGCTGTATAATAAAATCCAAGCCGAAGTTAAACCATCCCAACCTGCAGCCAAAGTAACCTTCGCGGGAGCTTTCGAACCCGATTTCTCCCTTCTCTTAAGATAAAGAAGAGGGGATACTTTAACCTGAATGCAGGATGATGCTATGGAAATCGAATCTAACATGATGGCTTCTGGCAAGTTGAAAGCTAAGGTAGAAATGGAAAATCGAGAAACTAGACGTTTTAGGGAACAAGCAGGACCCTCAGGGTCTAATAGATCCGCGGACGACAAAATGGATGATATGGCTAGGATAATTAAGGAATTGTCAAATAAAATTTCTAGGATGGAGTTGGATTAATCTAAGGCTGATCCTTTCGTTAAAAGAGAATTCAAGAGAAACCCCAATCTTCAAAATCAACAAAGACAGACTAAAAATTAAGATCAGAAAATTCAAACCCCTTTGAAAAATGAAAATTTCATAGGAGGAAATGACCTGGAAGATTTCGATGGTTTGGAAGAAGATGTGACAAATTTGGGTGACGACTGCACTCAACCTTATGTAACTAAAGAAGATTATGAGAAGTCTTTAAACACACAACAACCATCAAATGAAGATGATGATATAAACAATATTGATTCGTTGTATGTCAAGAAACGACCGATTTTGTAATGGCTAAGATCCAACTTAGGTATAACCTGAGATCTAGAAACAAGACTACATTGATTCCTCAACCCAATAAAATTCTCCCTAGAGGTGAAGTATACGTGCTAGCCCCAAAAGAGACCAAAACATCTACTAACAAAATAAAAGGGGAAGACTTGTTGGATCCTAAAACAAAGGAGGTTGAAACCCAAACAAGGGAAATCAAGACAGTTGAGACACCCACACTGGTAAATAAACTCACGAGTAATAAAACAGCTCAGACGAATAAGTTGGAGAAGAGAGAGTCTGAGGTTTCAACCAGAGAAACAGACAAAGGTAGTGGCATTTTTAGTTTTGAAAATGAGATAAATAGGATCAAAATAATGATCCCTCTAGTTGAATTAGCAAAGAATATTGCATATCGAAAAAAAATAACCAAAGTGATAGGTTGTTCAGATCAAGAAAGTCAATTTGACGTGTTAAACTTGGAAGATGATAAGCCCAATATCACTTTTGGTCCACATTTTGAGGGTGTCAGAGACATCGTCTCTCCTTTCTATATCACCCTAAATGTGCATGATCAACTGCTACATAACTGCATGCTAGACTCTGGAGCTTCACATAATGTGATGCCCAAAACTATTATGGATAGACTAGTCCTCGAGATCACCCAGCCTTACAGAGATCTCTACTTTTTTTATTCGAGAAGAGTTAAGTGCATGGGTATGATAAAAGATTTAGTAGTCACCCTTGCATAGGCCCCAATCAAAAGAGTCCTTATGGATGTAGTTATTGTTGATATGCCCCTAAAGTATGGCTTACTGCTATCAAGGTTGTGGGGAGACAAACTTGGGGGGTCCCCCCAACTAGACATGACTTACGCCACAATTCCTATGTTTGGTGGACAACTTACTCGATTATATAGGGAAACAAGGTTAGCCTATACAGTGAGTGATCCTCAGAATCCTAACAATTTTCCTGTTTACATTGCTGATCAAGATCTAGGAAATTGTATTTTGTCTTTTGATGATGGTATAGATAGCTGCACAAAAGAAAATTACATAGATGAGAAAGAATCAAAAAATATGCATAGCACTAGGATCTGGAAAATCTTTTTTGACGATGGCTTGTCATGTGAAGGAGCAGGTGTAGGGGTAATTTTTGTGGCACCTGGAAATAAATTTGTTGTCCCTTTCTCTTATAGGTTTCAATGGGATATAGACTACACCAACAATGTATGTGAGTATGAAGCCTTAATATTAGGATTGGAAGCTGCCAGGAAGTTGAACATAAAGAACCTGGAAGTATATGGAGACGCAGAGTTGATAGTCAAACAGATAAATCGACAATACCAAGCCAAGCACCCGAGATTGAGATCATACAAAAATTGTGCCTAGGATCTAATGGAAAATTTCTTCTCATCTATAAATATCCACTTCATCCCATGCGTCGAAAATTTGCAGGCCGATTCGTTATCCAAGGCAGCCTCAACGTTCGCTCCCTCTACAACTTTTAAATTAAAATACAACATAGAGGTAAGACACAAACCATCAATCTCGAACAACATAGAACACTGGCAGGTTTTCGAGGATGATGAACAAATCAGGAAATTCCTCGAAGCAGTGGGCGACTTCTCTAAAACTCACATTGATCAAGAGAATCAAAATGATCACATATGGATCATGAAAGAAGGAGAGGACCCTCAAGAGTTCAAGGAAAATATTTCAAATCATCACATGCTGGTTCTAAAGAACAATCAGAATCTGAAAGGACTGATTCCCCTAGAGATATTGTTCGATCAGAATAACATACCCTTGAAATCCACCCTACAACCCCAACCAGAGGAGGTTTAAGACTGTGATGTAGGGACCAAAGAAGAACCTAGGATGGTAAAAATATCAAAGTACCTTCCTCCTGAGGTAAAAATAAAGTATAAAGACTTGCTCGGACAGTATAAAGATGTTTTCGCTTGGTATTATGAAGAGCTGAGAACCTACGACACCGCTGTGATCGAACACAAGATTCCTCTAATACCTGGTGTCAAACCCTTTCGAAAAAAACTTAGACAGATCAACCCTATTTTATTTCTTGTGGTCAAAAAGGAAGTTAAAAATCTTTTGGATGCAAAAATAATAGTACCTCTGAGATATCCCGACTGGGTAGCAAACTTGTTCCTGGTCAGAAAGAAGAGTGGGGATATTAGACTATGTGTGGACCTTAGAAATCTGAATAAGTCCCCCCTCAAAGATAACTACCCTCTACCCAAAATGGATCATGTTTTAGAAAAGGTAGTTGGGGCAAATAGGATGTCGATGGGGAAAACAGGATGTCGATGATCGACGGGTTCTCTGGGTATAATCAAATTGCTGTAAATGAACTAGATAAAGAGAAAACAACTTTCACTACCCCTTGGGGTACTTTTATGTATGATAAAATGCCTTTTGTTCTAATGAACACAGGAACAACTTTCCAACGTGCTATGGACATTTATTTCATCGATGAAACAAACAAATTTGTGGTCATTTATCTTGATGATCTAACTGTTTTCTCTAAATCTGATGAAGATCATCTGATACATCTCAAGCAGATGTTTGAGAAATGCCGCATGTTTGGTCTGTCTTTAAATCCTAAAAAGTCTCACTTCGCCATGCAAGAAGGCAAACTCTTGGGTCATATTGTGTCTCAAGACGGTATTAAAATTGATTCTAAAAGAGTTGAGGCTATAGATACTATAAATATTCCTAGGAATGTAAAATAAATTCAGTCATTCTTAGGAAAAATAAATTTGTTGAGGAGATTTATTCCAAACTTTGCTGAAATCGTGAAATTGATCACAAATATGCTAAAAAAGAATAGCGAAGTGAAATGGACGACCAAAGCCAAAGAAGTGTTTGCACACATCAAGAAAGTCATAAGAAAGGCACCTATACTGGCAAGCCCTGATTATCTAAAAGATTTTCTTATTTTCTCGTTCGCCTCCGAACACACAATCGCCGCGGTACTCCTCCAGAAAAATGAAGAGGGTTTCAAACAACCGATAGCCTTTTTTAGAAAGAGTCTCAGAGATGTAGAACTTAAATATGATATAATGGAAAAGCAAGTGTATGCTATGGTGAAGGTGTTGAAAGCATTCAGAACCTATGTGTTGCATTCCAAGATAATTGTGTATGTACCTACTAGTTCTGTAAAGGATATTTTGGTTCAATCCGACAGTGATGGAAAAAAGGGACGATGGATTGCCAAAATTCAAGAATTTGACCTGGAGATAAAACCAACGAAATTGGTAAAAGGACAAGGTTTGGCTAAACTCTTAGCTAAATCAAATTTCAGAGCCCTTGGCATAAATAGATTACAGGGATATGAAGAGGGTGAGGATATGAACGAGCTTGATGATCAAACAAGTGCAATCAGAATCGAAGAAAAGTTTGCATCCTTTGATTGGTACAAAAACATAGTGTCCTACCTACTGACTTTGAAATGCCCGAGTGATTTATCCCCATCCAAATCCACTATGCTAAAATTGCATGCAGTCAAGTATTGTATAACTAAAAGTCAGTTATATTGGAAGCACCCACTTGGCTTCCTGCTGATTTATTTGGTTGAATCGAAAACAGAGAAGGTTATAAGTGAATTTCACGAAGGAGTGTGTGGGGGACATCACGCTTGGAGGGTGACAGCTTATAAAATCCTGAGGGTAGGGTATTATTGGCCAAAAATTTTCTCAGATGACAATTCCAAAGTTATAACCTGCAACCATTGACAATTGTTCACAGGAAAGAACAAACTCCCAGCGCTACCATTAGTCCCAGTCAAAACAAAGGCTCCTTTTCAACAATGGGGACTAGATTTTATAGGCGAAATTAACCCCCATTCTAGCACTCAACATAAACGGATCCTGACTGCCACAGATTATTTCACTAAATGGGTGGAGGCTATTCCAACCAGAAGGGAAACTGATTCGGTAGTAATAGATTTCCTAGAAGAGAACATTTTATCTAGATTCGGCTGCCCCTGAAAAATAGTTACTGACAATGCCCAGGCTTTTAAATCTATGGCTATGATCAGTTTTTGCCAAAAATACAATATCGTGCTTGGCCATTCCATGGCATATTACCCCCAAGGAAATGGACTAGCTGAGTCTTCAAACAAGATTCTGATCAATATAATTAAGAAAGTGTTGAATGAGAACAAAAAACCTTGGCATGTACATCTAAAATATGCTTTATGGGAAAATCGGATAGGCACAAAGAAATCTATCGAAAATTCTCCTTTCTATATGGTGTACGGGACCGACGTGGTATTACCCATAAACTTGGCACTTCCCGTAATGAAACTGTGTCAAGATGAGAAATAAGAACCAAACCATGTCACAAGGAGGATAAATCAGTTGATCGAAGTACAACAACACAAGGTCAAAGTGGACGAAAGGTTGCAAAAATATCAAGACGACATGAAAATGTTATTCGACCGTAAGAAAAAAGACAAAGAGTTTCTCTTGGGCGATTTGGTCTTAAGATGGGATGCTAGGAAGGAAGAATCAACAAAACATGGTAAATTAGATCATATTTGGTATGGACCATTCAGAGTTCCAGCTTCCGAAGGAAAAAATTCATTTTTATTAGAAAACCTGGACGGTAAAATCCTCAATGCCCTTGCCAACAGGCATTATTTAAAACATTATATGCAATAGTTGGTTCCCAAAAAAAATCCATTGTATATACTGGTTTGTGTTTTCTTTCTATTTCATAATTTCTTTTTGGTAATTTTACTTTCACAAATAATTAATCAAGTCAGTGATTTTTGTAAAAAATTTAAGATACGGAATTTTCAATACATTCAAAATAAAATAAAATAAAATAACCTGACACTTTCCATGTTTTTTTCCTTTCAGGATTCTTGCTTGCTGCTCGAACAAGTGGAAGGAATAAACAAAAGGGAATATATCAGAGAATAAATTCGCCGAAAATAGGTGATAGAAAAGGTTTTCTGTTATTTTAAAATGGTAAGGCAAAGGTATGAATCCATGAGAATTTTATTTCTCAAAACAAAGATCTTCAAAGAGTCGTAATGATCTCATAAATATAATGTTTTCACTTAACTGGTTATTAAAAAAGAGAAATAACCCATTATCCTGGGTCCTAAGAATTCCACCTAGATAAAGATATGAGGTAATCAGATAAAGCAGGGAAAATAAAGCATCTCCAAAAAAAAAAAAAAAAGGGGGTTTTCAAGAGCCAGTTTTAATTTTTGACCCCTGTTTCTCAGTGTACAGATCTTTGTCCATCACCTTTCTTTCGGTCTTTAGATTTACTATCTTAAAAACACAAACATCTTTCCAGGTTTATATACATGGGGAGAAGAGATTACGTATTAACTTTGAAAGTTGTAAAGCATATTTTGGAAAGTAAGTTGGTCTTCACAACTCCTCAGTGTCTTACTAAACAAAGTGATGCATAGGTTGTTCCTGACTATTCTAGGTTTTTCAACTGTTTTGAAATATTGAGGCTTGCTCGAAGGAAGAAACCTAGAAATATTTTTTCTCCTTTTTCCCTGCGGGCTAAGGTGTGGTGAAAGTTAAGGGAAGGTTGGTACTGAGTAAACAAAGTAAATTGACAGACCTCCATTGCAAAATATTATGCAGATATCACCCCTCATATAAACTGATTTCCCCCCACTTCGTGTTCTAAAAAGTAAATTATAAGATAGATGGCGAAAGGAAAGTCATATTTAATTGTCCATCTAGTCTGAAAAGATGATGAAAGGAAATTAAGAAATGATTACCCTCATCTCAACATTTAAATGCATAAATATATTCCGAAGTGGTGAAAGGAAATTCAACAAAAGGGCCAGATAAATTCACCGGGGTACTGAACAGACTTGTTGGTAGTGAAGCAATATCTGAGATATCTGTAAGGATGTTATACATGAATCTCACTCTACTCTGGTAATCAATTCTCTCGAAACTGGATCTACATCGTAAGTTCAAACAAAGATCCCCGATTAAAAACATGTAATAAACTTCA
This sequence comes from Picea engelmannii, assembly GCA_009831015.1. Taxonomy (NCBI): domain Eukaryota; kingdom Viridiplantae; phylum Streptophyta; class Pinopsida; order Pinales; family Pinaceae; genus Picea; species Picea engelmannii. Next base: position 712,993 of record ML777761.1, on the reverse strand, counting down.
TTTGATGCAAAACAAAAGCCACAAGATCTGTTGGATTTCCTAGGGCTGTCTTGATCATCTTAATGCAGACCTAAATTCAGTAAAGAGAAAGAGAAAGTCATGAAAGGGACTGCAACTGAGTGTGAAACGTATTTGAGTGATGAAAAGCTTTTCAGAAGTAAAATATGAAATCTCTTCTTCCCTCTGTATCCCTTTTACCTTAAGCAAGTTTCGCAGAAGTAAAACCAATGACTCCATTTACCCAATATAGGCATGTGGTCTATTGTTCTTTCCATCTCACAGGGAGACGGGATCCCTAGTTGGAGCCTATGTTGGAGCTGCCTTTTTCAACTAGTTTAAATGTAATTTTTAAATCAAAGGCTAGAATTTAAGTTGTCTTTTACTTCATGACCTTAACCACTAAAAATCTTAGTAGTCCTGATATACATAGTGGCGATGGCCGTTATGCTCTTAAGCCATTACCTTTTAACCGTTGAGCGAACTTTTTCACTTTTCTTTACCTCGGGATATCATGTTTTGGGAGTTAAAAGTTGCAATGTTTACAAGCCCTGATGCACAAAGTTTCAAAAATATTTTAAAAGGATTACCTCAGGTTAAAGCTGAGAGTAAGGTTCCTTAAACCCTAGTCAAGTGCTATCGGGGTTTTTCATCTCGGCGTTCACTATCTCCAAAAACCTTACCGTCATAACTTCGATAGGAGAAATCACGAGACATTCACATAAGTTACCCGGGTTAGCGTCAGGGATGAATATGTTTTTAACCATAGTTAAATTTGGTCAGGATTTTGTGACTCGGCATACGCTCCTCCCAGAAACTATACCTTTGAAACCCTGAGTCACGAAGTTGTGATATTACTTAAAAATAAATTAATTAAAACACTTAATCCGATTTACTTTCTAGCTTAACTGGATCACATCATCACGATCTTGGAATTTTGCGACTCGACATGCAGACGCTCCTCCTGGGAACTATACCTTTGAAGCCCCGAGTCGCGAAGTCGTGATATTAATTAAAACATGATTAATTAAATTCTTAATCCAGATTACGTTTTCTCTTAACTAGATCACGTCATCATGATCTCGGGTTTTAGGGGCTCGAAATGTTAGAGTGAAAACTCCCAATACAAAGAACACCGAAAGGTTGATTAAAGTTTAAGAAAGCCTGATTAAAGAAGCTAAGCTAGCTTAATCAATGTTTAATACAAATAATAATATGCATAGTCTATGAGGTAAATTTAAATGTTCCTTGCGCCAACTTGTGTCATGAACCGTCAAAATTTATGGAATTAATTGGAAATGAGGTGAAGTGACAAGTAAGGATATGGTTTTTATTGCTAAATCTGTCTCTAAAAATGATTTGACCATTCTGTTCATAAGGACGTATAGGTTTTAAATGGTCGAAGATATAGGTCTCTTTCTTTCAGTGTCACAAAGCTCATTTCTATTTTGCGCAGAGAATCTCTTCTCAGCAAACTGATTTTTGTATGTATACATATTTTTACCGTAGGAGAACTAAATCAGAATCCTCTATCATGGCCCCACGAAAAGAGTCCAAGGCAAGTGCTGAGAGTTGAAGGCAAGACTCAGATAATGTTTCTGATACTTCACCACAAAGTGTTGATTCTGTCAGAACCTGGTCATACATCTTCGAGATTCTGTAGTCTGAATTGGTAGATTGTTCAGATGATTCCACTGATAATGAGAAGGACAACTTGGCCACCAAATACGAGATCATCATCCAAGCAGAAATGCATAAAGTAGCGACCAGACCACGTCTTCTTCCTTACTATGATATGATCCGATGGGTGCTAGACCATGTAGATATCACGACGAGAACCATCATCAATGAGCAGAAGGTCACTATTGGGACCTTTAGTCCAGAACACTTACAGGATATGTACAAATTGTCATCCACGCTGAACTTCACATACAATGTCGAGTTTCTGGAGGATTTTAAATAGAAGGAATGTGAGAAATATGGAAAAATCTTATCTTATTTGATCAAGGATTGGGTCTCACACCTTGTGAAGTTTAGGGCGGATGGTAACTGAGTTTATTCCATATCTTCCTTGGAACCGTAGTTCAAATACATAAAAATGATGACCTGAAGATTGTATGGGAGGGAAGACACCACACATTGTTTCCTCCTGTGGGTGCCTCTGATGCATACAGTCATGGAAGGATGTTCCTTCGACTGGGCCAAATTGTTGTCATATAGTCTAACCAGTCGGATTAGAGAATATCGGATGCAGAAGGCGAGTGGGAAGGCCACTTCATTTTTTATGTCCACATACATCATGGATGGCATGTGTTTCGTGATTCCTTTTCCCTTAATGAGCTGGAGCTAGGCTCCATCTGATGTCGAGCCTATCCATGTATACCATTCAAATATTTGGGAGGATAACACCATCGATTTCATATACGAAATTTTCAATTGGGTAATGGTACCGATGCATGTTACCATCTTTGGTAATCCACTGCTTAGGATCTCAGATAGCATCACAACCAATTTGAGCAGCGTGGTCGACTAGTACGTGGAGGTAGAATTTTCATACATCAGGGTTTTCGGTGCTTCTATTCCTCTACATGCTCTACCATTATTTATACCCAATAGGCTGGTTTGTCACGAAATCGCTAGGCAAACCGTGATTGGTGGCATAAGAAAAGAGCTTAAAGGATTTTCGAAGAAGGTATTGCCACCTTTCCCCATTCATTTAAATACCTATTCTTTATTATATTTTGGGCATGCAAAGGCTGACGTAGTAGGCTTAGAAGATATTAAATTGGTCCACATTGAATTCAAGAAACATGACCCACATAGGGTCATGAGTAATCACATGGCTAGTTGTGGCGTTAAAATATTTGAACACGAGAATTCGCCTCATGATGATGTTTTCCAAGGCACGAGATCTTATGCCGAAGTTTTGGGTTGGATACAAGCCCTGTCGCCCGAAGAGAGGGCCGATGTTTTCAAATTCCAAGAACACTGGAAGAGCTATCTCCCCCCAGTATTACAGGGTGTGAACCCAACGATCGTAGAGGTGTAGGAAACGAAATCCGAGAGCTCCAAAGATTCAACACTCGACCGAGAAGAACACCAATAAAATAAAGAGCAAAATGGGGGCCCAAAAAAGGAAGCTGAGACTCCCAAACCTCCAAGCGAGCCAACCTCGGTTGTTACTCCGTGGAAATCATCTAAGCAGATCAACAATCCCATCGTTACTGTTACCCCCTATAGTCCATAAAGGGGATCCCAGATGCAGGTTGGATTTTTGGTGAAGAAATAACACCTATAAATATGGAAGAGCTACCACCGAACGAATTCTTTTTCAATAAGAAAAGAAAGGCTATCGTGAAACAAGAATTTTATCAAGAGGCAGGCATGACATCCAAGAAATTTAAAATTTCAACTGATGGGAGGGCTATGAAAAAAGAAGAATTTACAACTCAAATAGCAGGGACATTGGGGGCTTTCGCTACAGCCAACCAATTTTCAGTCGGGAGCCTAAAGGATCACCTGAAGTGAAAAAATTGCTTGATCAAAACATTAGAAGCTAAACTAGCTATAGCAGAGGCAACTGCCAAAGATCAGGCGAATAGAGGTATAGAGAAAGCTAGAGTAGCTGGTCAAAAGGAAATCGAGCAGCTCAAAGCCAATTTCGAACAGACACAGATGATGGCTCAGAACAGTCAAATATTGATAGGCCAACAAGGAGAATTGATAGGGCAGCTACAGGCCAAATTAGACTTCACCGAAAACCAAGTAATTGATATCAGGATATTTCAATCCCAAGCTATAGAAATAAGAAAAAGAGTGTCAGCAGCTCAACAAGGTCTACTTGCTAAGGTGGAAACAATTCAAAACAACTGCCAAGTCATTGATCGAGTACTGGAAAACTTCTCTCTCAGAGAAAAGGGAGTAGGGGTGGCTCGGGTTGCTTTCCAAGAAGCTATTATAGCCACGAATACAAGGGAAACAGGCAGTAGTTCCAGGTTTTCCATCATAGAGCAGACCCAAGGTAACATCCTATTGATGGAATGGGAGCGTAAAATATTATAAGGAAGACAAAAAGCTAAAGAGGTGAGAAAATCTTGTGAAGAAACTTTCAGTTTTCTAGATGGGAGTTGGTTGGGTTTCGATGGTGAAAGCAACACTAAGATACTGGGCCACATCAATACAGCTAAGCATCTGCTCAATATCAAGGAAAGGGAAGAAAGAGAGTTGGTTGAAATATCACAAATAACCCAGACGGACATAGTCCAAATAGATAAATGGCTAATTAAACTGAGTTTACAATTATGTTCTATCAACGCCAAAGACCAACAAGTGGAAGGAAAATTGCCACAATTGGTGAAGGATTGTTACACTTTTGAGGCAAATAATCAAGCAGAACCTTCTAGGTTGATATCCCAGCTAGTGGAGAAGTGTGTCACTTGCACAGAGCATGCGAAGGGGTAGGTTTTCGATACCAAATAAGGATAGAGACAAAGAATTGAAATGATTAATTTCCTTTTGTTGTAACTGAAAACCTCTGGAACGATTGAGATTCCAGCATATAGAAATTTGTATAAATATACACTTTGAAGAAAGAAAAAAGGGGGCTGGACCTTTTTGGTCAATTGTAATAGAGACTATCTCCTTTTTGAGAATTAATACAAAGCAATCCAGAGACTCCTAATTTCGTCAAGACTGTGTTATGAGTTTGTTTTCTTTGTGATTTCATATTCAATTTCATTTCGCTTATATATATATGTATGATGAATGCTTCATTGCAATTTAGTAAAACCTCTACTATGGTGATAAATCTTTAGCCATCTATATCGTTTGCAGTTTTTCCTCTGTATCAGCTATTAGCAGGTACAAGACCTGTGAACCTTTTAGATTGTCATATTTTATGCTTCATCAGATTTCTTCTTATCTTATTTTCTCCTTCTATTTACAAGGTGAGATTCTCCCTTGATAGGAGCCTCGCGTTATAGACAGCTTAATGTTTTTCTCACATTTCACACACCATTTATTTAAAATATAACTCAGTTACAAAAAAAGGCCTTTGGTTTGCATTGTATCTTTAATATTGAATTCAAAAGTTCTCTTTTATAACATCAAATTGATACAACATCAAAAACCTCGAACTCACTTTTTTATTTACTGTTCCTCTATGACTGTCCCCATTGCAAGATAGCCTAATATTGAACTCAGATTATTGGATCAAACCCATATCGCCTTAAACCTTTTCGATACTATACTTAAAACAACCAATACCCGGGTAGAACTTGAGTAATCGTGGGCTACGATTGAATGAGATATAAGCATTCTGGAAAAGTTGGAAGTGAGACAACGACAGCCTGGAAATCAACCTTAGCTTCCTTTCTAGAAGGTTGACTCTTTCCCTATTTTATCCTTTACTCACTTTCGGATGCCTAGACACTGTACTTTCTTAAGCCTTAAGTACAGACTCTGGAACAACACACATCACAATGTTTGTGAAGCCTATTAGGATCCCTCCTTTTCTTGGTTGTGGATGGAATATTCTTGTCTCTTTTCACGATGGTTTCTTCTTGGATCCTGTGATATTGTCCTTTATTGGAGTCCAACTCAATATAAAGATATTTCTTTCTCACCTCATCTATTATTTTCACACCATGAAGCTACAATTGTCTTAGGATATGGATGAAGAGTCCTCCAAGGTACTACACCACCACACTTGACTCTTCCAGAGAGAGAGATAACTTGATCGTCTAACTCTTGAAATTAGAAATGTATTCTTTCACTTCTTGTCCATGTTTTTTTCCAAAGGTACTGCCACTTCATGAGACACTCCTCTTCATACCCTATGGGATAAAATTATGACTTCAAAAATTCATTGAATTCCTCCCATTTCATAATAATAGGATTCTTTCCTATTCTTAGTGCATCCACATAACTCTCCCACTACAACAAAGCATGTTCAGACATCTTCAAATGGAAAAATGAAATATGTTGTGTTTCTTGGATTTGATAAAATACCAAAGTAAACTTCCAATTGTTTCAACCAAATGTCTAAGAATTCAACATTAGTTTGTCCATCATACATGGGTATTTCAAGTTTAGCTTCAACTTTGAAAGGAATATGGGAAGATGAAGAAAAATAATGGTTTTTACCTGAATCATTGTACGTGGGATCTTCTCGATGTTTAGAACATATTATTGTAATGTGACCTATAGCTCAATAGGATAATTCCCCCTCGAAGAGGCAAGTGAATAGGAGAGGATCCCTTCCATAATAAGATCCATTGTATGGTGTTGCCCTACCCCTAGGGTTTTGATATAATAAAGTGGTGGTTTTGTATATTGTTCCATATATCTTGTGTGGTGATTGTATTCATATATCTTTGGTACTATTGTGGTATTTTTTTTCCAAGTATTTTGTACTTAACAATTGGTATCAGAGCACTTTCTTTGGCCAAGGAAGGGAATAATTGTTTTCTCTTTTTGCATAATTTTTCTAGGGAAGAAAAAGAGGGCGGCGCACTTCAGGTTCAGATTTGAATATTTATGAGCTAAATTTGGAAAAATAAATTGGGTATTTGAATTCCTCTATGAAAAAAAATCAATTTAAAAAAAAACATCAGCTGAAACGGAGTCCGGGAAGCAAAGTTATGAGCATTTTAAATTCAACAAATTTTCAGGGTTTTTCCGGAAAAAGTCGCGATTTACTGCAGTGATTTATTTTTAAACCCTAGTTGTTGTTAAATTTTTTTCCAAGAAAGATGTATTTTATAGGAAAATATTATGGTGCTAGTATTGAAGACTTCTTAAAGTCCCACAAGTTAGAATGTAAAGGGCAGTAGAAATATTTTGTAGACTGGGGTTTCAAAGCTGATGCTCTCATATGGTCTCATATGGTGGAAATCGTTTCACCATTCTAAGTGGATGTCACTTTCTGAGGAAACACTTGAAAAATTACTTTTAGATAAGTGGTATCATAAAAAGAGTAAGGATAAATACATCACCAAGAGTTGATTTTCATGTGGAAAATCTATATTACAATTCCATGGTTGTATTCATAAAGAAAATGTCATTGTTTCTATTAACCCTAGTTGCAAACAAAAATTTATCAATATTCAGTTGGTTAATTGATTGCAAGTTCCGGCAAAGAATATTCAAAGAACACAAGTTTTACGCGAAAATGTTAAACTTTTTAAAGATTCGAAGCTCAATATGGATAAATATGTGTTTCATTTAGATTTTCAAGCTCTAGATATGGGTGATGAAGACATTGTTTTGGGATATCCTTGGATAGAATCAGTGGGTACCATTAATATTAATGTGAAAAAGAAGTTTATAAATATTTGGTACAATAAAAATAAAATTACAATGCAAGACGTGTCTCTTAGTAAGAAATATGGGCCCATGGAAACTAGAAAAGGAGTTATTGTTGAGTCTGAAGTTGAATCAAAGGCAGAGTCTATAGAAGGAGATGAAGAAAAACTACAGGAAGGACATAATTAGGAAGATAAGGAGGTCATTGAATCAAAGGAACAAAGTGTTTCAGATTTGAAGAAAAAAGAATAGATACCTACAATTGTTGTATATCGCCATCCACATCATATAGAGACACAACAATCATCAAGACAAGGGCATGTGTATCAACACATTTATGCACTAGCAGGGCATTATACATGAAACCGATCAAGAGGTGCATGGAGGAATACAAACACTATGGGAAGAGTTCAAGCTATAGAAACAATCCCATGACAACCTCGACATGATGCAGAGCAATATCAGGGTGGCAAGGCAACATATAGACATCATGTTCAACTTCCATTGAGATGGATGGATGGTCATACTTGGTACCAGTTGGATACATTTCTTATACAGTCATATTGTATGGTTTCTTCTCATGTTTCGAGGGAGAAACATGTGAAGGGGGATGAAATGTAGTATACCTAGGGAGCTACCCAATGGTAATGTAGTTATGTGTTATTAGTGGAAGTCATTTAATATATTAGAATGTGGTCATTCAATGTAAGGTGGACTAGGTTCACTATATTAATAAAGTACCACTATGGTAGTTAGATCTAATAAATGTGAGAAATCTCTCTAGAAGGTTCCTAGGAGATAGAGAGAGCTATATAAATAAGTGTAAGCAATATAATGAAGCATAGTGAATAATATTGTGAATGTATCAAGCATTGCTTGAGGAGTGTTATCCTTCCTTAAGGATTAATATATGGTGTTACCCTACCTCAAGGGTTTTCTCTATATTCTTGTGTTCATGTTACGGTGAATGGTTTATGGTTTATTCTTGGTATTATTGAAGTATATTTGCAGATCTGGTATAGTTACTTAACACTCAGTGTGCCTTATCTTCTTCATGTTCAGTCTCTGCTGAGTTTTCTTCCCTATATTTCTTCATGAATAACCGTGTCACCAATTCTATCAATGTAGAAATGATTTTCTCCAGGTGAGAAAATATGACGTTCAAGTATTCATTTTCATCTACTTCATGATGATTCCCCACCATTGATGGTCCTATGCCTCCCTATAGTCTTGGAAATAATGCTTGTCCATTATTTTGGTACTAGCTATAGGTATTTACCATGTAGGTGTTATCCAATCCTTCGAAACCTTCTTTGATACCAATTGATTCATAAAGGGTGGGCCTATGACTTGTCCGTCTAACCAACATAGATGACTATTGTGGAATAATTTTTTTCTCTTCTCTTGGTACTATTCCAAGTGCAAATATTCTCAGCAGTTAATCATCCATAGGTAGATGGAATGACTCTACTTTAGGTTTGGTGTAGTATTCCAGATATAAAATAGTATGAAAAACATAAATATTTTATCTAGAAATGTAAGAATACAATGATATAACTAGAACAATACCATAATAACACCATAATAACACCAAAAAGAGCACCTTGATTAATGATAACAATGTTCACTTTCCTCTTTGAGGGGGAAACCTCCAGTAGAGAAGAGCTCTATTACAATAATATCCAAGATAAAACTTCTCATACCCTCTACTCCTATTTATACTAAATTTGTTTATCCAAAAGAACAATCTAGAAGAATATCCTTCTAGAAGTGGAAGCTTCTATTAGGTCTTCTTACATTTGACTTATTCTTCCTTATTGATAGGCCTTATTAATATTGGCCTTTAGTACATGGAAATATATTATTCTACCTACTTGAGGGGTTAGGGAGGTTAGGTACCTAACATGTCCTCCCCCTTAAAAAAAACTGTGTCGTCAAGGATTGAGATGAGGAAATTGCTGTAGAATGGTAGTTGGTTCCAAAGTGGCATCTGCTGGAGTTGTATCTTTCCACTGGACTAACACTTCCTTTATGGTTCTTTTATGTAGATGACGCTCATGCTAGCCCAAAAATACTTGTGGATGCAACCATATGGAGCCTTCTTCATCCAACTCGGGAATGTTGGTTTGAGTTTGGAACTTAGTTCCAATCACCTTCTTTAAGAAGGAGACATGAAAATTAGAATGGAGATTAAAATGACTGGGAAAATCTAACTGATAGGCCACTTGTCCCACATGCTTGAGAACGGTATAAGGAACATAAAATTTGGGCACTAGTTTCTGACAATGGTCATCCTTGAGGGAAGTTTGCTTATAAGGTTGCAGTCTAAGAAACACCTGGTCTCCTTCAACAAATTGAAGTTCAATGGGACCTTGATCTTCCTGTTTCTTCATGCAGTTCTAGGCCATGAATAAATTATCTTTAAGGGTATGAATAATAGCCTCTCGAACTATAAGTGTTTGGTCAACAACCTGGACCTTCGAGACACTTGGAAGGTATGAGAGAATTGAAGGTGGATTTTGTCCATATACTGCTTCAAAAGGAGTCATGCGGGTAGGTGTCCGGTAAGAAGTGTTGTAACACCATTTACCTAGTGGTAACCATTGAGCCCATTGATTTTTCCTTTCCTATGCAAAACACTTCAAATATGTTTCCAAACACTTGTTGACAACTTCAGTTTGACCATCAGTCGGGGGATGATAAGTTGTGCTGAGATGCAATTGGGTGACCTATATCCTGAATAGTTCTTGCCAAAAATTTCTGATGAAAGTGGGGTCTCAATTAGAAACAATAGAATGAGGCATGCCATGAATCTTGAAGACCTGATCCATGAAAAGTTGAGCCACAGTGGAGGTGATAAATGGGTGTTGAAGATCACAGAAATGAACATACTTGGAAAGACGATCAACGACGACCATGATGACTGATTTATTTCCCGATTTAGGTAAGCCCACAATAAAATCCATAGATATATCCCTCCAAAGAGCGGGTGGAATCGAAATCGGTTGTAGTGTGATAGGAGATTTGACTGTTTCTCCCTTGTTGCGTTGAAAAACATCACATTCTTCCACAAAATTGCAAACATCTTGTTTCATACCATCCTAGAAAAAAAAACGTTTGACCTGGTCATAGGTTTTGGTAAACCCTAAGTGCCTATTTGTGGGTGTAGCATGAATATTAGAAAGTATCATAGATTTAAGTTGTGATTTCTTACTTAAATACAAATGACCTTTGTAGCAAATATCATCACTATGCCAAGAGTACCCTGGGGAAACTACAGAATTGGCCTGCACTTTTTGGATCAGATGCAAAATTTTGGGATCTTGTAGCCATTCCTAGCAGACAGATTGGAACCAATAGGTACAATGAAGGAGAGGGAAAAAAGGGAACCTTAATCTTCATATTTTCTTGAAAGTGCATCAACAACCACATTGTCTTTTCATTTCTTGTAAATGATCTCATAATCATATCCAAATATCTTAGTCACCCATTTTTGTTTCTCCAGAGAGGAAGGGCGTTGTTCCAGAAAATACTTGAGGCTTTGATGATTTGTCTTAATTTGGAAGTGCTACCAGAGTAGATAAGGGTGCCAAAGATCCACTGCATGCAAAATAGCCAACATTTCCTTTTCATAGATTGATTAGCCCAAATTTTGCTCTGACAGTTGTTTTTTGGTAAAGGCCAAAGGTCGACCATATTGCATAAGGACTACTCCAATTCCTCTCCCTGAAGAATCACATTCCAGGACAAAGGTCTTTGTGAAATCAGGAAGGGCTAGGAATGGATTTGTGCACATGGCCTCCTTCAAGGTTTGAAAGGCATGATCAACTACGAGAGTGTAAGTGAAATAATTATTTTTGAGGAGAGCAGTGAGATGTGCCACAATCTTTCCATAATTCATAACAAACTTGCGATAATATCCTGTTAAATCCATCAATCCACGTAGGATTTTGAGAGTCTTTGGGCAAGGCTAATACTGCATAGCTTCAATCTTTTTAGGATCCACCCTGACACCTCCCTTGCCAAAAATATGACCCAAGTACTCAACTTCATAGGTGCCAAAAGCACATTGATATTGTTTGAGGAAAAGTTGGTGTTGAGAGAGTATATGTAGAACTCGTTCCACATGAGAAAGATGTGTTTCCCAAGTTTTACTATAGATGAGGATATCATCAAAGAAAACTAAGAAAAAATGACGAAGAAAAGGATGGAATACATAATTCATGAGGCTTTGGAAAGTGGAGGGAGAATTACACAAGACAAAGGGCATGACCAAAAACTCATAGTGTCCCTCATGAGTTTGAAATTCAATCTTAGGAATTTCTTTCTCGTTCATATGTATCTGGTGGTAGCCAGAATGAAAATTAAGTTTAGTAAAGAACTAGGCACCACTCAATTCATCCAAGAGGTCATCAATGAAAGGAATGGGCAATTTGTCTTTGATGGTGTGTTTGTTGAGGGTGTGGAATTTAGGGAACATGCGCCAATATCCTTCTTTCTTAAGGACCATGACCACAGGAGAAGAGCAAGGGATCATATTAGGACAGATAACACCTGCGGTGAGAAATTCTTGAACAATTTTCTCAATTTAATTTTTTTGGGAAAAGGGATGATGATAGGGACAAACATTGGGAGGAAGGTTGTCGGGGACAAGGGGAATGGAATGATCATGAACACCATGGGAAGGAGGAAGTCCATGGGGAGTGGGAAAAAAAACTTTATGTTTGGATAAGACAGATTGGAGGTCCTGCAACATAGAGGGTGTCTCACTGGTGTGAATGGCATGGAGTTGTGAAATAATTCCAGAATGACCTTTTTTAGGATATTTTCCATGCAATGGGAACTAATCATCTCTGGGGAACTGACGGTGATGCCTTGGAACTTATATTGTTGGCCCTCTTGGTTGAATTGCATGGTTAATTCATTAAAATCCATGAGAATGGGACCCATAGTCCATAGCCATTTTGCACCCAACACAATGTCACAACAACCCATGTCGATAGAAAACATGTTATATTTCATCTGGTACTGACCAATTTGGAGACACACATTTTCACAACGCGCCCCACATTTCATGGACCTGTCATTGGAAACCATGATTTGAAAATTATTGACGCCACATATATAGAAATTAGTTTCTTTGGAAATGTGGTGATGAATAAAATTATGGATGCTTCCATTGTCAACAAGGATGATGACCTTCCTATGCTTAATGTAACCAATTATCTTGAGGTTTTGGGGAGTAGAGAACCCAGTGAGAGCATTCAGGGAAATGACTAGTTCAACTTCGGGAGGTTCAGAGAGTGGGGTCATATTAGTGGGTTCAGGTGACTCGGCCAAAGGGGGGGCCTCGACATCATCTTATGAAACACCTTCGGAGATGGCCATAAAAATATTTTGTTCCTTACACTTGTGCCTAGGAAAATATTTGTCATCAGATTTATTAAAAAGGCCTTTGAGTTCGCATTCAACCATTTCTACCCTAGTCAATTTATGGATCTTTAGTGGAGTGGAAGGAGGAGTGGGATTGATTGGTTTAGGGTGAGGAATAAAGGAGGGTTTTTGGGTTTGAGAAGAGACAACATGTTGTGTTTCCTTATCTCTTTTAGTAGCTTCCACCCAAATTTGAGGCTGATACATGAGGACATGGGAAAAAATATCATCCTTGAGACCACTGATAAAACATTCTCAGAAAAAGCATCACACATGCCCTTTGTACGAAAACAAAATTTCTCAAAAGCGGCTATAAAGTCTTCCACTATGCCAGATTGTTTCAACTTTTTCAAACGACCTAAATGGTTGGTGTCAGTGTCAAAGTGTTCATAAATATCTACCACAAATTGTGTCCAAACCACATACCCTTGGCAGACATTTTTTCTTCATTGCCACAATTTCCAAGGTTCTTGATCTAGATGGAGAACACCATACCGGAGTTTGGCCAACTCATATATTGATCCAGATTATTTTCAGCACGAAATGAGATCGGAGATATAATAAAGAAATGCACATAGATATCACAAATATTCAATAATACAATAGAAATGTATCAGAGATGCAACCATAAAAACAGATATACAATAATACACGATTTCTATTAATGAAAGAAATGTACAGAGACTATAAAAATACAGAGTGAAAGATTCGCTAGAATGGTGGCAGCTTATCTCTGAGAAGAGATGTGATGGCTACTCGCATTCGCAAGAAGATGATTACAATGAGGCTCTGAAGGCCTTTTTACAATAATCAAGAATTCCAAAAACCTTAGACATCCAAAAACCTAACCCTAGGAGGTGAAGCGCCAAAATTCATGTGGGCCCCGTTTAGGTAAGTGAGTACATCAACTTCCCGGGGTCGTAACTTTTGCATACGATCTCCGTTTTAGGCGTGTGATAGCTCGTTGGAAAGGTATAATCAAGGAGATTCATTTTGGAGGCTTAATTATGCCTTAGGATTTCATTAAGAACCTTGATCTTGAAAAACCTTCATTTGGTCCCTCAAAACGGCCCGAGAAGTTAAAACCTACTAAAAATAGTAAATTGCCAAAATTGCCAGAAAACTATTTTGAGCCATTTGGAAAGGTGGGTGGCCACCAATATCCACCTGGATCAATCCTCCCTCCTTAGTAAGCAATGGTCTCCATTTCATTGAGTTCTTGTGGGAGAGGGAAAAACATTTATTGAAT
>ML777761.1:666057-698948 GCA_009831015.1 Picea engelmannii | reverse complement strand
GAACAGTAGTTGGAACTACCTCTGGTATTCTGTAGAGATGACCCCCCAAAGTAACAATGACACTACGGGGTCGAGACTCATAAACAACATGGCGTCTCCACATATATGGTTGGCCCAAGAGAACATCACAGACATCCAATGGGAAAACATCACATAATACCTCATCATTGAAGGGTTGGATGTCGTATGACAATCGACACTATTGGTTTACACAGAGATCTCATCCTTGCCGAAGCCACCCGATGTTGTATGGTTGTGGGTGTGGTGTTGTCGATAATCCCAATTGTTTGATGACCTTTGCTGAGATGAGGTTCTTCTGGCTTCTGCTATGAACAATAAAATGCAACGGGGTCCCCTTCACCCACATCTATGAATGAAAAAGGCGCTCCCCCTCTTCAGGATATGTTGGTTCTTTTGGTTGAATTGCTGCGGTCGCGACAATAGAAGTTGGGTCCACGTCAATGATCTGTCCTTTACCATTATTTTCAGAATCAGATTCTGAATTAGGGGTCAGCTCTTTGTCTTTCATCTCAGCCACCAATGAATGTTTTGAGCAACATTCATCAGTGTTGTGCCAGGGGATTTTGTGGACTCGCACCATTTTATGGTGTCCTTCTTTGTCTTCCCATGACCCTTCTTTTCTTGTGTCTTGGACTGGTTTTTAGGAGACTGTTTGTTAGGGTCGTCTTTGTCATACTTTGTTTGTTGCGGATTTGCAGACCTGAATTCCCGTTTGTTCTGGTGCTTAAATTTCTGCTCAATTTTAACAACATATCGATAAGCAGGACCAAGTGATGAGATGTCTAGAAAATGCAATTCAGTTTGGATGTATCTGTGTAGAGCCCCACGGTATTTTAGAACCAAATGTCGCTCGGAGTCTTTGATACCCAACTTGGTGTGCAAGGTATGGAAGGTATTGGTGAACTCCATAACTTTTTGTCCCCTCTCTTGCCGCAGTGTGGTCCATCTCATGTACTGGTCCTCATAGTTGCCAACATGGTAATATTGTTCTTTTACTGCATCCACAAAAAATCCCAAGTGGGATCGGCCCCATAGATTGCAGACTCCTCTGTGGAACTTTTCTCCCAATAAGTTTCCCACTAATGTTTGACATGAGGGAGAGATTTAAGGAGTGCAAAGGTGATCTTTTCTTTGTCGAAAAAATTGTGAATAGAGAAATAACCTTCCAACAGAGTTAACCATTTTTCTAGGGCTTCTGCATCTATCTCTCCTTCAAATACAGGAATATCAAAATTAACTTGTACCTTGAAAGGCGAGGTGCCTCCAAAGTGGCCGCTTGATGAAGATATTCCTAATGCTATCAGCAGGCATTGAAGGATGTGGGAAAAATTCTCCATCATTTCGTCCCTCTATCACGTGAGAGATTGCTCAAGCAACAGATTGATAGGATCGTCTGCTCCGTCGTTTTTCTTTTCTTTCACCATTGAGGGTTTCTTGGGTGTGAGAGAGAGATTGTATTCAAGAGAGACAAGCTCAAGACCCAACTTTTTATACTCGGACCTCATCGGGAAAATGCACTGAAAAAACAATCAAAAGCAGCCTGCTCTGATACCACTGATCCAGATTATTTTCAGCACAAAATGAGATCAGAGATATAATAAAGAAATGCACAGAGATATCGTAGATATTCAATAATACAACAGAAATGTGTCAGAGATGCAACCATAAACATATATGTACAGTAATACATGACTTCTATTAATGAAAGAAATGTATAGAGACTGTAAAAATACAGAGTGAAAGACTCGCTAGAATGGTGGCAACTTATCTCTGAGAAGAGATATGATGGCTACTCGCATTCACAAGAAGATGATTACAATGAGGCTCTGAAGGCATTTTTAAAATAATAAGGAATTCCAAAAACCCTAGACATCCAAAAACCTAACCCTAGGAAATGAAGTGCCAAAAGTCATGTGGGCCCCGTTTGGGTAAGTGAGTACATCAACTTCCCGGGGTCGTAACTTTTGCATACGATCTCTGTTTTAGGCGTGTGATATCTCGTTGGAAAGGTATCATCAAGGAGATTTATTTTGGGGGATCAATATGCCTTAGGATATCATTAATAACCTATATCTCGAAAAACCTTCATTTGGGCCCTCAAAATGGCTCGGGAAGTTAAAACCTGCTAAAAATAATAAATTGCCAAAATTGCCAGAAAACTGTTTTGAGCCATTTGGAAAAGGTGGGTGGCCACCGATATCCACCTAGATCATATATAATTCCATAAAAAGAGAAATAATGTTCCATTTGAGTTACCCAACCAGTGGGATCTGAGCCATCAAATTTTTTTACATCCACACATGGAAGGCTTAGGTCACGCTGAAAGTGATGGGGATGAAAATTCAGGGAATTAGAGGAAGTTTCACCTCCAGACTGCAAAGGTGGGTTAGAGGAGGGAAGATTTGTAGGGATATTCAGCTTGGTGTAGATCGTGCTAGTGAAGGATGCAAGCTGGGTAGCGAGGTCATGTTTGATGTTTTCCATTTTAGCATCTATGGAGGAATGCATGTTTTTATTGATGGTGGAAAAATTGGCATCTATGGAGGAATGCATATTTTTATTGATGGTGGAAAAATTGTCATTGAGCTGCCTCACTTCCTATCAGGTCTCTATGAAATTAGAGGACAAGGAGTTGAAGCAAGCTTCCAAGTATTGGCTATGGGTGTGGGCCATGATGAAGAGGGAGAATGAAAAGGAACGGGTGGGACCACACAAAAAATGGGTTATGGGTGAAGTGTATCATGACGATCAGGGCGATGAGAGGAATCCAATGGGCTAAGGCCCAAATAAGGGTGTTGGAAGGGGGTTGGGTCCACGAAAAAAACAATTGTTGAAAAATGAAAGGTATGATTGTGATAAGGAAAAAGGGAGGAATCCAACGTGAGAGGGATCAAATAATGGTGCCAATAGGATCCATACTTGTTTTTTCTTACTCTTGCGGAGTTATACTCCAATCTAAAGAATAATGCAGTGTTGAAATGCCCAAATTCTTAATAGGAAGAAATGTGTAGTAATTTCGCAACCCGAATGCAGGAGGCACAATTGCACGTAAATAGATCTTGTCTGTTATGTTTTTGTTTTTGTCCAAAGGGTTAGAGTATGCAGGGTGTCTACAAACAAGGGTTTTCCATGTTCTATATCTCTCTGATATATGTGTGGGGTCCAATAGTAGTACTCGACCCAATATCTCATGGCACCAACTAAGGAGGCTAGACCGTGACCTTAGCTGTAGTACCCAAATACCCACGTACTAGAGAGTATATTCCCAAGTTCTATTCTCGATGGAACTATATAAGTCAGGTGACCGATCGGTTTATCTATGGAGGGATTCAAGAGATCTAGGTCGATCCGTATATAGGTGTTGTCTGATGTGCTACCACTTGAAGGGGTATCAACATGGGTTAAAAGGGTGGCCAACAAATGTGCACTTGATTACCACTTGTATTTCTTGCATGTATGACTCCCCTACCACAAGTTTATGCATGTAACGACAAATCTATGTATCTTTAAGACATTAGAATACGTCTACCCTGAAAAAAATTAACCCACAATTTTCTACCAAGGAAAGTGCTCTGATACCACTTGTAGTATTCTAGATATAAAATAATATCTAGAATAGAAATATTTTAGCTAGAAATGGAAAAACACAATGATATAACCAGAACAATACCAAAATAATACCAGAACAACACCAAAAAGAGCATCTTGATTATTGATAACAATGTTCACTTGCCTCTTGGAGGGGGAAAGCTCCAACAGAGCAGAGCTCTATTACAATAATATCCAAGACAAAACCTCTCATACCCTCTACTCCTATTTATAATAAATTTGTCTATCCAAAAGAACAATCTAGAGAAAGATCCTTCTACAAGTAGAAGCTTCTATTAGGTCTTCTTACATTTGACTTATTATTCCTTATTGATAGGCCTTATTAATATTGACCTTTATGTTATAACCCTAAATTGCACTAGATTACTATCTCTTCTTGACTATAAAAGAAGGGGTTGGGGTCCCATTGCAAAGAGAAGCACGAGAGCATAGAAACTCTGCCCATTTTTCCCCCTTTGCCCCATTTGTTTGCAACCACATTGTGAGTTTGAGCTAGAATTCCCTTTTCCTCCATTGCAAGTCATTGTTATTTCCCTAGAGAGAACTGAAGAGGAGAAAGATGCGTGGAAGCAGTTGGTGCATTATGAAGAGGAGCTTAGGACCTAGTTCGAGGAGCAATGTCGATCTCATATTGTAAGTGAATTTGTGAGATTAATATAAAGAAGTACTTTTTCCATCCTGCTAAATGATGTCTTAAACTTATATGATTTGTTTACATCTCTTGTTTATGATGTCTAACCCACTAATCCATATGTAGAATGCATTCTTGTAGTTTCTTGTTTTTCTTTGGTGAATGCAGGTCAACCTTGGAAGGAGACTTGCAGTCAGGGAACAACTAAGCGCAAAGGGATCGACACCAGACACAGAGTTTTAAGGTATTCCTTCCGGATACCTATACCTTGTATTTTATGTATGATTGTGGGGTATTGTCGGGATAGTTGATAAAAAGTAGGGGACTTTAGACAGTTAACTCTGCCTACATTTTAGAACCCTGGTGTAGTCCATAGAGGGGTATTCCCACTATAGAAGAATTGGCGGCCATACTAGGGATGCCTCTAGGGTCTTTGGGGATATTTCTTTTTGGGTGCTTTGAATCAGTTTACTCATTGTTTTCTGAGTTTCTGTAAGATTTTGTGTCTTTAAGGAATTTTGGTCTTCCATACTAGTACTCCTTGTCTGTGCTGGACTTTTGGTTTTCATTTTTTAAGGAGTTATAGAGGTGTATGCGACTTGCAGTGGGCCTGCATGCGTGCATACGCATCCTGCCCTTGGACAAACCGCGTACATACGCTGGTTGTTGAAGTGTCAGTAGTATGTCTATTGAGAAACTTTTTGTAAAAAGAAGAGGCAGTCATGCTCTTCCCTGTCATGAGTCACACTTCTCAAGGGTTTTCTGGATCTAGTCTTGGTCTCTATTATAGCATTTTGTAGCCTAGGTATGACTTCAGTTTAGATTTCTTTTCACCAAAGATTTCTTGTGTCTTATTTAATAGGATTTTTAGACAATTTGGTGAGTCTTCTTTGATCTTCCTGCTTGGTCTTGTCAGTGACTCCCTGCGATCTGCGATTGGGCTAGAAGCCATTTCTTGGTCCTTTCTTGTCGTCATTTTTCCCTTTTTTTCTTTGGAAGAAAAGAAAATAATTCATTTTCAAATTTCTTATTTTGAAGCATAAAACAATAAAAAAAATATTTAACTTCGTTGTTTGGTAAACTAGTGTTGGCACAGGGGTAGACTCGAGGTTCACTCCAATAGTTCACCAACAAGCCCTAGCTACTGGCCCTTTCGGCAACACCTGCGAAGAAGATGCAGTCTCACCTGAAGCAGCTATGAGGGGGTTGTAGGACAAAGATGTCTACAACCAGGGGAATATCAAGTGGATCTAGTAGAACAACAACACAATATGCACCTATCACTTATCAAGCTAGATATCTCCTTCACATTTATAGATTTGATCTAACACAACAATGTAAATAACAAGATAATAGCAACAGATATCAAAGAAAAAATCACACATACACAACGTGAGATATATGTGGTTCACCCTCTCTCTAGGGCTACGTCCACATAACTGTGCTTATGATTCATTAAGGTAAAGCATATAGTTCTTGTCTGCGCTCTCAGCTAATATATCTTCTTTCTTCTCTCTCTTTCTCTCCCCTCTCCTGTGCACCTAGCTACATGACTTGATCTCCACACACAGTTGAATATATTACAATACCAGAAGACTCTCTCTCTCAACACTTCTCTCTCTCAATACAATAATCTCTCCCACAATAGAGCTAGATCAACAACAATATTGTATCAATACTCAATGACCAACCTAACCCAGGTCCTCTTGACCTTTATTTTATACATTACAATACCTCACCAACAGCCTTAATCTGAAACCTAAGTGCCAAAAACCTAGATACCAAAACACTAGGTGTCTAAAACCCTAGGTCGACTTGACCTGCTTTTTTCGGGCTTTGCCAGCTTGCCTTCCCTTCCTTCTCGCGCGGTGCTCTGAAGCATCCAACAGTGTATTTGTCCACTTTTCTAAGTTTTCCTCGGTCTATCTTCCTTGTTGATATGTCATCCCCGATCTCCTCATCCAACGACTTTATTTTTCACACTTTACTCCATCTTTTTTGCTCTTTTTCTCACTTCGACCCAGTGACAGTCACTGTGTCTCCCGTGAAGCTTGATTTTTACCTTTTGTTCCTTGTACTTCACTTCCTTCCATAACCAAGGGACAAAAGGCCCCCAACACTCACTTGTGACTTGTCTCTAGGCACCTCAGATCTGGTTCCTCTGTTTTTCTTCGACATGGAATACGCTGTGAAGTCTTTTCTTTCTTCTTTGTGCCTCCTCTCCCTTCTTGTGCAGACTATATTTTCTATGTCTGGTGCCCAGTTTCAACTGCACCTGGTACCTATACCATTTTATCCTTGCTTCTACTGAGAGTTGTGAGGTAGCTAGTTGTCATAGTATGGATCAACCAACAATCCCTTCTTGCATACAATATGGCCTAATAGTACTCCAAATGGTGAGAAGAAGATGCACTTATTAATATTTAAATAAATTTGACACTCCCTGCATTTATCTAGCCTTAGCCTTTGACATTCAATATGATTTTTCAAAAAACTAAACACAGTCCAATCATCAAAATAGGCTTCTAAAAATTTATGCAAATATTCTTTGAACGCTTCGACCACCACCTTGGAAAAGATGGCTGGGGAATTCTTCAGTCCGAAGGGCATTACTGTATATTGGTAGGATCCCCATTCTGTGGGAAATGTAGGCTTGTGGTGGTCCTCCTTGGTAATTCATATCTGATGGTATCCTAAAAATCCATTTGTAAAAGAATATACCTCTAGGCCTCCCATATTGTCTAATACTTCATCAATGAATGGTGTAGGGAAAGGATCGTGCAGACATACATCATTCAACTTCTTGAGGTCCACACATATCCTAATTTCTCCCATATTCTTTTCTTGTACTACCATAGGTTTGATCCACTCTGACTCATCGACAAGTTCAATAATCCCTTCTTCTAGCATTCTGTCGAGCTCAATCTTCACTTTTTCCTTGTATTTTGGATTCAATCTGTAGGGTTTTTGTTTGAATGGATTTGCATCTGGTTTCAAAGGTATTCTCATCTCTCCTGTAGGTTCTTTGATACCCTTCATATGAGTGAAATTGGTTGGAAACAAGTCCTAACATTCATGCAATAATTCTGTAATCTTGTCAATGGTGGCAACATCCCAGTAATCTCCGACATTGGCAAGCTTCGATGTCACCTCTATCCAAATGTTGACATTTTTTATCTTGATGGGCTAACATATAAATGGTATCTCAACTCCTAGTACTTACACATCTCTGTGGATTTATGTCTCAGTGATGTTTACCTTCCTGGGATTGTCCTCATCATCGATATTGATGTTGTAGCAACTCTGCAATTTCTGGAGGGGCACAATCCATTCGTCCTCTTCTTGTTCCTTAGAGAGGCTAGATGCCTCTTTGAATACCTTCTGCCTCACAATATGTAATGCATGGTCTATTGAAGGGTGTTCACTTTCAAATAAAAAGGTGGTTACAAAATTCTGAATCATACCTTCCCAATCTACAGTGATGAGGCACAGCTCCGCTTGAAGGTACCAATTGATAAGGGTCATGTCTAGTGTGTTAATGAATCTATGCACCCATTGTTCTCAAGGGATGTCACTTCAGGCCTCTTCACAACTTTGCACATGGTCCTTTGGGAAACTTCGACCTGTGTACCTTACTTTCCAGCTTACTTCTTGTGCTGAGAACCGTGATGTCATCAAGGTTCGACATTGTGTCCAGTCTGTGATGTTTCTTGTATGTGTTCCCCACCATCTTTATAGTGTGGATTTCAAGGCCTCATCCATAGCTAATATCCTCTTTTTTGTTGGTACAATTTCTTCAAAGTTCATAAAGAAGGATTCTAAAGGATTCATACCATCGAAGGTAGGTAAGTTACTTATGGTTGTACCAATCCATCGAACCTCTTTGGTCAGTCGAGCACATCTCCTTGTGGATACTTCATACATCTGGTTCTGCCAGTTCTCCAGTGCTTCTTATGAATCTGATGAACACATGTTGTCACTTCTCCAGCTCAGATTCCCATAAACTGTAGGGTTGATGTAATCTTGTTGTCTAGTTTTCATCTTGTAAATGTTTTCCAGTTCATATGCATGATCTTCTTCTCTGATAGGCTCTTTATATCAAGGACCCTCATCTGGATCTAAAGGTGAAATGGCTCGATGGCCATCTCTTTAAAATGTAATACAACTCTTCTCTAGGTCAGAAACAGTAGAATTGTTGAAGGCCCAGTCAATTCCTAACAATGAAGGGTAAGGGAAGTTGTCATCAACAATTTCAATTACCTCAGTTTTCCGCAGTTTTCCTTACTCTGGAGCCTTCTGCGGTCTTACATTTGGTTGCTCTTGCTTCTCTTGTAGAAGCACCTCCTCGAGTGATAACAGTGAATCTAGGGACTGCTACACAAGTTTCAACATATATTAGCTATACTTGTGGGTTCTGCTGAGGTCCTCATCTTTCCTGAATCTTCGCTAGCAGTACAGGGTATTCCTCAATGACATGCTCGAAGGAGTTGCAATAACTGCAAGTGGTACAAGGGTTCTGACAGTCCCTTTCTAGATGTCCTGGTTGTGAATAGTTATAACATATTATTTGTCCTCAGCCTCGACCCATACCTCCTCCTCTGAATTCACCATGAGGATTGA
Organism: Picea engelmannii; assembly: GCA_009831015.1. Taxonomy (NCBI): domain Eukaryota; kingdom Viridiplantae; phylum Streptophyta; class Pinopsida; order Pinales; family Pinaceae; genus Picea; species Picea engelmannii. The sequence continues at coordinate 690,067 of ML777761.1, read as the reverse complement.
AGTTTCCTCTTCCCAGGGAGTTATATTGTGCATTGTTTCCTTCTTGATGTACTTCGTCTTGGATCTTGTATATATCTCTTGATATTTCATGCATGAGATCGTAATCTCTACAATATCTTTCATCATGCCCTACTGATTTACAGAATGTGAAAAAAAAATTCGTGGGTGTCTGAACGTACTTTTGCATGTAATTTCACTCACCAGGGCGATGCCGAGTTCTGCATACTTCATACTAGGGTAATGTGACTTGCTTCAAAGAGATCAAAGCTCCAGAAGCCAAATATTCATGAAATAGGGGACAATGCTCCTTGCCATGGCCTTCTAATTTTCATATGATACACCAGATGTCTTCCATTTTGTCTTTTCCTTTGTCCTTTTTCATGTCCTCGGCCTGCAAAGACAAACTAGTTAATTGACTCATGATTTGGCTCATACCTAAACTGGATTCTCCCATGGGGGATGATTCAAGCTTCATAGAGATCTCCAATTATTCTTCCTGTGAGGCAATCTTTTGATGCATTAGTGGAACTATGATATGTGGTAAAAGAGCAACGATAAACCATTCTTTGTTCTGCTTTTTCGGGATCTTGAATGTCAGTCGGCTTGTCAGGGTCTTGAATCTCTGATCAACTCCCAAATAGGTTCGACTACCTTCTGCTTGATCTCCTTCATCTTTGTAATACATTGTGACTCCGACTTAGGTTTATTAAACTCTACAATCAACACATTCTTGATCTCATTCAGTGGTTTAGGCTGCGCAAGTCCTTGGACAAGCTTCATGTACCAGCTCAACATGCGATCCCTCAAGGTAGTGATAAAATGGTTTCTTTTAACAGCTTCGTCGGTGATGTTTTTAATGTTCCATACAGCCTCACACAAGAACCAGTGTTGTTCAAGATATTCAGATTTGTCTCCTCTAAATATAGGGAGCCTCATCTCATATTCCATGGAGTTGCCTAGATTTCCTGTTTGAGTAGATGGTAAACTACTAGTAATAGTGCTCTGAGGACTCTGGTGCTTCTGAATATTCTGATTTCTTAGTGTTTTTGAAAAAATAGGAGAATTGATATTACTTACTTCAGTGGTATGCATAGTTCCTAATGTTTCTGGCTCATCCCAACGAAGTTCTTCAGTGACTTCTTTATTTTCCCTAGTGGGTTCTGATTTCTCTTCATCTATCAGATCTGCCTCTTCTCCACTATAGAAACCCTCTTCCTCGTAGTTTTGCTTAAACAGGTTCTCAAGGTGAATCCCTCTGAATACTTTTCCATTGTGCGTATGTCCAGCTTCTATGTCGTTGTCACTGTCTAAATTCATGAACATTATCCTTTTCAAATCCAGCTGGTCTACTGTATCTTCTAGATATGGTTTTCATGTAAGAGAATCTTGATTCTTAACTTCAGAAAATGAAATTTTTTTCCTCTGGGTCATTTGAAAAAGTATCTCTCGGCTTAGTTATACGACTCTACTCTGTCAATAGAAAATTCAGTGATATACCCTCCAATGGTACTATCAAACCAGTGATCTACCACTCTCGATACGACGTTATCAACTCTCTTAACCTTCTAGATCAACGCAGACGTCCAAACCACAGGAGGTCTAGATCTGATCTCAAACTCGGTATCAACTAACCTAGCCAACCATTCATGTATCTCTTGATGGATTCCTCCAAAGAAGATCTCGTGAATGTCGGTGAAGATGTATCTTTGTAGCCAATCTTCAGTACTCAACTTAGGGTTTTTGTTTTGGGCTTTCGTGAAGTCCCTATCTTGATCCTCTATCCACTTTTGAATCTTTGTCTTCGATGGGAACTGCCTTGACATTCCCTTACACAGATTCCTATCTCGGAAATGGAACCATTTTTTGGTATAGGGGTAGACCCGAGGTTCACTCTAAGAGAGCACCAACAAGCCCTAACTACTAGCCCTTTCAGCAACACCTACGAAGCAGATGCAGTCTCACCTGAAGCAGCTATGAGGGGGTTGTAGGACAGAGATGTCTACAACCAGGGGAATATCAAGTGGATCTAGTAGAACAACAACACAATATGCACCTATCACTTATCAAGCTAGATCTCTCCTGCATAGTTATAGATCTGATCTAACACAGCAATGTAAATAACAAGATAACAAAAATAGAAATCAAAGAAACAATCACACATACACAATGCGAGATATATGTGGTTCACCCTCTCTCTAGGGCTACATCCACAAAACTTTGCTTATGATTCATTAAGGTAAATCATACAGTTATTGTCTGCGCTCTCAGCTAGTAGATCTTATTTCTTCTCTCTCTTTCTCTCCCCTCTCCTGCACACCCAGTTGTAGGACTTGATCTCTGCACATAGCTGAATATCTTAGAATACCAGAAGGCTCTCTCTCTCAGCACTTCTCTCTCTCAATACAATAATATCTCCCACAATAGAGCTAGATCAACAACAATATCGTATCAATATTCAATGACCAACCTGACCCAGGTCTTCTTGACCTTTATTTTATACATTACAATACCTCATCGACAACCTTAGGCCGAAACCTAAGTGCCAAAACCCTAGATACAAAAACCCTAGGTGTCTAAAACCCTAGGTCAACTTGACCCACTTTTTCCGGGCTTTGCCAACTTGCCTTCCCTTCCTTCTCGCACAATGCTCCAAAGCATCCAATGATGGCTTTTTCCACTTTCTAAATTGTCCTCGATTCATCTTCCTTGTTGATTTGTCATCCTCGATCTCCTCATCCAATGACTTGATTTTCCACACTTCTCTCCATATTTTCTGCTCTTTTTCTCACTTCGACCCAGTGATAGTCACTGTGTCTTCCACAAAGCTCACTTTTTACCTTTTCTTCCTTGTACTTCGCTTCCTTCCATAACCAAGGGCTATTAAGCAGTTTAGGTTAGTTGTTTCATTTACCAAGGAAAAGGAAAGTTTTCTTAATTTCTTTACTTGAATACTTAGGACATTAAGTAGCTTTTAGTCGAGCAAAATCTTGTTTTGAGTTTTTCTTTTCAAATATATGAGAAAAGTAGTTACAAAAAAATTGGTTAAAGAGTTTAAATTGACAAATCTTTATTTGTGAAGAAATAAGTAGTTTTTTTTCAGTTTCATCTTATACTCTTCTCTTTCATCTCTTAATAACATCACTAGTTTCATTTCCATTCCTTTTGACTTAAGACAACCACTAAAATTAACACTTAATTAAAAGTTATTATATTTTGTGTTTGAAGGGTCCATCAATTTAGTCTAGTCCAGAGCCTTGATTTAGGATTGGAGAGGAAACTCTTCAAGGCTATAAAAGAAAACACAAGAGTCTATGCTAGGGAGTGCTTGAAAGTTCAGTAATCATGAAATTTATCTGGAAAACCTCTCTAACACAGGGTCTAAACATGAGGTTGCATGTGGAAAGGTAGCGAAGATAACCCCTCCAAAGTCAGACCAAGCATAGTGGGGAACACATATAGAGGACTTATTTTGGGATTTCATTGATCGCATTTTCCACGGAACTTCATGGGTCTTGAATCCAGTCTAGGTCCTCAGTTGTATTCTGGAACACTTGATTTCAATACCCTTGATATTTTTCAGGCTTGATACCTTGCTCATTGCGGTCCACCCGACTGTCGACTGTACCCATCTAGCCACTATTCACGCGCTGACAACATAGTTGCCTTTATATTAGTGACTTACACAGGTGACTGTGGGGGTATACCATGGTACCTAGGGTAGACATCAGGCCATGCTTTGCAGAGTATACCCAGAGGGTTCTTTCATATTCGAGTTGCACTTGAACCAGTAAGTTTCTCTAGTGTTGGTTGTTGTAACTGTCCTTCCAACTAGCTAGTGATATGCTTGTCTTATCTCATAGGAACTTTTTCTAGTGTGTGATGGTTTTTAAAATGATTATAGAAATCCCTAGTGTGTCACTGATATTCTCACACAGTGGAGGATCATGAGCTCCACCAATTGTGAAGGATTTTGGGCCTATCGCTGGTTGATCTCGAGCCACCCTCGCCACCACTAAGATGAAAACTAGACTAGCAAGGGTATTTTGAGGCAACCGAGTTACAAGAAACTGTGCCTGACTCATCTCTGAGAGAAGAACATTTGATTCTGGAGGAACCAATTATTTCTGACCTCGGAGTGGAAGATTTTGGTCCATATAACCCTCCAATCACTGATCTATCAGTGCCCATCATCGTACAGGTTCAACCTTACGAGAATCAGGTAGTATCACAAGAAGCAATGGAAACAAATGTTTCTACTTCTTCAGGGAATACTCATATTTCCTCTACGACTGTCACTATAGGGGGAGTTCCGCATCCTAACCAACCATCACCGGTCTAAGCCACTATGGTCTTAACTACCTCTACCTCAGGCAATGGTCTGATTCTGTCTATGGTGGTGATCACTGCTCCTTTCACCCAGAGTGCGACAGGCCCTCTGTTCTCATACGAGATGCCTGGCTTCGGTACGAGCACTGTACTTTCCTACTCCAATCTACAGACTTTAGGTCTCAGGGAAGGGAGCTCCAATGCTCCTCTATAAGGATCTATGGGGGTCACTTTAGCTCCCTAAAATGATTTCCCTTACGACGGGGGTGATATACCTCCTTCGTCCCCTTCACTCGATGGTGCTCACATGAATTCCACCGGGCCGAACATAAATTATAGTTCTCTTGGAGCAGGGAGTCAAGGACTACCTTCTTATAACATGTTGGTAGGTTTGACACCATTCTCTTTGTTTGACGTGTTTGGTAACAACGCTTTCTTGTCAGCTGTTATCTCGACCGGGGACAACCCCGATTATGGACAACAAAATCCTGTACAAGGTACTATTCTTGCATAGGGGGAAAACCTAGGAATTCAATCCTCACAAGGACCTTGGAATCCATGGCAGAGATCAATCCCCTTGTCAGGGATGTCGACCGGGGGAAACCCCTTCCATATTTAATGGAACCTCGGGCAAGGCTCAACACCTATGTTCGTCGGATCGGTAGGGGGAAAACCTTCCCAAAATCCTTGGAATGCGATGCAAGCCCAACCCTTTATGTCCTATTATGGGAGTCATCCGATGACATATCAACAAGAGTAGACTCCGTACGCTGGTCATGGCCATGGTTATTTCCAGAACCCTGTCCAACAACCTAACTTTTCATGGCATCCTGGTGCCAGCCAAACTCCAGGTTCCTTTTTCCCTGGTTATAATCAACAACCGAAATTACCGTTTCTGGCAACTCTGCACTTGCCAAACTTGAAAAGGTTATTAAATGACCCCATCTGTCACAATCCACATTAGCCTCCTATGTCGACCAAGTTTCCTTCAAACATCCCAAAGTTTGAGGCCAAGCCTAACGAAGATCCAAGTGATCATGCGACTACCTTCCATATATGGTGCTCATCCAACTCATTGAGAGATGAATCCATCAAGTTGTGTTTGTTTCAATGCACTCTCATCGGGAGTGTTGCAAAATGGTGCATCGAGCTTGATCGCTCAAGATACTCTTCCTTCAATGAATTGAAAATGGATTTCCTAAACCATTTCCAATTACCCGTGAGATACGACACCGACACTGAATTGCTGGCCAACTTTGAGCAGACAAAAGCAGACCATATCTCAGATCACATCTGAGAATGGAGACACCGGAAGAGTTTGATAAAAGTGCTAGTCCCACCAACATTCCTTCTTGAGTGGTTCCTTAAGTCTTTGGTACCTCAGTTGTCTAAAGACATCACAACCTCGGGGGTCTTTTAAGAAAAAGAAGCAATAATGAGAGATCAATAGTTAGAGTTGATTTACTCTTAGTCTGGTTTACTTTACGGAGTTTTTCTAGATGCACCAAGGTCGATACTTAACAAGAATAGAAAGAGGTTTGGGCCACATGCTGATGGTATTGTCGGTTCAGCAAAAATGAAGCCCGTTGATCAGCTGTCAAATCAATTTCAACAATTGTCGATACAACAGACAACGAACAACCAAACCATTGGTTCAGTTGTTCCCCCTACCCAAAATTCGGATGTACACAGTGTGCAATCGACAAACCCGAAGGCCACCCAATAGCCTAACGGAAAGAAAAAAAAACGAAAGAAGGGTAAGTGGGATAAGAAACCTACCAATAATGTTGGTGGGGGAAACACTGAAAAAAAGAAATTGAAGTATCCATGTAATCTTTGCAAGGAAGACCATCTGACTCACTAGTGCCCTCGTCTTGCAGAGGCCTAAAAGTTATTGGCACAACAATAGCCTACCATGTCAACGAATTCATTTCCACATGGGAAAAATCTAAATCAAGCCTCTTCAAGCCTAGAAAGAGGCAGTTAGGGACCCCCTTCATCTTCAAGTAATCCTACATCCTTGAATGTGTATACGATGAAAGGTAGCATTGACATAACGACTAGTACACGCGACTATGGAATTCCAAACACCTCTGAGAAGGGTAAATAAGACTAAAACCCACATCTTCCTCTCCATATTGAGAAGACGTTGGGTGAAACAATGACACACATCCCAAAAGGAGCGTTCAAGAAATATTCTCACAACCCAAATGCAAGGGCCACCCATAATTACTCAGTGGTGGAGGATTTGTTGCAAACCCCTTAGCTTCCCTTCCCAGAGAAAGGCCCTGTTAGCTGCCTTAGGATTTGCTGATACTTGTAATCCAGGAACAATCATGCTTGATACGACCGACTTAAAACCTCATCGTCCTTACCATGTGGCATTTCAGATAGTAGTGGCTTACACCACAAAAACGTTTACTCGTAACATTTTCCACATGGTGGTTGATGAGGGAACCTCAAAATGTGTGATGTCTTTGGAATGTTGGAAGGACATTGGCCAACCCATTTTGTCTCCATCACCTACTCTTCTTACTACTTTCGACGGTCGTTCATTCTGAACAGATGGAATCATCCCCTCTTTTCCCATGCAGTTAGGAGGGAAGACCATGTGCATCAAAGTTGAAGTGGTCAATGCGTCTCTCGACTACAATCTCTTGTTAGGAAGGAGTTGTACCTACTCTATGCAATAAGTGGTCGCGACAATTTTCCAGGTCTTGTTGTTTCCACACGACGGATGGATTCTGACCATTGATCAGTTATCCTTCTCCCATCCTCACCCTTCATCGGGGGTATCCACGGTCCCGATGATTGATAATCCTTATCCCGACATCGTCAACATAGGGGTTGGTTTGTGCCCACCTTTGATGGGTACCTTCGATTACCCACCTCTGACAAGCAATGTCCATTACATGTCGACTGTCCCCGACCAGCCAAGGGCCAAAAATTTTCAAATCTCGTCATTTCGCACGACTTAATGTAACGATCCATGGAATCTTCCTTCCCCATCAGACATGATGGAAGGGATAGGGAACCATGGCAAGGCCATGCCTTTGTCTGTGGCATGAGTTGTGTACTCTATAGTTCAGAAAGATTCCACAGACCCTGATTAGACTCCCACACAGAAGTTGGATCTGGTTCTCGAGCCTACATGGGCTCAAGGTTCCCTCATTGATACTGATTCTTTAGACTTGGTCTTTCCATTAAATGAGGTGATTATTGAGGCAATGACTAGTCGAGACAAACCTTGGGATGATATTCATCACAGATCTTACTTCCTCCTAGAGTTAAGAAGAATTAAAGCAGGTGAATTCACTCTAACTATGACTGGAGATAAGGCTTGTCCTATCAATCCTTTGGCTATGCACGCTATTTTCTCTGAAGGAAATATGGAAACCATTGCTCAAATGATACCTATCGATATCTCTAGAATCTTGGCGTCGTGGAGAATATCTTCATCGGAGCGGACTTCTCCCCTAAGGAGATTCAAATCTACATAGATTTATTTAAATATTTCCACAATGTGTTTGCCTGGTCTTACGAGGAAATGTTAGGCATATATCCAAGAATCGTTGAACATGAAATCATGACATATCCTAATGCTAAGTCGGTCCGGCATAAGCTTCATCTAGGCAATCCTAGGAAAGCAACAACTATTAAGTTTGAAGTAGAGAAACTACTCCAAGTTGGTTTCATCTACACCGTCCAATTGACTCAATGGGTGTCAAATCTCGTTCCAGTCAACAAAAGACAGGGTACGATTCGCGTATGTATGGACTTCTGTGATTTGAACAAGGCCTATCCAAAGGACAATTTCCCCACACCATTTATTGACTAGATATTCGATGAATGCACAGGTTGTGTAGCCTTTTCTTTCATGGATGGTTTTTCGGGATATAATTATATATAGATCAAGCCCGAAGACCAACACAAAACCGATTTCATCGGGCCATGTCTTTTGCTTTCCACGATATCAAACACATAGTCGAGGCTTATCTCGATGATTTAGAATCACGATCTCGCAAGAGAGATTATCATCCCGCACACCTCTGACTTATATTTGAGCGATGTCGCTACTACCATATCTGCTTGAATCCAAACAAATGCATCTTTTGCGTAACATTGAGTCGTTTGTTAGATTTCATAGTTTCAACAATAGGTATCATGGTCGATCCTCTAAAGGTTGAGGCGATATTTCAGTTGCCTCCCCCATGCACAATCTCTTAGCTTCAAATTTTACAAGGAAAAGCAAACTTCTTACGACGTTTCATCACAAACTATGCCGAGATCATAAAGGGTTTCATGCGTTTACTGAAGAAGGACATTCATTTTCTTTGGGACAAAGCCACTCAGTGCTCCCTTGAAGTGTTTAAACACACCCTTACGTCTACCCCTCTGCTTCAACCACCCAATTATAATAAATATTTCTTATTGTACTTGGCTGCTGCAGAGTCGACCATCAGTATGGTATTGGTTCAGGAGGATGATTTTCTCTCAGAATATGTGATTTATTACCTAAGTCGAGGGTTGGTTGGACCAGAACTCAATTATTCCCACATTGAAAAACTTGCATTGGTAGCAGTTCATGTTGTCCAATGGTTCCATCATTACATCTTATTTCGCAATACCACCATCATTTCCATTATGAATCTGTTTCAATACATGTTGACACGATGTGTGATCGGCATAACTATCAATAGATGGATAGTTATCCTCCAGGAATTCAACTTGGATTTTGTCTTGACGAAATCCAAAAAGTTGTTGGTCTTTGTGGAACTCATCTCGGAACTTCCGGTCAAATCAGGAGATGTTATACCCGAGGAGTCGCCTATCAAAGGAGATATGTTTTTGATCGCATCTTCAGACCCTTGGTACAAAGATATACTAGTCTATCTCTGGAATTTGAAATTCCCTACCTCTGTTCTCATGATGAGCGTCGTCATATACACCATCAGGCCAAGAAATATCTCATCCTTGAGGACACTTTGTATCGTCGAGGTGTAGATTTCATCCTTTATCGGTGCCTCATTCATGAAGAGGCGGAAATCATGTGTAACAATTGCCACACTAGAGCATGTGGTGGTCACTTGTCTGGGTTGGAAATAGCCCAGAATATTCTATGATCCAGTTTCTTTTGGCCAATGTTAATCAAAGATTGTGTTGAATCGGTCTAGAAGTGTCACCCGTGTTAGATCTTCTCTCAGAAGATGAGGCCACACCCTTCTCCCATGTTTCTCGTCATCACAGTTGGTCCCTTCACCAAGTTGGGGATTGATTATGCTACATGCAACCCTCCTTCATCAAGGGAAAATTGTTATATCATCGTAGCAATAGACTACTTCACGAAGTGGGTCAAACCTATGCTTCCATTTAAATATGATGGAGAGACAACAACTCTCTTTTTGTTTAACCAGATAATAACAAGGTTCGGCGTCCCGAGAGACATTGTCACTAACCATGGAAATCACTTTCATAAAAAAATGATGTCTGAGTTAACATAAAATATTGGGTTGAGGAAAGAACATTCATCACCCTACTACCCACAAGAAAATGGTCAGGTGGAAGCTGTGAATAAATCCCTTAAGACTATTTTACAGCGAACGATCAATTCAGCCAGGTCAAATTGGCATTTGATGTTGTACTCAACATTATGGGCATACCGAATGTCTGTTAAGACTGAAACTAGTTTCTCACCCTTTAAACTCATTTATGGGATAGAATAAGACTTTCCTATAGAGTGCCAGATCCCCTCTCTAAATTTGGTAGTACAGTTATTTCCAGACACTTCACCGCTTGAAGAGCATTTATTATATCTTGAGTAGCTCGATGAGAAGCATCGAGATGTAGCCTTGGCTAACGAGGCTCACAAACAAAAAGTCAAGTGTCAATATGATCGGTTCATCCTTCCTCATATTTTCTCTGAAGGGGACCTTGTCCTAGTCTGTGACCAAGATAAGGACCCCCTGGGGGGGCAATTTCAAACCCATGTGGTTTAGACCTTTCATCGTGAAGGAGATTCTAAAGAAGGGAACTTATCATTTGGTGGACTTTGATGGAAATGCTTTGGCAGAGCCTAGAAATGGGTTCTACCTCAAGAAGTATTACTTGTAGGTGGGTCGCCTTGGGTGACTTCTTGTAACGTATGTATAGTCTTATACATTTGTTTTTTATCTTTTGTCTTTTTGGTTTTATGGACGTGTCATTTTTGATGTCATATTTTTCACTGTGGTAGATGTCAAGTGAATTAGAAGTTTTCGTTGGGTTTTTGGATGGCACTAAACGACACAATCGGAGTTTTGCTTCCGCAGCTTGGATGATTTTCACACCTCAGGGCTAGTTGCTATCTTCAAGAGGTATCTGTTTAGGTGACACCACAAAAAATGTTGTTGAATACAACGTAGTCTTAGAGTTTCTTCGTGACTCTTTGTCACATGGTATCTCTCACCTCTGGGTCTAATTATATGCTCAGTTGGTTGTGTCTGAGTTAAATGGGGTTTACCACGTTTACGATCCTACACTACATCGATGGTTCATTAGAGAACATCTCTTAGAATGAAGCTTTGATTACATTATGTATATCCATGTTCCTAGGAGATTGAATCAAATCACAGATACTCTAGCTAAACATGTATTCGATTGGCATATTGCACACATGTAAGAAAAATCACACACATGCACATGTAAATACATGTAATCCGTAAGACATAAAAAGGTGAAAAATATCCATATATATATATATATATATAAATAGCAGAGTACATGGGTGGGTGCAAACACCTAAAAAATATACAAAATGTTCTCTTGGCACGTAAGTAGTCTATCCTAGCTAAGGGTGAGGCCTGTTGGCCCTACCATAGTGAACAACAACGTTTGCCAAATGCTGGAAGAGTTGGACCCAGGTCTGTGGCACCCCAACTACATGAGGTTGCATCGATGGTGGGAGATCCTCGATCTCCGCCATAGGGACTATACGAGTGAGCACGATAAGGTTCCACTCTACCCATCTCAATACTCTCTCACCCTCTCCAACTCGAGGCCTCCCTGCTGCTGTTGCTAGTTCGACAACTCCAGCTGGTCCTACCTTTGGTCGAGGATGTCGCCTAGTCCTTGAGAAGTTTGTTGGACGCACTAGTCCCACATTTGTACATAACAGAGACGTAAGTGTCAGATACTCTGGTATACAAAAAAAAACCGATATATATATATATATATATAAAGACATAAAAATTAAATAACTTTGAAAAGAAAACTTACCCATCTCTCCTCACTCCGCTCCGGAAGGTACAAGCATGTCAGGATATCTAGAAAAATTGATCCTAAAATAGGGATAGTCCTCTATCACTGGAATCTGCCATGACCACCAGTCAAAAAACTTGTCATCGAAAGCCTTGATGGTCCTCCCTCCTCCTTGTCGTAGTAACAGTGCCGCCCATCGACATAGCGCTAGGAGAGAGGCCTCGTGCCCTCGTATAGTCTCTCGAGAACTAAGATTGGGTACCCTCTCGAAGAAAAAGGAAAACAAAACAGTACCAAACCCAAAGTTATGGTGCTCCTATATCCGACACTCTATTAGTTGTCTCTTCATGCAATCTAGCATAGTGGTACTCCAGTCAAAAATTTGTGCATTTAAGCACCGTACCACACAATTCATGTGTGCCTGGGAAGCCTGATGTAAAGCTGTGGATCCAATGATTTTACCAATAAGTAGAACTATCACTTTGAGTGATAGGTTGCTGATCTTATGTATAGGCACCTGAGAACCTACTTTTTCAGTACCAACCTCGCAATGGGGTCCAATCAACTCCTCGATGTTTTTCAACCTGGGGGGAAAAGTACGCAAGTTGACTGGGTCCCCTCTCCTTGAGAGACTAGTCAGGAAGTAAATTTCCTCAGTCATTGGATTCAATGACTGCCCCTTGAGCATAAATGTCTCTATGTTAGGATGCCAGTAATATATCAATTCATTTAGCAACCTGGGTTGTGACCTCATTAATGGACACTGGAATAACTTTAGCGAACCGCATTGTGACAAAACAACGGTAGCAGCAGGGTCCTCAGAGATAAAAAAATCAATGTCCTCATGCTCCCTCTCTCTCGAATGCACATACATCCTGCAAAATAACAAATGGATGGAGAGTTAACTCTTGCATTTTCATTTTTTTACTTAGTTGAGGGTGCACACGGGCTGTCTTGGGACAGTCGCGTGTGCACACATATAGTTCATCTTCTGCCCACGTGTACATGCGGGTTGTACTTGGATAGTCCACGTACATGCAAGGATGACCTCTTTAAAGGTTAGTTCCCCCCCAAAACACAAAAACAAATGCAAAAATTAAAGATAGAAATGCAAGAGAGGTTAGTGTGTACTTACTTGGTCCAAATGGAAGTTTGTTTCATCCACTGAAGCTCCTAGAATCAACTATTTCGGCAAAGGGGTGTTTTTTGACTTTTGGTCAATTCTCAATTTGCAATGGTGATAATGAGCTGCCAACTTTCTATTTATAGACTCTTTGGCCCCTTTTTGTCATTTTTTGGACCCTTTTGTAATTTTTTCTAGCTTGAAAATCATTCAGTATGGTTCTTGAGTTTCTTGGGGGATGTTACAATACATGTTACTTTGGGTATTGGGAAGTTTTTTTGAGAGTTGGGTTAGTTCTAAAGGTATTTTGGTAAAAAAACATTTTTCCAACTTTGTGCATATAAGGTAGGATTCCACCTCCACTTGTTGCACCTCGTTGTCTTTTTCTCTTTGCCATAGGATCGATCCCATCGAATTGCGACACGAAACCCTCACTCCTGTTCTAGAAGTTTCATAATTTAATGGTAGCCTACCTTCACATGGATGCCCTAGGTAGATCCTGGTTGAATTTTGGTGTCCATGCCATCACTAATGATTATAGGCTCAAGAGTCCTTAATAGTTTTTCCTGATTACGATTTTGAGCCTCATTTGCATGATTCATTATCACTCTTGACCTCACCCTCGGGACTCCCAAAACACGACGGGTCTTCTTTTAATCCATTTTCAGACCCTATAAACATGAAAAGATTGTTGAGCGATCTTGTTGACCTTCACACTCGCTAAACTGAAATTTGAAGGCATGTTTGACTGGCGGTAGTTTACCCCTTTTTCAGTCCGAATGGTCAAAAGTAAAAAAAATGGTATACTCTAGGAGCCTCAGTTCTCTAGAAGAATACTCTCAGGTATACTTTTACCCCTTTTTCGGGCCCGAGGGACTAAATATACAAAAAGGGAACCCCCACAGAGTCCATAGTTAAGAGCTTTTTAGACTCCCTAAAATTGAAAAGATGGTCTAGTGACCTTGTTCCTTCAAACTCGTTAAATTGGTCCAGAAGAACATCCCTTACGAAGTCCATAGTTAAGCTCTTTTCAGACTCATTAATTATGAAAATATTCTCGAGTGATCTTGTCTTTATCACACTCGTTAAAATGATTTTGAATAGACATCTGTTCGGTGCTAGTTTATCCCTTTTTCGAGCCGACTAGACTACCTTCGAAAAATTTACCCCCATGGAGTCTTCTTTTACATTTTTTCAGACTCTCTAAACATGAAAAACCATTGAGCTTACCTTCTCTGGGCTCGTTAAAATTACATCGAAGGACGTTATCATTGTGTCTTATTAATTTCTTTTGAATTCTTGCGTCTTTGGCCTAATGCCGACTCCATGTTGCTCTCAACTGAACCATTTGAATCATGCCTTATACACAATCCTTGTAGCACTTTGCCTCTGCATCTTGACACCTTGACCCATGGAGGATTTTTCTCGAGTGCCATGTTCCTACATATCTCCCCTTACTCTGAGCATCAACATGTTCCTTGCACTTGGAACTAGTATGGCTGTGACACTCGATCCTCCTTTGTAACATAGAATTCTTTATTCTTTTTCAAGCTTCCCAAAATTATTGAAAAAGACAAAAAAAAAAAAATATACCCCAAAAAGAGGAAGGGAAAAGTATTTTATTTTTGTTGACAGCACAATGAGTCGCCCTTGGACAAAGCACATCCTCTCGTTTGTTTGTCAATCCCTAGGATTCAATATGACCTTAGGAATTTGTTCTCGCTACATAGAGCTATGTCCTCCTCTATTTGGTTACCCTTCCAAACATATGGAGAGTTCTTATTGCTTCCTGCATCATGAACTTATGTTAATGCCATGTTGCTTGAGTCTCATCTTCTGCCATGATTTTTTCCAAGGAAGTCTTAATAAACTTGAGTCGGCCCTTCTGTAGTTTGTCTCTTGTCCTCATGAACGACCACCCTGAAAGACCAATCAAGTCCTTGTTCAAAATCAATGAAGTTCTCTGCACTGATCACCAAGATCCTCTTGTCTGTTCCCGACGATCCATCAAAGACCTCTGGGTAGTGAATTTATACACTGATATTACACTCCTACATGAGTTTGGAAGATTTTGAATTTGTTGCTCGAGCTCTGAAGACCTCATCTCCAACCATCAAGCATCATTGACTTCTTGAATATGGATACCATACATGTATATCTTTTGATTTTGAGATGTATATCGGTTGTGTACTTCTCATGGCTACACTTTATATAGTTATATGACATGGATCTGAAGTGTATTTGATTGGAAGCCATGATTTTATTTCACCCCGAGCATGGGTATGCCCGCCTCGATGAGACAAATTGTTATTTTTTGCAGATGGCACCTCCTAAACTCTGGTCCCTAGGCTCCCTTGCTTCATACATTGGTGAACATTTGTAATGTATTTCAGCCATCAGATGCTTTTTTTATCTCACACATTAGTGGATATCTGTTATAACCCTAAATTGCACCAGACATGCATACCTAGCATTAGGCCATCTGACTTGCTATCTTTTCCA
Organism: Picea engelmannii; assembly: GCA_009831015.1. NCBI lineage: Eukaryota > Viridiplantae > Streptophyta > Pinopsida > Pinales > Pinaceae > Picea > Picea engelmannii. The sequence goes on along the minus strand of ML777761.1, from coordinate 674,880 downwards.
AGCCACCACTGAACAAGATCTTCTAAAAATCATTGTTTTGAAGATGTATGCGCCCTGCACCACTAATTCCCGCATACACACACCTACTGACTCACTACATCCCGCATACACTCACATAATATGGCTAAAAATGGAAACTTGCATAGGATATTGGTTTTCGAGCTGTTACTTAACTGTTTGATTGCCCATATCTAGTCACCCCAAACGTTACTATCTCTTCTGGACTATAAAAGAAGGGGTTGGGGTCCCATTGCAAAGGGAAACATGAGAGAATAGAAACTCTGCCCATTTTTCCCCCTTTGCCCCATTTGTTTGTAGCCACATTGTGAGTTTGAGCTAGAATTCCCTTTTCCTCCATTGCAAGTCAATTCCATTTCCCTAGAGAGAACTAAAGAGGAGAAGGATACGTGGAAGAAGTTGGTGCATTGTGAAGAGGATCCCAAGAGCGATTTCGAGGAGCAGTGTCGGTCTCATATTGTAAGTGAATTTTGTGAGATTAATATAAAGAAGTACTTTTTCCGTCCCACCAAATGATGTCTTAAACTTATATGATTTTCTTACATCTCTTGTTTATGATGTCTAACCCACTAATCCATATGTAGAATGCATGCTTGTAGTTTTTTGTTTTCCTTTTGGTGAATGCAGGTCAACCTTGGGAGGAGACTTGTAGTCAGGAAACAACTAAGCGCAAAGGGATCGACACTAGACACGGAGTTTAAGGTATGCCTACCGGATCCCTATACCCTGTATTTTATCTATGATTGTGGGGTAATGTCAAGATAGTTGATAAAAAGTAGAAGACTTTAGACGGTTAACTCTGCCTACATTTTAGAACCCTAGTGTAGTCCGTAGAGGGGTATTCATGCTATAGCACTTTATTACATGGAAATATATTATTATACCTAAGTGAGGGGTTAGGGAAGTTACGTCCCTAACATTTGGTTTCAAGGATGGTTTGTTTTCTTATGGTTCCAAGACCAAGGCTTAATCAAAGAACATAATGAACTGTGCTTTAATTTCCAACAATAGATCAACCTATGGTTAATCCCAACACACATTCAATTCTAATTATGGGTTGAAAGGTATACTATGTCAATTCAAATTGAATACAAGAATGCTCATACACATCCAGATCACCATCAAGTGCATAGAGAATATTCCATAAATCGAGTAACAACTTCAACCAAGAACATAGTTAAATGTTGTGTGTATAAACTAAACTTCAGTTCCGTGTATACGAATTTTCCAATGAATGCTATAGGAAACAATACTCAAGACAAAAGTGTACAATTTCAATGGAAGGGAATGCATAATGGGTGTAAATCCTCCCACTAAATCAAATTAATTCCGTCAAAGTCTGCAACAAACATTTCCAACAGTTTCTATGATCATTGGATCTATCCATGAAACCATTGGATTCAAAGAATTCCAGAGAAAATTGATAAGCAATTCCCACTAGAAGCATGACACTAATGAGCTTGGTTATAAAGAGGGAAATTGAGAACTAAAGAGACAAAGTGATGAGAAAGTAACTGAGAATTTGAAAATGAACATGTGTCGAAGCAGATTGCTTGCACAAGTGACACAACACATGAAAAGGCCTTTTTAGATACATGACTCCCCTCATATTTTTTATGACTTGTGATAATTTTGGACGGTTGGGTGTTGTTTTCTCCATCAATTCATAACCGAACATAGAGATTCCTAAGAGCAAGTTTCCCCCTGCTACATTCTTACACCGTTTTTCTCCCTCGAATGCAAGTCTCATTGATTAGTTATCTTTTATATTAGAGCATACATAAATGACACAGGAAATTTTGGGAGGTAATATGCAAAACTTGAGTGACATACATGAATTAAGCTCCTTTCACCATGTAGAAATATGAAGCCATCTAATCATGTAGAAAACTTTCTTCCAATTGTAAAAAATCAGTGATATAGAAAGTTAGAGTTCCCATTTCACCGTAAAAATGTGATAGAATTTTTTATGATCTCTGTCAATTCAAAATTGGTAAAAAATAGATATAGGCATTGTTCCACCATGCAATATCCTTGGACCATGGTAAAAGTCTAATTATACTTGAAATTTATACCAATATTTTTTATTAAATTTATGACAATAAAAGAGTATATATTTACTACAAAATAAGCTAATAAAAATACATGAATTATACTCAATCAAATTCAATTTAGATAATATATTATACACAAGCAATTTTTTTTTAATTACAAATTCAATTTTTTAATTTACAAGCTGTAATCTCATATTTTGAGAAACATAAGAACATCTAAATTGATTTGAACCCGTTTAGTGAGGTAATAGTATTTTTTAAGGATTCGCATATTATATATATATATTATTTAATTTAAAAATATCATACATATAAATATATAAACAAATATTCAATAAAAACAATATAATTTACTATTAAAACTTGTAAATGTTTAATGAATAATAATATTTATGTAAAAAATAACAAATTTTTAATCAATTACTAATTTTAATAGTTAAAAAAAAAAGTAAATTAAAAAATTTTTAAGTAACTATTCAACTATATATATATATTTTAAATATTACGCATATTACTAAAAAAAAAAAAAAGCTAATCATACTCTTTCATCCCATCCCATGGAATGTAAATCTTATTTATTTATTATTAAAAAATAAATTTTAATAAATTTATTAAAAAAAAAACTAATCATACTCTTTCATCCCATCCAATGAAAAGTAAATCTTATTTATTTATTATTAAAAAATAAATTTTAATAAATTTATTAAAAAAAAAAACTAATCATACTCTTTCATCCCATCACATGGAAAGTAAATCTTATTTATTTATTATTAAAAAATAAATTTATTAAAGTTAAAATTTATTTATTATTAAAAAATAAATGTGTTAAAGTTATTTCAAAACATCGAATGTAAAGAGTTTTCTTTAGAACGAATCAAATATGAACTAAAACAAAGTAAATTATTTCATAAAAATATTATTTACTATTAAGAATCTAATCAATATGATTATGAGTTTCATTGTAATTCTACATTTAAATTATGATCAAGTTTTGAAATTTAAGGAGTATTTTTTTTTAAGTTATAGAGTTTGTTAAAGTTAAAATATTAAATAATGGGTTTTTCTTTGTTTTCCAATTTATATATGGAGAAATTTGAAAAACAAGTTGTTGATTTTTATCTTTTAAAGTCCAAAATGTGAAAAAAAATATGTTGACGATACCCATTTAATTGGGCTATATGGAATATATAGTTTAACAAGATTCTTTGAACATTTGAACAACCAAATTGAAAGTATAAAGTTCATTATGGAACTAGAAGAAAATAAAAATATATTTTGTTTTTTTGATGTTTTAATAACCAAAAAAGAGGACACATATTTATTACGACAAGTATATCTAAAAATTAATAATAATAAAGGAGGAGAAATCATTATCACATCAAGTCTATGGAAAAATGACTCATACATATCATTACTTGCACATAAACTCTTGTCACCACCCAACTAAAAAATGGGGTATCATGAATACACAGGTGACTCGATCTTTCAGAATATAAGATAAAGAACAAGTTGAGAAAGAATTTAAGTACCTAGAAAATGTATTCAAAACAAGTGGGTATAATAAGAAAGAATTTGGTGGGACTCAATTAAAAATAAAGAGGATACTTGTACAAAACTATTGATGAAAATTATTGATGAAAATAAGGAAGAGAAATCTATAAGCCTTCCTTACATAAAAGGTACAAAATGGCAAAGATTATGAAGAAGGGAAATATTAAGGTCTCTTTTTTTCTCACTAACACTATAAAGAATTTATTCAATCATGCAAAATATAATATTGATCCAGAAAACAAAAAGGTGTATACTCAATCCCATACTCTCGCTACAAACAATACATTGGTTATGCCAAACCCGGAGACCAGAGACCCCGAGACATAACTAGACTAATCAATTGTGGTTAAACACTCCCATACAAGAATGGATCACTGTGGAACATGAAAAATATCGGAAGCCTTGAAAATTGAATTAAATGAAAACAAAAATGATGGTCCAAAACTAAACAAGATGTGGAAGCATGTCCTTCAAAAAGTAAACTAAAATAATAGTAATAATAAACATCTTTAAAAGAAAATTATTACTATTAATATATTAATAAACAAACCATTTACTTCAAGCCAAAAAAATCATGATTGTTGAAATGGTGACAAAAAATCCCCACAAGATGTGGATCTCAATCCTATTATTCATCTTTTGGTTGAGATAAGGAAACCTAAGTTAGAATGTACAATTAATGAATTAGTTTCATTGTAACCGTGGGAGAAGTTGTTTAAATATGTGTGCCTGAGAGACAAATATTGAGCCAAGGGATTCAATCCCTCTCTATTCTATTAGTTGTAATCTCCGATTGTTGAACAATAAGAATGTCGTTTCCATTGTCCCGAGGATGTTTCCCTCATGAGGTGAAGGGGGGTTTTACCACATAAATCATGTTGTCTGTGTATGTTTTATCTCTAATTTTTTGTTGTGTGTTTATGATCTATGTTGGTAAATAGTCTAACAAATGGTATCAGAGCAATGTTGGAGACCACAGAGAACGATATCACTAAAAAGGAGTTATCGCCATGTCTACCGAGCTGAGGGAGAGAAATTTTTCATGAGTCTATCACTGTGTGAGGAGCGATATTATAGTGCAAAAGGGGAGCGTCATCGTTTTAGTTCAGCGTTGGTCACTCTGCCTACAAGGAGCGTTGATATTTACTTCAACATTGGGTTATCCGCCTAAGGAAGCACCGATCCCATTTCTTGTTGTGGGAGCGTTGCTTCTAAGCCAACGTTGGGCTCCTCTAATGGAGGGAGTGTCGATTCCAAGGGATACTTGCGAAATTTAAGATTTTGTTAGCACTCTGTAAATTTTTTCCGGTTGAATAGACAAACGACAGAGGTAATAGTTTCAACCTACTTTAGAGATGAAGCACTAGCCTGCTCAACTCAGATAGGGCTCTCTCGTGTCACTTGATATTTATTTGATAATCAGTGGCTAAATTTAGTTTGTTTTGGGGGTTTTTATAAAGTTGTTGGCCAAGAAGAGGAGGGACACTCAGGGCTATGGAGTTAAAATTCTGAAAATGAATGAAAACATTGACTGGACAATATAACTCTCCAGAGGATAAAGGCTAAATGAGGCAATGAATCTGAGTTGTAAATAATATTTTTAGAGTGTAAGAGGAAAGGGGAAAAACAAGTAACTACATCAGAGCATTAATAAAATGAATTCTGAATTAGTTAGGAAGAAATACACACAGTTTAAATCATTTTAGCTGAGAGCATCAAGGGATGAATTCTGGGCTTTTAACTATCCAATTTAAACAGACAAAAATTTAAATTGAATTAAAGAACATAGGAGATACAAACAATGAAGGAAGACAAAATGCATTTCATAGCCATTAGAATATTTTCATAAATAGTTCAAAATGCTTCTGAATATGTATTCAATTCAGTCCTAGAAAAATTACAATAGAGTCCATAACCACCAAAATTGTGCCCTTGCACTTCTGCCCTCCATTAATACACTTAGAAACTCTAATACGTATACAATTCGAGTTCCTTCAGTGCACAACCAGTTACAATAATGGAAATAAAACATCTCAGCTTCTACAATGATTACAAATGAAAGTTTTCAAAAAAAAATGTTTCATGATCCCTGCAAATTCCTCTGACGCTCCATCTCCTTCCTCTGCCATGTTCTCCTTGAAATGTCACTCATACTCTTTCAAATATAATTGCATTTATCCATCTTCTCATTAAACATTTGGGAATAATATATTTGAAATAAAAATAATTCCCAAATACTTTCTATCCTGTAGAATTAAATTTCCATAATTTAATTCATGCTCGTGGTCTTTAAAACCATGTCTTGTTTTGCCCAATTCACCATTTCACTGTGAAAAACATTTACTGTTACCATTTCACTGTAAAAAACATTTACTGTGTAATGTTTTTCCAATTTACAGTTTCACTGTGGAAAAACGTTTACCGTGTGTTTTTTCGAGTTTATCGTCTTTGGTAAAATACCTTTTATCTTCTTCTTTGGATAAAGAATTATCCAAGTCTCCATTCACGTGCATCTTCCCATTTTAATATTTTTCATGGAAATAAACATTAATTCCTTTAATTTGTAAAATTTGAATCTTGCCTCCGTAAAACCTTTTCACCGTGAGGAGGAATATCATTTATTAGAAATTCCATATTTGTTGTTGAAATGAACTCCTGGAAAAATGTCGCACATTAAACATATGATAAATGGTGCATTTATTACATTAGACCTCTGATGTGATCCACGTAAAAACACGTGTCCACCAAATAAACCACGGTATTTTTTCTTGGCCCACCTTCACATAATTAACCTCCTCACTACTTCAATCCTTGATATGTATGTGAGCCCTCCATCCAGCCTTTGACTTTTCCACATTATAAATTAAGATTCATGCCCATGATTTGACTTGATTCCATAAATTAAATATTGGATTAAATATTAATATAAATATTTTTATATTAAAATATTTATATTAATAATAATAAACCATTTTTCTATTTTCTAAGGAATTTGGGCATATGAGGCTTAACACATGACTTTGTGGATAGGATAAGGGTTCTTCATAAAAGGAAATTTTTTTAATTTTCAACGAGAATATGAAAATAAGGACAAAAATGAATGAAGTGATGGAACTAAGGGATTTAGATAAGCGTTAAGGCTAGGTATAGGTTTGGAATATTCACCATTTTTTTTAACTCATGGAGGACATGACTATTTTGGATGATCAGTTGAGTGAAGGATTTAGGTGATGGTAGCTTGGTGGAGCTAGTGAAAATGTTTGAAAATCTGAGTGGAAAAATAACACAAGGACAAGATGCATTGGGAAAAATTAATGAAAATTAGCAGGTGATCTATGGTCCACCAAGTCTCATCAACTTTCGATATCGTGGGTTGGAAAAAACAGTTTTGGGTAGACCACTTTTCACCCCGATGTGCCTCTAAGGGTGCCATGCGTCCACAAATGAAACCACGGTAGTTTTCTCCAGCCCGCCTTTGCATAATTAAACTTCGTGCTATTTATCCACCCAATATGTGCCTTAGCCGTTGATCTAGGCCGTTTCAATATTGGTGGTCCACTGAGTCCTACCTTTCGCGCCTCCGCTATATTTTTCCTCATGCCTCCATATAGACCTTATCCTCCAAACTATCACACTTCCATAGCGATGTATCTTTTCGCTAAATCTTTGAAACTTGGATCTTGATCTGAATTTTTTTATGATGATAACATAGTCTCCAATTGGGGATGCTATCCTCCCTGCGAGGTAGAAAAGAACTATATGTTAGAAAAACAGGACTGTGGAGCAACAAAATAAAACAAATGCGTAAACAAAACAAAAAAGATACACAATACAAGAGAGACACGAATTTACGTGGTTCACCCAGTGTGGGCTACGTCCACTAGATAAATTGTTAGGTCCATCCTTTATTATTATCCAGCAAATGAATGGATACAACCTACAATAAAACCTGCTATAACTTCCTCTTCTTTCTCTCACAGTCTCCTCTCTCATAATACAATATTCGCCCTCAACCATAGTTGCAATACATTTCCCTCATAAAATAGGGTTTCCTTCTAGGGAAAAAAAACCCTAACATAATCTCTACCGTTAGATCTGTGACCTTATAATGAATGGTCCATATTTACAATGAAATTACAATATACATTTACAAGGCAATTTTTCCTTCTGGGGCTTTTCCCCCGAACCCCCATCGGGGAACGCTGCCCCCAGACCCCCCAGCTGGGGGGATAGCCCCCACGGAACCTGCAGAGGGGGTACCCCACCTCTACACTCCCCCGTCTGGAAGAGTGTACATACTTCTGGGGTGTAAATACTTCATGGAGTATAAACAAGGATGAAAGTAAAAGACCTCTGAATCAGGAATATAATCAGGCTCCACAACCAACAATCTCCCACTTGGAGACTGATCTCAACAACTCCACCGCTGTTGTATATGTTGGACTTTGAACCTTCTTGGACCTGACAAATTTCTCATCTTCATCTTCATTCTTGAAGACCAACTGAAACTGAGCAGGAACTCAGTTTCTCCCTGGTTACTCCCTTTGTTAACATGTCTGCAGGATTCTGGCTAGTGTGTATCTTTCCCAACTTCAAATGTCCATCTTCCAGGGAAGATCATATGAAGTGGTACCACAACTGTATATTCTTAGTCTTTGAATGGAAGGCTAAGTTCTTTGCAAGGTGAATGGCACTCCGACTGTCACGGTACAACCTGTTGTTCTCCTGCTTCTTTCCCAATTCCTCCATAAACCTTTGTAGCCAGATCATCTCTTTACTAGCCTCTGTAGCAGCAACATACTCTGCCTCTGTTGTTGAAAGTGAAACAACCTTTTGCAGTTTCAAAATCCAACTTACTGATGTTCCACCTATAGTAAAAGCATACCCTGTGGTGCTCCTCCTACTGTCTTTATCACCTGCCATATCTGAATCAACATATCCCCGTAGAAAAGTGTTTGAACCTCCAAAACATAATGCATGAGTAGTAGTACCTCTCAAATACTTGAGAATCCACTTTACTACCTCCCAATGTTCTTTACTTGGATTGTTGATATACTTTCTCACAACTCCCACTACATGTGCAATATCTGGTCTTGTGCAAACCATTGCATACATCAAGCTGCCAACTGTTGATGAATAAGGGACCCTGGACATGTATTCTATCTCCTCCTGTGTCTTGGGACACATTTCCTTAGTTAAT
>ML777761.1:614199-659243 GCA_009831015.1 Picea engelmannii | reverse complement strand
AAAAAAAAAAACGTTTCATGATCCCTGCAGATTCCTCTGACACTCCAGCTCCTTCTTCTGCCACGTTCTCCTTGAAATTTCACTCATACTCTTTCAAATATAATTGCATTGATCTATATTCTCATTAAGCATTTGGGAATAATATATTTGAAATAAAAATAATTCTCAAATATTTTCTATCCTGTAGAATTAAATTTCCATAATTTAATTCATGCTCGTGGTCTTTAAAACCATGTCTTGTTTTGCCCAATTCACCATTTCACTATAAAAAAATTTTACTGTGTAATGTTTTTCAAATTTACTAGAAAAACATTTACTATGTAATGTTTTTCCAATTTACCGTCTTCCTTTTATCTTCTTCTTTTGATAAAGAATTATCCAAGTCTTCGTTCACGTGCATCTTTCCATTTAAATATTTTTCATGGAAATAAACATTAATTCCTTTAATTTGCAAAACTTGAATCTTTCCTCCGTAAAACCTTTTCACCGCGAGGAAGAATTTCATTTATTAGAAATTTCATATTTGTTGTTGAAATGCACTCCTCGAAAAATGTCGCACATTAAACATATGATAAATGGTGCATTTATTACATCGAGATTTGGCTGGAGTGGTTTAATCCAAACTTTTTTTACCTCAAATGTGCTCCACGTAAAAACACTTGTCCACCAAATAAAGCATGGTAGTTTTTCCCGACCTGCCTTCACATTAACCTCCTCACTACTTCAATCCCCGATATGTATGTGCACCCTCCATCCAACCTTTGAATTTTCCACATTATAAATTGAGATTCGTGCCCATGATTTGACATGATTCCATAAATTAAATATTGGATTAAATATCAATATAAATATTTTAATATAAAAATATTATATTAATAATAATAAACCATTTTTCAATTTTCTAAGGACTTTGGGCATATGAGGCTTAACACATGACTTTGTGGATAGGATAAGGGTGCTTAATAAAAGGAAAAATTTTTATTTTCAACGGGAATATGAAAATAATGGTAAAAATGAATGAAGTGATGGAACTAAGGGATTTAGATAAGCGTTAAGGCTAGGTATAGGTTTGGAATATTCACCAAATTTTTTAACTCATGGAGGACATGACTATTTTGGATGATCAGTTGAGTGAAGGATTTAGGTGATGGTAGCTTGACGGAGCTGGTGAAAAAGTTTGAAAATCTGAGTGGAAAAATAACACAAGGACAAGATGCATTGGGAAAAATTGATGCAAATTAGCAGGTGATCTATTGGCCACAGAGTCCCATCAACTTTCAATATCGGGGGTTCGAAAAAATGGTTTTGGGTAGACCGCTTTTTGTCTGATGTGCCTCTAAGGGTGCCACACGTCCATGAATGAAACCACAATAGTTTTCCCCATCCTACCTTCGCATAATTAAACTTCATGCTATTTCATCGTCCGATATGTGCCTTAGTCGTTGATCTGGGCCATTTCAAGATCGACGGTCCTCCGAGTCCTACCTTTCATGCCTCCGCTATATTTGTCCTCATGCCTCCATATACGACCTTATCCTCCAAACTATCACACTTCCATAGAGATGTAGCTTTTCGGTAAATCTATGAAACTTGGATCTTGATCTGAAAATTGTTATGATGATAACAAGTTTTTTACTTCAGCGCTGGCATATATGCTTGAAGGGAGCGCCCTTTACTCATCGTGAGGAAAGCGATAAAGGTTAACGCGTGGAAGATGACATTTAAGTCTTGGTATGAAAGTTTGTTAAACACGTTTAATACTTTGGTATAAAAAGTATGGTATGGTGGATTCCATGCATGGATAAGGTATGCGTGGGTAAGCTATGGTTTAACTTTTTCAAATAATTTTTTTTTTCAAATAATTTCTTACAAATGTGGATTTCAAAAAGTGGTTCATGGCTTATTATATATGGTGGATTTTATCATATGGAGTGGGAGGTATAAGGTGGATTTGTTAAAAAGAGTTTTAAGTTTTCTTTATGTTTATTTGAAACCTTTGTTAATTCATACTTAATTCCCATTTGGAATTAAGCTTTAAAATATTTAATCCACTATTTAAAACTTTTGATTTTATAAGTCGTGATTCTGTTTCTTGAGATAATGGAAAATATACAGAGTACAAAGTTTCAGGTGGAGGTGTTGCAGGGGTTATTTGGCCTCTGGTGAACAATGCTAAGAAAGGTGATAATTTAGCACAGAGGAGCCGATCTGTTGGAGGGAAACATAATGGAGATCTCTGGGTAGAAATTCCATATCTGTTTCTGGTGGGATATTTATGTGCTACCCAGTGAAGGTGCTTGAGTTGGTTAGAATTAGAATTGATGAAAAGGTTTGTGATTGCAGTAGAGAGATGAAAGGGAGACAATTTCCAAAGTGTACATGTACACAATCAAGCTGTGGCATGGAATGGCATGGCGAAGCTAAGAGGATTGCAAACCTATATGGGTTTGTGTGTCTTAGTTTGTCTGAGTTGATGGTACTATGTTTCATCTCAGATAGTGCTTTTTTAGAGAAACATGTAAAGGTCACAGTGATGACAAATTCAAGTAGGTTGTCGCTTGTGAAAAGAAGAGTAGAGCTAGAGGCGATCTACATGGATGAGGTATTTTATGCATTGTGCATCAGGATGAAAGCCATTTCTATTTTATGTATATGTTGTCATGCATATGTTTGAAAGGCTCGAGGGTGCAAGTATTGATATGGTATGTTTAAAAAATGACGGTTTCTTGAGGTGGTTGCAATTATATTGCACATTAATTTAACCAAATGTGTACACCATGAGAAGCATGATGAAATTCCTTGTTCTTTGTAATAATTGAATTGTTCAGCCATGCAGTTGTGTAGCCATTGGGCCTAGTAAAGTTTTTTTTTGAAAGCCTGGACCTATTGATATCTGAACTAGCATGAGCAAGAAAAGGTCTAGTGAATGAATCCCATTGCCAAGGGTCAATTGGAAGAAGGAAGTGGGATTTCAAGCTACATGTTCAAGCATGTTAAGGGCATCAAAAAAGATGGAGCACAAAGGAACCAAGCACTTTGGGGTTCAAGGAACTGAGGACAAAGCCATCATGTGAAAGGTGGACCTGCATCGAAGACGGGAGGGCCTAAATGGTGGAGCCCTCATAAAATTTATGTTGTTAGAGCATGAGTTTGAAAATATGTCAGATCTAATCCAATGGTATCACTTTCTGATTTGAAGATGCGCTCTTGAAGGAAGAGGCCATGCTGGTTGAAAGAGAGAGCTAATTTGAAGGCTCGGGTTGTTTATGCGTGGAGTAGATTTGTGGTTATGGAAGCATACCCAGATCTATTCACATGGAGGAAAGGTGCTCAACAAATGGAAAATCTATTTGTAACAGCTCTACGGTCAAGCAACCAGAGACATAAGTGTTGGTAAATGGCACAATCACAATAAAGGTAATGGTAAAGTTACCAAATGAACATTTATTTTTCTTATGGAGTTGTATTTTTTGGTTACATGTAATTGGGCATATTGTTGTAAGACCTAGTTAGGCATGTGTACCCCTAGTTCTGTTAAGCCACCTATGAAATTCTAGACATAGTTTTAGGTTTACTAAAGAAGGGTGGGGGGCATGAGTCATGAATTAAAACCTTGTACAGAGGTCTACAATGGTGTGTTTTGGGTCCATGATTATTGGTTTCCCGTGGTATGGTGTCCATAGAATTGCATGTCATGGAGCGTGTTTAAGAGTTTGGTGAAACTCCATTGTAAAGTGGCCTGGAGGTGAGTAGTGAAAAACGCATTTTCCAGTCTTGGCCGGATTTGGTAAAGGTAATGTTCATGTTAAGGTGGAGTGTTGGGACTCCATTGAAAGGTTCCTGGAGGTGAGTGGAAAAGGCTCACTTGGCAGTAATGGTCAGATGTGGTCAAGATTTCAAATACCCTGTTCGAGGTGGAGCACTAAAGGTGCCCCAGTAAAAAAATTGGGTCAATAGAAAGGATGATGTGTTTATATATTTGTTAATGTTTATTATGCCATTATTATAGTTATTTGCATTTCAATAGATAACAACAACATAAAGACAAGATCACTGATAAATACACAATCACAAGAGACATAACATTTATCCTAGGAAACCCTCCAGGGGAAGAAAACCCATCAAAACTTCCTCATTATAGATAGCCAATACAATGCCAAGAGATAACTCAAGCTAATACAGAAGATCTTCTCCAAAATATGCTCCACTCTCTCTCTTTATTCTCCAACTGCAATTCGGAAACTTGTCTCTCAAAATGAGCAAGTGAGTTGTGTGTCTAAGTGAGGCACTGGCCTCTTTATTTATACAAGACTGGCATGTGTGAAGTGTCTCTTCACTGGAAGGGCCAGCTTCTCAAACAGGGTGGTTATAACCACCTTTAATATATTTAGGGGCCTCTTTAATATCTGTTGGGGCCGACTTCTTATTCTGCCTATTATAATTATCATTTGACCAATCCGCAAAAGGGGATTTGGTCCTATTACAATAGCCGACATGATCAATCCACAATGGGGATTGATCCAATGAATAATATATTAGATAATAATAAGAATACACTTTGCAGTTACATTATTTCAACAGTATTGGTAGGTTAAATCAAGGGTTTGAGAACACATGATGGAGGCAGGATCATATTCCTTGGAATTTTGGAAATTATTGTAGGACAATTGGGATTGGATGGGATATTTATTAATGACAAGTTGCAACATGGGTTGTGGTCAGAAGTAGTTAAGTGTTATCTATAAAATCGGTCACCATTAGTTGCAAAAGGTTAGAAGATTCTAGAAGAGGTATATGAAACATGTCTTCTCTTGTGATTACTTAGTTTTTTGAAATTGTTTGATTGTTATGTTCATTCTCTCATCACCATTCTAAGTAGGATCCATATCAAACAGGTAGATCTTTGTTGGTTATAATGATGATGTTAATGGATATAGATCATCATTAACAAATATAGTATTTGATGGATTTCTTCTCAATTCAGGCATAGTAAAAGATGAAAGATATAAATCATGACTGATAGCAGAAAGGTATTTGGAAGGCATTGATTTCCATGAAATATTCTCGTCAGTTTTTAATCTTTTGTCTATTCATGTAGCGTTGGCACTAGTTTTTGTAGTTATATGCTAAGACAATTTTTTATGAAGATTTGTATGAGGAGATATGTATGATATGTATATTGAACAACCAGAAGAGTTTGTTCAAGATCGCAATAGAAGATTTGTTTGCAAGCTCAAGTAGTCATTGTATGGCCTAAAATGTGCATTAGGCATTGGTACAAGATGGGTGATTCCTTCACGGTGAGCCAAGTTTTACAAGAAATGAATTTAACCATTGTGTTTATGGTACATTCATTATCTTGGTGTCTAGATTGTTGAAGATATGTTTTTTGAAGTAAAATCATGGTTAAGATCAACAGGTTGGCTCAGTTGGCAAGGATGCTCATGGTGAAGGATCAAGGAGCAGAAAAAACAAATTTTGGGCATGGAAATACATAGAGGGAGGAAAGATGGTAAGCTTTGGTTATCACAGTTGTAGTATAAGGAAAATATACTCAAGGAAATTCAGCATGAATAATGTGAAACCAAAAAAATATCTCTTTTGGCTTTCCATTTGTTTTCTTCAGGTCTATATCCTTGTAATATGGAAGAAAATGTTATGTCTCATGTATTGTATGCTAGTTGGAAGTACAAATTATGTGATGGAAAGGTTTGATATGTTCAAGTATCAGATATTTCACATACAATTGGTGTTGTCAGTGGTTACATGACAAATCCAAGTAAAGGAGTGAAATGGGTGCTTCTGTATTTTAGAGGCACATGTATCACCTACAATGGTTTCAATGTTTTTTGTGTCAGATTATTCATATTTTGCAGGAGGATTTGGACAAGAAAAGATCTACTTCAGGTTCTATCTTTTATGAGTCTAAGGAACCATTGGGTTAGTTTGGACAAAGTGCATGCTTTTGTTTCTTTGGTAGTCAAATCCTTGTACATTTGACACATAGTTCAACTTACCTAAATTGGACATGGTATCGCTTTGTAAGACATGTTACTAATGGAGATGGAGTGGTCCATAGTCGAGCAAGTTGTGCAGACATGTTTTTTGGAACTAGTATTGAAGAGAAGTTGTGGTTGTGATTTGCTTCTCTTGAAGGTGATGAATCAAATTGGACAAGGCATCAAGAAAATTGTTGTCAAGGTGGAGATTGTTGAAATGGTGACAACAAATCCCCACAGGATGTGGATCTCGATCCTATTATTCAGATTTTGGTTGAGATAAGGCAACCTAAGTTAGAATGTACAATTAATGAATTAGTTCCATTGTAACCGTGGGAGAAGTTGTTTAAATATGTGTGCCTAAGAGACAAATATTGAGCTAGGGGCTTCAATAAATGGTCTAACAATGATGATTGAAATCTTAGAGTATGTTTTCACAAAACCAAAAAAACAACCTCCCTCTAACATAATTGTTATTAATTTGTAATCAACTTAGGGATAATTGTCAATCAACAGAACAATCAAATACTATGATCCATGCCGTTGGGCAGAATAACCTTATAATAATGGGCAGAATAACCTTATAACACTTATGATAAAATATTATTATGTTTTATATTTATTAATTAATTAAAATATACAAATTTAATATTCATTTTGAAAGATTAAGAAATGGACAATTAGACCATTTCAAATTGGAAACAATTTATAAAATTCCAACATCTTGCTGTTGTGAAGGCTCAGTCATACAAACCGCTAAGTTAACTACTCTGGAAAACACAACCATCCAAAGAATAAGCAGTTCTATTGCTTCCGCACTTGTTTGACTTCATTTTTAAAATAAATGTAGAGACATTATTCTTCAACGTAATCACCCTCCCTAAAATGAAATTTCATATGTAAAAGCATGGTTAAGATCAGCAGGTTGGCTCAATTGGCAAGGATGCTCATGGTGAAGGATCAAGGAGCAGAAAAAACAAATTTTGGGCATGGAAATACATAGAGGGAGGAAAGATGGTAAGCTTTGGTTATCACAGTTGCAGTATAAGGAAAAGATACTCAAGGAAATTCGGCATGAATAATGTGAAACCAAAAAAATATCTCTTTTGGCTTTCCATTTGTTTTCTTCAGGTCTATATCCTTGTAATACGGAAGAAAAGGTTATGTCTCATGTATTGTATGCTAGTTGGAAGTACAAAGTATGCGATGGAAAGGTTTGATATGTTCAAGTATAAGATATTTCACATACAGTTGATGTTGTCAGTGGTCACATGACAAATCCAAGTAAATGAGTGAAATGGGTGCTTCGGTATTTTAGAGGCACATGTATCACCTACAATGGTTTCAATGTTTTTTGTCTCAGATTATTTAGATTTTGTAGAAGGATTTGGACAAGAAAAGATCTACTTCAGGTTCTATCTTTTATGAGTATAAAGAACCATTGGGTTAGTTTGGACAAAGTGCAGGTTTTTGTTTCTTTGGTAGTCAATGGCTTGTGCATTTGACACATAGTTCAACTTACCTAAATTGGACATGGTATCACTTTGTAAGACATGTTACTAATGGAGATGGAGTGGTCCATATTCGAGCAAGTTGTGCATGTACATGTTTTTTGGAACCAGTATTGAAGAGAAGTTGTGGTCGTGATTTGCTTCTCTTGAAGGTGATGAATCAAATTGGACAAGGCATCAGAAAAATTGTTGTCAAGGTGGAGACTGTTGAAATGGTGACAACAAATCCCCACAGGATGTGGATCTCGATCCTATTATTCAGCTTTTGTTTGAGATAAGGCAACCTCACTTAGAATATACAATTAATGAATTAATTTCATTGTAACCGTGGGAGAAGTTGTTTAAATATGTGTGCCTAAGAGACAAATATTAAGCGAGGGGCTTCAATAAATGGTCTAACAATAGTGATTACAATCTTAGAGTATGTTTTCACAAAACCAAAAAAACAACCTCCCTCTAACATAATTGTTATTAATTTATAATCAACTTAGGGATAATTGTCAATCAAGAGAACACTCACATGCTATGATCCATGTCGTTGGGCAGAATAACCTTATATAACCTTATAATAATGGGCAGAATAACCTTATACCACTTATGATAAAATATTATTCTGTTTTATACTTATTAATTAATTAAAATATACAAATTTAATATTCATTTTGACAGATTAAGAAGTGGACAATTAGACCATTTCAAATTGGAAACAATTTATAAAATTCCAACATCTTGCTGTTGTGAAGGTTCAATCATACAAACCCCTAAGTTAACTATTCTGGAAAACATAGCCATCCAGAGAATAAGCAGTTCTGTTTGACTTCATTTTTAAAATAAATGCAGAGACATTATTCTTCAACGTAATCAGCCTCCCTGAAATGAAATTTCATTCAAGGTACCATCTGATTTCAATGGAAGAAGACGCTAAGAAGGTAATTCCAGGGGGAAACGACGAGATGCATAGGCTAGGGCCATGGGAAGACAAAAATGATTCCCTGACAGAACAGTGAGGATTGGGTAAATGAAGCTGAAGTAGTGTTGGGAATTTTAAAGTCAATAATAAATAATGGCTGGTAAAAGTCCGCATGCACGTTGGGATCAGACTACCAAGTCCAACGGCCTCACCAAAGAATACAATTTCGTTTGATGATGATTAGATTACTAACAATCAATCCAATGGACACAGAGAACTTCAATTAAAGAAGTTTTTGGGATTATTTTAATGAAGAAGTTTTGATATTTTTGGCTAAAATAAGTCATCGAAATTCTATTTTTTTTGTTGTTTAAATTGTATTTTTGAATGGTTAAATGGATTTAGCTTGTCGAAAATTTCTCAAAATAATTGGATTATATAAACTTAACCATTCAAATATATAGATTCAAAAATTTCTTACCGGATTTCAAACAAAATTAAACTGATATGCACTCTACATAATTTCTTACGGAATTTAGAACAAACTTAAAAAATATGCACTCAACAACATTGCGCTTGTTGTTTTTCCTAAACACAGAAACACAGGAGTTAATAATCAATCCAATGAAAATGAAAAACATAGATAGATATATATGGATTATGACTCTCTCTTAAATTACATAATTAACAACATTAAAAGGAGAGTTTTGAGAATTACATAATTAACAACATTAAAAGGAGAGTTTTGAGATTATTTGATTGGAAGAGCTGTCTCTACACAAACCTAAGAGCTGTCTCTACACAGACCTAAGAGATTATCTGATTGGAAGAGCTGTCTCTACACATGATAATTAATGATGTCCATTTATAAAGTAAGCTCCTGTCTGCGTAGAGACATCTCTTCCAATAAGATAATCTCAAAACTTTGCTGTCAGGACATCTTATAGTAGATAAATATTTAAATACGAATGAGCCAACGTGAATAAATTATCTAGTGATGTTCATGGACTGGCGCGGCCTGTTTGTCGTATTATGAACTCGTCATAACCCATACTTATATACTTATTCATGTGATTGGTAATGTTAAATTATTTGTTTTAGGTGTTGTTTAATTTTTGGTGTTGTTTAAATTATATTTTTGAAAACATTAATAGATTTAACATTATAAAAAATTATAATTTTAGTCATTTTAATTTGGAAATTCAACAATTTTTAGCATGATTTCAAGTAAAATTGATTGAAAAATATATTTTTAAAAAGCAAATAAGTTAAAATTAAAGATAAATGTAGTATGTGATTTCATTAAAGATAGTTTTAATAATGATTATACTAAATATTGATTTTCTTGTAAATATTATTTATATTGAAATAATTTTATTTAAAAATAAAATTTCAAACAATTTTTAATTAATTAAGAGTTTATTTTTCTTTGATTTAAAAAAAACAATTTAATTTCCAATAACTAACATGTCAAAAATGAAAATCTATCGTTTTACAAACCACCAACCAATTATTTCAACTACGTAAAAGTCAAACTAATTAACAAATAAATGATTACCACCATCTTATAAAAAGATAAGAAAACAAAATGCCCCCCGTTTTCTCTGTCCGCCGTGAGAGGCTATTCGATTGGAATGACAAAAAATAAATATTTTGGAAACATTCAACGGTTTTTCTTACAAGTCAAAATGTTTACTAAATTTTATTTTCTCTAATGTTAAATTAAATGTAATATTTGATGTAACAGAAAATATGAAAGATGGTATCAATGCGAGATCTCTTAGATCGGAAAATTTGATGTATCGAATGATTTTTATTTTTGATTTTCTCACCCTTTCGAATGTACAACTAGATTTTGAGAGGGTTATATGGAAGGTCAAGATTTTGACACTGTTATATGGGAGATGAATTTGATGGTCATATTTTATATTATAATATTTAAATAAGTATCGTAATTTTTATCTTTTAAGTTAATAATGGTTTTTGTTTATATTAAAAACAACAATTACAACAATGATAAGACATTTATTTTCCTTTAATTTTAATTTTAATTATAATAATAGTTTTATAAAAGGATCGGATGCGGATACAGGTTTAGATACATGTGGAAGAAAAGTAAGAGGATCGGTAGATCCGACTCATATGGAGGAGAATAACCAAGAAGAGGAGGAGGAGGAGGATGCAGGTTCAGACACATGTCGAGGGGAAGTAAGAGGATCAATAGATGTTGCATTTGACTCATGTGGAGGAGAATGACCAAGAGGAGGAGGAGGACCATGTGGTGGAGTAGAGGATGTTGATAGCTCTGTTGATGAACTAGATGTAGTGGGATCATGAGCACCACCCCTCAATGTATCGATGAGGTTGGCGACACCAACGATATGACGCATCAACATCGTCATGTCACGAGACAAACACCTCCATGTAGGAGAGAGCTCCTCTACCCCTAATATGTCTCTAGGGGGTACAGATACCACTCCATGACTAGTCATGACACAATGATGCATGGATTTTCGAGGGTCATAACTTTTGACTCGGTTATCCGTTTGGGATGAAATTTTATAGGACTGGCATCTCGAAGAGTTCACTGCCATGTTGATCTCATCCTTTAGATCAGACCTCATTTTAATACATTTCTGGGGCCAAATTCCTTCATTATAAGGCCTCAAATTGGGGTTTTAGTGTTTTTTCAAGATTTTTTAAATTTGTAATTATCAATTATCTCTTAGTTTATGCACCTAATTAGAAAAACGAGTTGAAAAATAAGGTCGCTCTAGTTAGCTTTTAGTTATTGGTCAGTTTTAGAGTCATGCGAGAATTTTCTAAAATTAGTTGTTTGCGAAAATTTGAGATAGTAGTTATAAGAGGTTGAACTTCCATTGTAATAATTATGATGGAGAAGGAATAAAAGAGAGTTATTTTCCCATTCTTGTGTGTTTGCATGGTTTTTTAGATCTCATGAATAAATCAAAGTTTATTGTTTACATCATTTAGTATAAGAGAAGGAAGATGGTTGGGAGAGGAAGAGGAAGAACAAGTCTTGCTCAGATGCATAGAGATATGTAAAACCTCCAAATCAAAGTAACAGATATTACAAATGTGTTAGCTAGTCAGAGAATAATACAAAGAGAAGTGTTTGATGAGGAGACAAACTAAGGAGATGTAGATCGACACATAGAACATGAAGAAGAACAATTAGAGCGCATGAATTTTCAAGAAAGAATGCTCAAATCTCTAGAAGGGAGAAATAATGGGATTCAAATGGAAGTTTCAAGATATGCAGGGAGTCTTAAACTAGAGGAGTTAATAGATTGACTTAATTCCATGGAAATGTTTTTTGAATGTAAGCCTATGACAGAGGAAAATAAGGTGAAATTTGCATGAACCAAGTGGAAGGGTCATTGATACACATGGATGTCAGTGCACTCCCACCTATTCCAACTAGTTCATTTTGGCAGTTTTTTTTTCCTAGTTTTCGAGTCCCTGACTTGCGAGGCAGTTTTGAGGCCCTAAACAATGTTTTTATGGCTCCCCACAATCGCTCAAAAATGATATTTGATAGATAGTAAAAAATGTGTAGTCCTCGGATAGACCTTTCCAACAGGATATCGTGTGCCTAAAACAGAGATTGTATGCGAAATTTACAACCCTAGGAAGTTGATGTACTAACTTACCCAAATGGGACCCACATGGCTTTTGGCGCTTCATCTCCTAAGGTTAGGTTTTTGGATGTCTAGGGTTTTTGACATTCTTGTTTATTGTAAAAATGTCTTCAGAGCTTCATTGTAATCATCCTCTTGCAAATTAACGCAATCGTCACATCTCTTCTCAGAGACAAGCCGCCACCATTCCAACAAGCTTGTTTTCCACTGCATTTCACAGTTTCAGCTTATTTCCTTATTGAATAGAAAAACAATTTAACTGTATCTTTGTTATTTTGTGTTAAGTATCTTTTAATAATCCGTATTCATTTCGTTCTTCTCATAAAATCCAAATCAATGGTATCAGAGCAGACTTCTCCTTGTCGTCTTAATGCATGTCCCCAACAAGGTCAAGGTACAAAGAATTGGGTCTCGAGCTTGTTTCTATTGAGGATAAAATTTCTCACATGCCAAAACAACCTCTCATGGCAGGAGAAAATAAAGATGACGGGACATGAGATCCTTTCAAAATGTTGCTTGAGGAATCCCTCATGCAACAGAGGAACGAGATGATGGATAGTTTCGTGCAAATCCTTCGGCGGCTACCAACAGGCAATTCATCTTCCTTGAGTGGAGGCGTCACCCCCTTCAAGGTACAAATCAGCTTCAATATTCCTATATTTGAAGTTCAGATAGATGCAAATATTGTAGACAAGTGGTTGAATCTACTAGAAGGATATTTTTCTATCCATAACTTTTCAAATAGAGAAAAAATTACTTTTTTGCTCCTCAAAGTCGTTCCCCATGTCAAAGATTGGTGGGAAACTTTCAGTGAGAAAAAGGAAACAAAGGAACCCTCATTATTTATAGTCGTGACCACCACGAAATCCTTCAGGAATGCTATTAAGGAACCGTTGAGCACTCAACACACCCCAAAAAGTATACGTAAAATTTCACTTTTTGGGTACAACTTGATCTTTTGGCATTGTCTGATATGAAAAATGTGTCCTTTTCTTATCATTTTTTATTCTCATTAAGTCTTTAAAAGCTTGCATGGACATGTGAAAACAATTAACTTAAAAGACTAATATCTAAATTAGAGAATTGACAGTCAATTGTTTCCTAGACGCTCTTAAGGAATTCGACATCGGAAAGGATTAAGCGTGAAATAAAACACTAGAGAGAACCAAAGTTGTCGAGTCTCGTCGGCGTCGGTAGACGTGAGATTTCTTTCGCGACAAGAATCACCAAGACTATCATCGATGACTGATCCCTTCTCCATCGGCGAAAGACTAAGAGAATAAGCGTTGAATGAAAATGAAATAATGACCGTTGATCGGAGACTTCTGAAACGTTTTCGGTATCGGGAGATTTGAAGGATGATAAACCACGAAGAAACTGCACACTAGTTTTATTCCTGAATGTCGATCCCCAATACTCACCTGGCATCGACAGTCGCAATGTTAAGCTCAATTTAGTGCGTTCGACTTAAACAAAGTCCCGAGTCCAACCATTACCCATGAACTAATTTCCAAGTTTTATTCAATGAGCCCCGAGTCAGTAATGCCACGTTAGCATCAATCGACGTCGGGAGCTTTCGTTAGGAAAATATCAACCAAAATACCAAGCAAATCAGAGCTATGCTAATTATAAAATCAAGGCTAATTTACAAGAAGCTGAGATAGGAACACAATTTTATGCACAAAGAGGGAAACAATGCATTCAATTGCTATGACTTGAATCCTTTTGGAAAATTTTCAAAGTTTTATATATTAAGATTCCTGTCGGGTTCAGGGTACATACAATAAACACTACCAACCCCTTTCGGCCAACTAACCTGGTCACATTGAGGACGTTAAAATTTTCACAACAAACAGGGAAATTTATCAAAAAATTATGCATCACGTCCGAGAAAACAAAACAGTGTCCGTCATTCATGTCTTTTCTGAGTGCGGATTTTCTCCTGGGCTGCTCCGTGCTCCTTGGAGTGTGTTCATGTTCTGTTCTTCCTATACCCTTTGAGCTTCATGTAGTTGTAGATCATATCTTGTTCTTCCCAAAGTTGTCTTTTAAGCCAGGTCGCATTACCTTCACGACCTTGCGGTGCTAAAACCTCAGAGTTCTTTGCTGCCAACTATCATCATAACTCTCTATTCTCTTGGTAAAGTTTAGCTATGGAAAGTTGTGCCTATTCTAGTTGTTGGTTAGGATCTCGAATGTTATAACCCCAAGTTTCCATCCTTCTTGTTTTTCTCCCGCTTCCCAACTTTTGGTTTCGACCAGTTCGAGCCGAATAACACACATTAAGGACTCTTTGGCAACTGATCGACCACACGATTCGATTGGGTTTTTGTTTTCCCCAGCTTCCTTGTTTTTCTGAGGCCTCCCTCTCCTTCACAGTATCTTCTACAAAGACAGGGTGTTCTCCAACCTGTGTCCTTCCAGCGTAGTTTCTTCCACTTCAGTATCCGCACGAAGAGACACTATAGCTTCTACGTGAAGGTCATAATTTTTCGTTGGAACCTCAGGAATACCCACTATCGATAAGAACAAGTCCCAGGCATGTTGGGGCTCAGTCCTGGTGCTCCGATTCCTTTGTAGACCCTGCCTCATATTTTAAGGTGATCCCATGCCACGACAACATATTTTCTTAGACGTTCATGACTGGACAAAAGACAAAAACACATAGGTTAATCAAATTGGGCTCACAAGATGAATCTCCACTAGTGCATAAGCTCGGTGAAATGAATAGAACTCTTACAAAACATCTAGAATTTATAATGGAGTGGGGTTGTGAGCCGAAACATGCTAGGGGACACTGAATGCCTTGCGACTAGACATTTCAAAGAATTACTTTGCCACATCTGTGTGACGGGTATGACCTAAGGCATGCGATATGCAACCGATAGGAATTATGGAGGATGTATGGTACAGTCATCTCAATTCCTTTCATTTCTCCCAGCCTCCATAATGAGCCGATGATGGTCAATGCACTTGCTGATGTGACTCCCGTGAGAGCAATATTCCTCGATCGGAAGCATTTAACAACTTCACTTATAATAGTCTCCGATATTCTGGGAAATTACTCATAATTTTGGAAAATGTTTGACTCTGACATCCTTTCCCTACCCCAAGGGACAACCAACCACTGGCGTGACTTTGACTCTCATGTTTTCCATACCCCATCGACCATGTTGTGGCACACAGATGTAACCCACCCCAACTGAAGAAAATGGCGGCGCCAACAAAGACGGTACAGGTAATTCGAAAGGTTGTAGAGATCATGTAAGTATCAAACAACCATGCTTAGTGAGATTTACAGGTATGCATCAATCTGTTTTTTTTCCCGATTACATTTTTTATACATTTTGTCGAGTATTGTTCTGTAAGCAATTTCTAAAAAATGAATTTAATCTCGAGTGCAGGAAAGATATCTTTGACTACTGAGAAACATTGGCTCTATGACTTCATTGAGGAATCCGGGAGAAACCAAGTCTGAAAAATCAACAAAGCGATGAAGGATATCGGATTCCCCAAGTTCGGCGACCCCAACAACTTCATTGACTTGTGCGACATAGTCGTATCGCATTCCAAGCAGGATTCACTATGGGCCGAAGAGCTAGCCAAGGTGACTGATACAATGCCAACAAAAGTGAAAAGACTTATGGAACATCTGATGAAGGCTCAGACTATGCTATAGCGGTTAAATACCAGTCTAGTAAAGTACCGAGCACATGCGGTAGAGATAAGAGGATTCTACGCGGCTCCAATGGAGCAGCACAGATTTCCATGGGCCCAAACTTGTGAGGAGTTGTTTATCAGTTGGTTAGAGTATGAGGAAATTCACCCTTTCAAGTGATATCTCGAGTTGACTGTTAAAGAAACTGTTAGAAGAGGACGCCACATGGTGAATTTTGTTTTGTTCAAACTACACTTAGCCGTTATTTTCAGTTGAATTTTATGTTATAAATAAGAACGTCGACCAACTAGTTAGAGGTCGATGGTTGTTGCAAGAAACTATTATGTTTTGGTTTTGTTAAGAATTATTTCCGAGATACCATTAATATAGAAGTCCTTCTGGACTAGAGACAAGTTATTTTCATCAACTGCATGTGTGATTGGATGTGGAGAAGAACTATTTCCTATCATGTTTCATGAATGATGATGTAACGAGTAAGAGAAATTAATTACGTTGTCAAGTTATCTAGTGCAATGTTTTGTTGTTCTTTGCTTCAATGATGAAGATGATTGTTGTGTTATTATGTGATGAATGATTATGGTAGATGAATTATTTTGCTTGCCACTATCTTATTGCATATGTGTTTTCTTTCTGGTAATTAGTATCTCAGACAGTAATTGGATGCTCACATGGTTAATGTATTAGTACTAGGCCTATGGTATAAAATTGTCATCTACATGCTTGAGCAATGGGTTATCCCAAGCTTAGCCTCTTCCCCAATAGTTTAAAAATTAATCCTGTTTGTTACCAAGTTGGTTTATACTGGCTTACATCTCATATCGGTCCCACCCAAGAGAACATACAAAAGAAAATATTCCAAACTTAAGGAAGAACCTTCAAAAGAAAACATAAATCCCATCGATAATTTGGCCGGATAGAAAGATATGGAGAACCATTCCACTATTATAGATGCAGAGTCTAATTGGGCCTCAGTGTCAGATTTGGTTCCTACTATTGAATCAATGGATTTAAGACCCATCAACATGAACAATACTACCATGTCGGAACTTATGACGACTTGTACACCAAATGGACCATACTGTGGCAAGAAAGAGACCAAGCAGTGCTAGATTTCACAAACATCTTCCATACCCTGCACACCAACCTGAGTATCAAATATTCAGAGCGATATCTGGTTCTCAATGATGCAGTAGAATCACAACCTCCACCTTGTCGCGCTCCTACTCACAGGATCGTTCGAATTCCCCTTTGAGCCGAATTAGCTCATTCGATTCCCTGCTGGAATCTCTAATGAGTACCCAATCCATAGGTCCTTTTACTCCCTCACGGCCTTCTGCATTCAACCGTGAACTCCCCGACTTAATTTTAGGTTTTAGGGTTTCGTGATCCCCGACGTCAAGAGTTCCTGTCCTCTTGAAATCTCGAACTCCGATTGTCGATGCGCTCCTTTTGGCCTTAGCCCCTCCTGGCTATGATCTGGTCCATGTGACTTCTTCCCATAAGACTGCAGCCTTATATCCTCCTATTGGGATTCGAGGTTTCGCAATCCTCGATGTCATGAACCTCTATCCTCGCGATCTCCCGATCTTCGATTCATCGATACAACGCTTTTCGCATTAGCCTCCCCGGCTAAGCTCCTGGCCCATATGACCACTATCCCCGTGACCGCAGTCTTATCTCTCGTATCGGGGTTTCATACTTTTCAATGCCAAGATGCAATTTCCCTCAGGACTGTCGATCTCTCGAATCCCGATTCTCCTTTATGCTGACAGCTGGCCCCACGATGGCACTTTCCTCCTAGTCAAGATTTTGGACTTTGTGAATCTGAATTGTAAGAGTATCCTGTCCTCAGGACCTCTGAAACATCGATTCTCGACTCTCTTCAGATCTTCTTCACGTGTCCCCTCAACGGACGGCTCAGATCGTTCTCGGGACCTTTACCATGGAGATTCTCGATCTCCTGTCCTTGTGACTCTCGATATCGCAAACATCGATATCATGATGCCTGTCGGGACTTCTGCCTAGCATGAGAAGGGTTAAAACCCATGCACCTCCTGTCCGATCCGATGGCTGATGGGATTTTCGGATGAGATCCAACGGCTCACGATCTCCCCCTTCTATAGGCTGCTCCTATTCTCTCCTGAACATGAAATCTTCAACGGTCCAGATTTCTTCGGCCAATCCAACGACTGATGCTGCTCCTCCCGAGCTGCTGCACTTTCTTCCTGCACTTGGAAGAATTCCAAGTTCTCAAAGGCCTCAACCTTTGTTCACTTTTTCCTCTGTGAACTCCTCACACTTTGAGCTTCGCCTGCATTCTCCACAACATTGTTCCTCCTGAGCTTTCGCATCTGAATCCCCAAGGGATTCTCAGACTTCTACGCCTCTGCAGAGTCTTCACGCACACACAGTTTTGTCTCTCCTGAGTTTCTCAAACACTCAGACCCCTAAGGGATTTTATCCTTTTTTCTCCCACATATGGATAATACTTGGATGCCCTCCTAGCTATCCATTTTCTCAAGCAACCTCTTGCTGAGTATACAAGGTGTTCAACAACCCTATGAAGATCCCTCAGTGGACTCTTCCCTCACAATACATAACTCAAAGAGTTCTCTCCTCCTTTGTGCCTGTTTGGACACTTACTCGATGCCCACCTGGCAGAGTATCTTCTTCCAGAACGTTCAACAGTTCTGTCCTCTTCCCCTGTGCACCTATGCACGTGCTCAATGCCCACCTGGCAGATCTCTCAGAATCCTTAGTGATTCTGGTTCTCCTTGAACTCTCAGCAGAGTTCTTCCTCTGTGCACTCCTTGCACCTGCTCAATGCCCACCTGGCAGAGCTCTCAGAATCCTCAGTGATTCTATTTCTTCTTTTTGAACTCATAGTAGAGTTCCTTCAAATGCACCACTGTGCATATGCTCAATTCCCACCTGGAAGAGCTTCACAGAACTCCTCAAAGATTCTGTCTGCAACTGTGTCTTCTCCCACACAGCCTTGCCTCCAAGGTATTCAGCAACCTTGAGGTCTTTCTCCTAAGTTGTTGACTCTAGTTCTTGTGCCGCAACACGTCTTTGTCTGAACCCACAGTATTCAGAAATGCATCCTCTGTGCACGGCTATCAGAACCCGCAGTGTTCTGTCACACCCTCTTGGTGTGAAGCCTCAAAGACCTTCACCTGAAATCAAACACACTCCTGCAAATGCATGATAACAGTGTACATTCATAGCATACAATGAAACATTCACATACATTCTTTCAACACAGAATACACGCAGGAAAAACTGTTCTTTGTATTAAATAAAATGCCTCTTTACAAAGGTGTTCCTAAGCATGGCATGTAACAAGGTATCAACTCTTCTCTTCTCACCACTACTCTATCCACTCTTTACTACTCACACTCTACTTACACAAAATGAGATCCTAAGTCTCTTTTACCTGAGGGGGATCTTCGAGCTCTTCCCTCTAATCTACCTACCCTATTCAATTACAATCAATGGTTGTCTAGTCCAGCATCTGGATCTAGATCTCAGCCTTACAAACATTAAAGGTTGATCTACCTAATGCCTACACAAAGGCACAGCTTCCCAACTCAACAACTTAAACATTTAATTACATTCAATTCAAATTTCAAATGAGGCTGCGCCTCCCTTCATCTTTGAATGCATGCGCTTGACGCAACTGGCTGGCTGGCTGGATGATGTGGAGAGATGCTCCTGCATCATACTCCTTAGCTGAAAAATTCATGAGCTCCTGCTCATGAGCTTCCCATCTCAGCTTTGGAAATCCTCCTGGATCCCAAATCATCCTCTGGAGCTGTTCATCTGCTCCATCCTGCTGCTGCTGCTACTTCCGCGTTGTTGTTTCTATTGCTTCTCTCCTGCCCAGCCTCTCCTCGCTGGAAGTCTCTGCTGACCTCAACGTCATCCTTTTGATATCTTCGATCGCTGCATCCAGTTGCTCCAGTGGCTGGTCCCGTTCGTGCAGTCTCCCCAGATGCAAAAAATTTCCGCAATTGGGTAGATCATCATGATCTCCCATGCCTTCTTCATCAGTTTCCAACTTCACCTGTTGGATGTGTATACCCTGCACTTTTACCCTCTCTTCCACGGCTTCAATCTATTCCCACAGATCAACAAAACAAATGTTGTCTGCCTCTTCTTCTTCTTCTTTTGCAAACTCCCATGTTGCAGTCCTTTCAGCTTCCTTGCTGAAAATATTGAGCCATTCCTCAGAATGCTCATATTCTTCATCTGCTTGGGCAACTTCCAAAATCTGCTCCAATTCTTCTTTTCCGATGGTCACAGCTGACTTTTCTGCTGCTGTTTCTGCACCATCTGCAACACATACTTCTGCCTCCTCCTGGGCAAATGGTAGGAATACTCCAATTCCCCCAATCATCAGAATATTATCCTGATCTTCCTCCTCTGTCAGTTGCACCTGCTGATCTAAATCCATCTCTAAGTTTATGAGACTCTCAGACAGTCTCATCTATTCTGTCAGCTCCTCAGGCTGATCAAAACTCACCTGCTCATCCCTACCCACCTGGGAATATGGGATGCTTCCGCTGCTCTCCTGGAAGATTATGAGATCAACTGATCCCATCTTCATCAACACTCCTTGCTGAATTGAACTCACCTCTGAGTCCATGAGACTTTCAGACAGTCTCGAATGTTCATGTCTGCCCACCTGGAAATCCGAGATGCTTCTGCTACCCTCCTGGCAATCTTCGAGATCCCGCAACGACCTCATATCATTGCCCAGCTGGCAATGTGAAATTCCCTGGCTGTCCTCATGACAATCTCTGAGATCCCACAACGATCTCAACTTGTTTCTCACCTGGCAAAATGGAATTTCTTCTCTGCCCTCCTAGCAGTTCTTGAGATCTTCAACTGATCCCAATTCATTCTCCTCACCAAGAATGTCCCCAGTCTCTGGTTCACATACCTAAACCATTTCTTCTTCCGGTCCATTGAGGTTTTCAACATACCTCAACCACCATTTTAATAACCTCCGCTGTCTTCTGACCATCAACTCCTTGACTGGCCATTTTACCTTCGGCTCCTTCATGGCCCATTCATACACCCATCTTGGCTTGGCTTTCTGCTGCATCCATAGTTCAAGCTCTTCTATATTTGCCCTTATTTCAACGAGCTCTTTATCCATCTCTACAATCTTTTCTGCCTTGCTCTTCCTCCCAGCATGCCTCTGGCCTTCAGTAGCCATGTTGCTGTCCCTGTCTGCTCTCCTAGCAAACCTGTTGTTGTCACTCCACACTAAGAGTGTTTCCAGCTTCATCCTACATTCCTCCTGAATGCTTTCTTGATTGTCGCCTACCTGCAAACAACCATCACAGGGTCTCCAGCGCTCTGTCTTCCTTTACCTTCTCGCTTCACCTGAAATATACAAGTGAAGTTCCCGCTCTGATACCACTTTGTGTATCAAAGTACTCTTTACCTCTTATGCCTCCCTTGCCTGAAATATATAGACAAGAATTAGGCTCTAATACCACTTGTTGTAGTAGAATCACGACCTCCACCTCGTCACGCTCCTGCTCACAGGATCGTTTGAATTCCCCTTTGAGCCGAATTAGCTCATTCGATTCCCTGCTAGAATCTTTGATGAGTACCTAATCCATAGGTCCTTTTACTCCCTCATGGCCTTTTGCATTCAACCGTGAACTCCCTGACTTAATTTCGGGTTTCAGTGTTTCATGATCCCCGACGTCAAGAGTTCCTGTCCTCTTGAACTCTTGAACTCCGATTGTTGATGCGCTCCTTTCGGCCTTATCCTCTCCTGGCTATGCTATGGTCCATGTGACCACTTCTCATAAGACCGCAACCTTATATCCTCCTATAAGGATTCGGGGTTTCGCAATCCTCGATGTCATGAACCTCTATCCCTACGATCTCTCGATCTCTGATTCGTCGATACGACACTTTTCACGTTAGCCTCCCTGGCTAAGCTCTTGGCCCATATGACCAACTATCCCCATGACTGCAGTCTTATCTCTCATATATGGGTTTCAGACTTTTCAATGCTGAGATGCAATTTCCCTCGGGACTGCCGATCTCTCGAATCCTGATTCTCGTTTATGCTGACATCTAGCCCCACGTTGGCACTTTCCTCCTTGTCAGGATTTTGGACTTCGCGAATCCGAATTGTAAGAGTATCCTGTCCTCAGGACCTTCGAAATGCTGATCCTTGACTCTCTTCAGATCTCTGCCATGTGTCCCCTCAATGAACGACTCAGATCCTTCCCAGGATCTTTACCATGGAGATTCCCTATCTCCTATCCTTGTGACTCCCGAAATCGTGAACGTTGATATCCTGATGCCTGTCGGGACTTTTGCCTGGCATGAGAAGGGTTAAACCCCGTGCACCTCCTGTCCGATCCGACGGCTGACAGGATTTTCGGATGAGATCCAACATCTCACGATCTCCCCCTTCTATAGGCTGCTCCTATTCTCTCTTGGATGTGAAATCTTCAACGGTCCATATTTCTTCGACCGATCCAACGACTGATGCTGCTCCTCCCGAGCTTCTGCACTTTCTTCCTGCACTTGGAAGAATTCCAAGTTCTCAAAGGCCTCAACCTTTGTCCTCTTTTTCCTCTGTGAACTCCTCACACTTTGAGCTTCGCCTGCGTTCTCCACGACACTATTCCTCCTGAGATTTCATGTCCGAATCCCTAAGGGATTCTTGGACTTTTGTGCCTTTGCAGACTCTTCACACACACACAGTGTTATCTCTCCTGAGCTTCTCAAACACTCAGACCCCTAAGGGATTTTATCCTTTTTTCTCCCACAGATGGAGAATACTTGGATGCCCTCCTGGCTATCCCTCTGCTCAAGCAACCTCTTGTTGAGTCTACAGGGTGTTCAACAACCCTACGAAGATCCCTCAGTGGACTCGTCCCTCACAATACATAAATCAAAGAGTTCTCTCCTCCTTTGTGCCTGTCTGCACACTTACTCGATGCCCACCTGGCAGAGTATCTTCTTCCAGAACGTTCAGTAGTTCTGTCCTCTTCCCCTGTGCACCTATGCACGTGCTCAATGCCCACCTGACAGAGCTCTCAAAATCCTCAGTGATTTTGGTTCTCCTTGAACTCTCAGCAGAGTTCTTCCTCTGTGCACTCCTTGCACCTGCTCAATGCCCACTTGGCAGAGCTCTCAAAATCCTCAGTGATTCTGTTTCTTCTGTCTGAACTCACAGTAGAGTTCCTTCAAATGCACCACTGTGCATATGCTCAATGCCCACCTGGAAGAGCTTCACAGAACTCCTCAGATCTTCTATCTTCAATTGTGTCTTCTCCCACACAGCCTTGCCTCCAAGGTATTCAACAACCTTGAGGTCTTTCTCCTGAGTTGTTGACTCCAGTTCTTGTGCCGCAACACGTCTTTGTCTGAACCCGCAGTATTCAGAAATGCATCCTCTGTGCACGGCTATCAGAACCCGCAGTGTTTTTTCACACCCTCCTGGTGTGAATCCTAAAAGACCTTCACCTGAAATCAAACACAATCCTGCAAATGCATGATAACAACATACATTCATAGCATACAATGGAACACTCACAGACATTCATTCAACACAGAATACATGCAGGAAAAACTACTCTTTGTATTAAATAAAATGCCTCTTTACAAAGGTGTTCCTGAGCATGGCCTGTAACAAGGTCTCAGCTATTCTCTTCTCACCACCACTCTGTCCACTCTTCACTACTCACACTCTACTTACACAAAATGAGATCCTAAGTCTCTTTTACCTGAGGGGGCTCTTCAAGCTCTTCCCTCCAATCTACCTACCCTATTCAATTACAATCAATGGCTATCTAGTCCAACATCTGGATCTAGATCTCAGCCTTACAAACATTAAAGGATGATCTACTTAATGCATGCAAAAAGGCACGGCTTCCCAACTCAATAGCTTAAACATTTAATTACATTCAATTCAAATTTCAAATGAGGATGCGCTTCCCTTAATCTTTGAATGCATGCGCTTGACGCGGCTGGATGGCTGGATGACGTGGAGAGATGCTCCTGCATCACTCAAGTATCACAGTTCTCTGCATAGATACATCCAGATCAAAATGGAATTTATGGACATCTCGTCCTTGGGTGAGACCTATCGATATGTTGTCAAAATTGAGCAAAATATCAAATAAAAGACGTGAAAATTTGGGCTCGGGAACCCCTCACAACAAGAATCAGGAAAGGGAGGCCCCAACCTACAGGAAAAAGGATAGAGCAAAGATGGATAGTATCTGGACAACCATTCCAAGCCACAAGAAAAGAAGGACACTGGAAAGAAAAAGAAGGATACTGGGAAGTGGTGCAACTTCCACAAGAGCCCTTGGCATAACACTGTTGATTGTCTCTCAAAGCAGTCGCTGGTGGCCGAAGTGAAAACCTCTAAATCAGATGCAGGTTCTGACTCTGAGACATAACTAGAAAGGGAAAGACAAATCATTGATGCAGAACCCAGTGCCACCATTTCTACCACTAATCTCTAGCCTGGTGAGCCAGACGAGCCAGAAGAAGGAGAGCACATTTTCCATTCATAGATGTGGGTAAAAGGCACCCTAATGCACTTCATCGTTGATAGTGGTAGCCAGAAGAACCTCATCTCAACAGAGGTTGTCAAGCGGCTGGCCCTACCAACAACACCGCACCCACAACCCTACACCATTGGATGGATCTACCAAGGAAACAATCTTCACGTCAACCAACAGTGTCGACTATCGTACCACATCAAGCCCTTCAAAGACGAGGTATTATGTGATGTTGATCCTCTTGAATTTTTTAATGTTCTTTTAGGCCAACCTTATTTATGGAAATGTCATGTTGTATATGAATATATGCCTCATAGTGTTATTATTACATTGAATAGGAAATTGTACAAGATACCCGAGGCAGTCCCTCCTAATGTTGTTTCCTTGATCTCTGCCAAGGAATGTAGGAAGGTCATCTCTTAGATTGGGAAATTTGTCTTCTTCGTGATTCTCTCTCAGATTAAGCGAAAGATCACAGCCACATATAGGGCCTCCGTGACCGATCTCTCCACACAATAAAAGAAAGTGGATAAGGTCATGGAATAATACTCAAATATCTTCTCCTCTCCTATCGGGGTACCTCTGCACTGCTAGGTCAAGCATCCTATCAATCTGACCCCAGGTGCACCACTACCCAATGGGTTTTTCTACCACCACTCACTATTAGAAAATGAGGAGATCAAGAGGCAGATCCAAGAATTTCTCCATAAGGGGCACATCCATCCCATCTCATCGCCTTATGGGATCCCAATCGTATTGGTGCAGAAGAAATATGAGACCTGACAACTTTGTATTGATTACTAGGCCCTGCATAAAATCCCAGTTTGAAACTGGTACCTGATTCCCTGAATCGATGACCTCCTTGATCAGCTCATGGGGGCCAAATACTTTAGTAAGATTGATCTGAATTCTAGATACCACTAGGTCCCAATAGAACATGCAGATGTATGGAATATCGTATTTAAGTCAAAAGAAGGTATTTTTGAATGGTTGGTCATGCTCTTTGGTTTGAGAAATTCTCCAACAACTTTTATGAGGATGATGGATGATATGCTACAACCTTCACCAGTAATTTTGTAGTGGTGTATCTGGATGACATCCTCATCTACAACAAGACTTGGGTGGAACACTTGTAGCATATTCAATGGAATTTGCACACCCTGCGACAACACAAACTAGATGCAAACTTGGAAAAATTCTCCTTCGGCATGGACAGGGTCCATTACTTAGGTTAAATTGTTGATCATCATGGTGTGCATATGGATCCAACCAAGATCCAATTCATCCATGACTGGCTAGCTCCAACCACACTGACTTAGCTTAAGAACTTCTTGGGCCTCGTCAATTCCTATTGCAGGTTCTTGTTGGGATTCTCTCATATTGCATGGGCCCTCAACCAAGTAACTAGGGATGCTGGTAAGGAAAAATTTCTGTGGGGCCTATCCTAACAACAAGCCTTCAATTAATTGAGGAAACATTTGTGCTTGTCCCCAGTACTTTCATTACTGGTCTTGCAACATCCCTTTGAGATTGAGACAGATACTTCAAACTATGTTGTGGCTGTCGTTCTCACTCAACATGACCACCTCGTCGAGTATCATAGTGAGACACTATCAGATGTTGTCTGTAAGTACCCTACTTAAAACAAAGAAATGTACTCCATTGTGAAATCCTACCGCCATTGGAGACAATAAATTCTAGGGAAGGAGATAGTCATCCACACTGATCACAAGCCACTACATTTCATGGAGAGCCAAGGAAAATTGTAGAATGACTGCCATAAGAAGTGGTCCACATACTTATAATATTTCCACCTCAACATAAAGTATAAAATAGGAAGTACCAATATATTTGATAATTTCATCAGCTGACATCCAGTCGTGACACTCATCACGGTGCTATATGTTTGTGGCCATGAGACCTCCGGATGGCCCCACCTCTATGAGACAAACCCTGAATTCTCCACCACCTACCAAATGTTGGGAGAAAACTTAGTGGTCTCTAATTTCCATCTTCAGGATGGGTTGTTGTGTCATCTGGGCCATCTCTGTGTTCCATCAAGCGAGTGCGTGAATATGATTTTGGAATCTCACTACAGTCGGGTGGCAGGACACTTTGGTATTGAAAATATAGTGGCACTGTTGCAAAAACATTTCTACTAGCCAAAACTTCAACAGGATGTCGGCAAGTATATCGGGTATTGCACCACCTCCGTTATTTACAAACCAACCACTAAGAAATAGGGCCTGTACACCCCTTTTCCTAATCCTTACAAGCCATGGGAATCCATCTCAATGGACTACATGTCGGGCCTCCCATCCACCAAGAGGGCCAATGACTGTGTTTTTGTGATTGTTGATCACTTTTCCAAGATGGTTATTCTGGATGCATGCAAGAAGAACATCACTGCAGAGGTCACTGCCAAGATCTTCTTTGAACACGTCTGGGTACACTTTGGGATCCCACAAACCATTGTCTCAGATCGAGATAGTCGGTTCCTCAACACATTTTTGTCGAGCCTCTGGTCACTGCTGGATACCAAGCTCACAAAATCCACTGCCTTCCACCCCCCAAAAGATGGACAAACTGAGGTCATCAATCAGATGATCGTACATATCCTATGCATGCAAAATTACAAGTACCCCACACATGGGATGAGAGTTTTCCCTATGTCTAGCATAGCTAGAACCGAGCCTTGCATAACTCAATTGGCCACAACCCCTTTCTGGTGGGGTTGGGATTCCAACAATTGGGCCCCATGGATGTTGCACTACCCCTGGCGAAAACCTCGACCGACTCGTCTCCTACTCCTCTAGAAGATGACAAAGCCACATGGTTCATTGACTGGATCCATCACATCCCCAACATCTTCAAGATATTTCATAGAAGTACAATACCAAGTACAAGTAGCGCCATGATCAACATCGGGTGCCACATAAGTTTCAGGTGGGTGACAAAGTTTGGTTACACTTGCAGAAAGAATGCTTTACAAGCCCCCATTAGAAGATTCACCCACTTCGGTATGGGCCATACACAATCACCAAGGTTGTGGGTGACAATGCTTTTGCGCATGTCGGAAGAACCACAGTGATGCTTTTGAGAGCTTGTCGACGTTTCGGATCCACAACAGGATCCATCTTCAGGACAAAAAAGCCTGAGGAAAAATAAGAGAGGAGCCTTTAATAAATAGTGGAAATTGAACCCTAGGTTTGGGGAGGTTTTACAAATTAGGTATGAAATTAAGATGATAACCCGATGGTGTTAAATAAATTCTAAGCTAAGAAAAGGCTAAATTTTAGGGTTGACCTTATTATTAAAATTAGTTTTAATATTAATTTTGTGTTAATAAAGGTTAAATTAAGGTTAATATTAATTTTGTGTTAATAAAGGTTAATTTAACCTTTATTAACACAAAATTAATATTAAAACTAATTTTAATAATAAGGTCAACCCTAAAATTTAGCCTTTTCTTAGATTATAATTTATTTAACACCGTCGGGTTATCATCTTAATTTCATACCTAATTTGTAAAACCTCCCCAAACCTAGGGTTCAATTTCCACTATTTATTAAAGGCTCCTCTCTTATTTTTCCTCAGGCTTTTTTGTCCTGAAGATGGATCCTGTTGTGGATCCGAAACGTAGACAAGCTCTCAAAAGCATCACTGTGGTTCTTCCGAGATGCTCTGAACAAATCCCTCACCACAGAAACCTAATTGATCAATGCTTTTGTGCTCAACATTCCACCTTTCCTTAGCCTGCACCCAGTATTCAATGTGGCTCTCCTTCAACCATATTTCCCACCATTATTGGACACCTCAGAGATAACAGAGCAGTTGAAACCAACAGAGATAAACCCTGACTACATGCAACAAGAATCCAGTGAGCATATTGTGGACACATAGATCAAGGGAACCCGACAACAAACGATCCAACTTTATCGAGTTGCCAAAGTAGGGCAACTCCTGCACTAGGGCAAGTGGCTCACCCGGGGGAAAATTCAGTAGAAATTTCCTCATGTGATGGGGGAACTCAATGTAATGGAGACCATTTCTTCCTAAGCGGGGAGTATTGAACCATATGGATTTCAGTGGCCTCCCACCTATTCCAATTGGTTCATTTTCGCAGTTTTCCAATTTTCTAGTTTGTTTTCCTAGTTTTTTGAGTCCCTGACTTGCAGGGCCATTTTGAGGCCCTAAGCAACATTTTTAGGGATCGCCACAGTCAGAAATGACCTCAAATAGACCTTTCTAATGAGATATTTTTCACCTAAAATGAATATCGTATGCAAAAGTTACAACCCCGGGAAGTTGATGTACTAACTTACCCAAATGGGGCCCACATGACTTTTGGCGCTTCATCTCCTAGGGTTAGGTTTTTGGATGTCTAGGGTTTTTGAGATTCCTGTTTATTGTAAAAATGCCTTCAGAGGATCATTTTAATCATCTTCTTATGAATGAGCACAACCATCACATATCTTCTCTGAGATAAGCCGATACCATTCCAACAAGCTTGTTTTCCACTGCATTTTATAATTTCAACTTATTTCCTTATTGAATAGAAAACCAGTTTGACTGTATCTCTGTTATTCTATGTTAATCATGCTTTAATAATATGTATTCATTTCCTTCTACTCATAAAATATGGATCAATGGTATCAGAGAGGTTTTCTCCTTGTCATCTTAATGCATGTCCCCAATGAGGTCAGGGTACAAAGAATTGGGTCTCGAGCTTGTTTCTCTTGAGGAAAAAGGCTCTCACATGCCCAAATGACCTCTCATGGCAGGAGAAAAGAAATATGACAGGATAAGAGATCCTTTCAAAATGTTGCTTGAGCAATCCCTCACACAACAGAGGAACGAGATGATGGATAGTTTCACGGAAATCCTTCGGCGGATACCAACAGGCAACACATATTCCTCGAGTCGAGGATCCTCTCCCTTCAAGGTACAAATAAACCTCGATATTCCTATATTTGAAGGTCATATAGAAGCATATGTTGTAGACAAGTGGTTGAATCTACTAGAAGGGTATTTTTCTATCCATAAATTTTCAAAAAAAAAAAAAAAAAACTTTTGTGCTCCTCAAAGTCGTTCCCCATGTCAAAGATTGATGGGAAACTTTCTGTGAGCAAAAGGAAATAGAGGAACCATCATTATTTACAGTCACAGCCAAATGGGAATCCTTTAGGGATTCTATTAAGGAACAATACTACCTTGTTGGAATTTATGACTACTTGTATACCAAATGGACCATACTGCGACAAGAAAGAGACCAAGCAGTTCCAGATTTCACAAATATCTTCGATACCCTACGCACCAAAATGGGTATCAAAGATTCAGAGTGACATGTGGTGCTCAAGTATTGTGGTTCTCTGCATAGATACATCTAGACTGAAATGGAATTTCTGGACATCACATCCTTGGGCGTGACCTATCGATATGCCTTCAAAATCAAGTAGAAGATCACACAAAAGACACGACAATTAGGGACTGGGAACCCCTCGAAGAAAAAACCAAGAAAGGGCGGCCCCAAACTATGAAAAAAAGGACAGAGAAAATATGGGCAGTATTAGGACAACCAGTTGAAGCCGCAAGCAAATAAGGACACTGGAAAGACAAAGAAGGATACCGGGAAGTTGTGAGAATTCCATAAGATCCCTTGGCATAACATTGTTGATTTTCGCTCAAAGCATTCATTGGTGGCCGAAGTGAAAGACGTTGACTCAGATGCAGGTTCTGACTCTGAGTCAAAACTAGAAAGGGGAAGACAGATCACTAATGTGGAACCTAGTGCCATTGTTTCTACCACCAAGCTCTTGTTTATACCGAGAGGGGGGTGAATAAGTATCAAGTACAATTTAGAACCTTTTCAATTTATACTTAAACCATTCAACTATATCCAATGAGAAATGAACAATAGTATATGAGTTACATCAATACACCACAATACACCATGCACAATATATGAGAAATAATCAATAGTTATTGTTCAAGGGAAGTAATGACTTCCAAAGGTATCTACAACTTCCAAATGTAAAGGGAGGGATAAACCTTCAAGAGGAATATACAATCCTACAATATCAAGAGAGTATTTAACTCTCCATCCTTTCCCCTTCCTTCCGCCCAACAATATATGATAGATAATAAAACTTTACATTAAATCATCACCATCAACCAATCATCACATAGAACCTGATAATGCTTCCTGATACTTCTTCAATTTCTACAATTCTTCAATTCTTGGAGTACTCTGATCTTGTAGATAAAACTACTCAATGTATTCTCTAAAACTCCTCCAAGTTTCACTCCTTGAATCCTCCCCAAAATGAAGTTATAGAAAGAATGGTAGACTTTATTCAATTTTGGTCTATTCAGGAGAGTGAACTTGCACATAATTCCTCGCACTCAATATTTAACATCCTATTCTGAACTTACACACAAGAAACTATAGTCTATACTCTTTCCAATGAAATTGTTCCCACTTCATTTGGATTCTCTATGAATAAATTATGATTGTTTTACCCGAAACACTTGTTTATTGACTAGCTGCAGGACTGGTCAAAAGCCCTATCTTCCACAGAGTGTATCTCCATAATTATAGAGAATCAAGAGCTCAAATTTTTACAACAAGTACCTTGATATGTATTCTCAATACCATAGCGATTTCATCATCTGAATCATTATAGAAAAAAAAGTTATAGAAAAAATGGTTAGATGACCTGAAAATAACATACCTTAGAACACATCACCAAAATACTTCATTCTCCCTTGAAATCCGACCTTCTTTACTTTTGATTTCCTCTGAAATTCGACTTGTGTATAAAATGAATGTATAATGATATTTATTTATACCATTTATTTCGATTCCTTTTAACATTAGGTCCAACCTGATACTTTCTTATTTTGTAATTATTTTCTTTAATTATCTTTAGGGCCTACATGTACTTCCTTCTTCAATTCACTTTGTCATATTCGAAAATTCATTTCTCGTCAACCATGAGGATCCACGTGACATGCCACATACCACTAGAAACAACATGATGTATACTATCCATCCATGGGTGTTCTGTATGCATGTGCATTGTAATTCATGTCCAAATACTTTCATCAATCTTGCGGTCAAAAACCCATGACTAGGGTTGACATCAATGACAACAACCAATCTTCCAACAATCTCCCCCTTTGTCATTGATGGAAACACTCCTTCTCCCCCTGTCATCATGACCCCAATTTGTCTCCCCCTTTGACATCAATGGCAAAGTGTATGTCTTCTCCCCTTGAGTTTAATGGCAAAAGGTAACTCTCTTCTTTGGGGCTACTCCCCTTGAACATGTGGCACTCAATAATACTTCATCCTTATTTTTGGTCTTTGGGACTTTTTCTTCCTTGGAATCCTTTTTTGTGGCTTCTATATTCTCTCTCTTCTTCATGTATAGGATGTATATGTTGGTCGATCTTCTTGTTGCAGTTGCAACCAATCTTCTTGAGTTATTTTCTCTGATTTTACATTTTCGGGAGTCAAATGTAAGAGTGTATCCTTGATCACACATTTTACTAACACTGAGTAGATTATGATTCAAGTCTTCAACTAATAAGACATTCTTTGCTTTTACATTTTTTCTTCCAAGTTCTACTACACCTTCTCCAAGTATTTTGGCAGATGAGTCATCTCCAAATGCAACATTTCCACCCTTTCTCTTCAAGCTGATCAATTTGTCTTGATCCCTGGTCATGTGTGAATAACATCCACTATCTATGTACCATTCATCTTCTTCTTTAAATTCTTTAGTGGTTAACGCTATTCGACAATCTTCATTGTTTGGAATCTCTTTCCTTCTCCATACTGTGGTTGGCATAGAGACATATTCATTCATATATCTGCAATCTCGTGCTTTGTGTCCAAGATAATTACATTTGTAGAAGACAATATTTTTTTCCATGAATGGGGAAAATGAATTATACCTTTTGTTGAAAAATCCACTATTATTTCCATATCTTCTATTTACACCATTCATGTTTCTTGCATATTTGTTCCTTTCATTGATTCTGCAATTAATTGCCTTATGTCCAAAATTTTTGCAAGTATAACAATGACCAAGAAAGAAATTTTGATACCTTGGAGTAAGTGGCCTTCTTTGTGATGTAGTCCATCTGGGTTCATGATCTACTATTCTGTAGTTTCCTTCATATGGATTGAAGCTTCCTTGATTCCTGAAGGTAGGAGGTCTTCTTGGATATTCATCTCTTTTGTAATCATTCCTTATTTCTAGTATCTTGGTCCACTTCTCATCAACTGTCTATGTAGCTCTTTCTTCAACCTTCTTGTTGGTATTTTCATCTTTTTTGTATGAAGTTTCACCCATCCATCCAAGATGTG
The DNA here is from genome assembly GCA_009831015.1 of Picea engelmannii. Classification (NCBI taxonomy): domain Eukaryota; kingdom Viridiplantae; phylum Streptophyta; class Pinopsida; order Pinales; family Pinaceae; genus Picea; species Picea engelmannii. The sequence continues at coordinate 626,553 of ML777761.1, read as the reverse complement.
TTAAGTATTTTGGCACTTGAGAGTTTCTTAAGCTCTTCCTCAATGAGACAACTTCTTGATCAAGTTTCTCACAATCTTCTTCTTTCTTCATCATTTGGACCTTCTTTACTTCTCCTATTCTTCTTGCATCTTTGAGTAGAGTTTTCAAGGAAACGGTTTCTTCTCTTAGTTTCTCAAAGTCCTCTAATTGTTTCTTCAATCTTACAACTGTCTTTTCTTAACTACCCAATTCACATCTTAGTTTTCTATGCGTGTCTTTGAGCTTGCTATTTTCAATCTCAACATGCTTCAATTTTTTAAGATTCTCATCTTCTTGTTGAATCATTTTTGCTTCATGATTTTCTTCTTCTTCATTTAAATTTTCTTCTTTAGTGTCATCTCTTTCAATCCTTGGATGAGGACATTCAAATTCAACATGTCCTACTCCTTCACAATTAAAGCAAAAGAACTGACCTCTATTTTCTTCTTTGAAATCTGAGATGTTGTAATTTGCTTCAACTTCTTCTGCTTCTTCTACTTCTTACCTTGCATAAAGGTCTTGTAGCTTGTACCAAAGCTCTTTTGCTGATGCACATGATCCCACCTTGGATTTTACTGAATCTACAATCCATCCAGGATGGTATCTATTGCCAATTTGTTGTTCCTTTTTCCTTTCTTCTGAGCTACAGTTTTTGGTTTCTTCAAAGCATTGTATCCTGAAGCAACTGAGAACCAAACATCTTCCCCAAGATATTTCAAGTATGCTTCCATTCTATTACTCCAGTATTCAAAATTGCTTCCATCAAATGGTGGAATCCCATTTGGAATTTTGTCTTCCATTTCCTCATAGGATCTTCCTTCCAGTGGTTAAACTGTATTGAAGGTAACCTGCTCTGATACCAATTGTTGATACTGAGAGGGGGGTGAATCAGTATCAAGTACAATTTAGAACCTTTTTCAATTTATACTTAAACCATTCAACTATATACAATGAGAAATGAAAAATAGTATAAGAGTTACAACAATACACCACAATACACCACAATACACCATGCACAATATATGAGAAATAATCAATAGTTATTGTTCAAGGGAAGTAATGACTTCCAAAGGTAGCTACAGTTTACAAATGTAAAGGGAGGGATAAACCTCCAATATGAAGATACAATCCTCCAATATCAAGATAGGATTTAACTCTCCATCCTTGCCCTTTCCTTCCACCCAAGAATATATGAGAGATAATAAAACTTTACATTAAATCATCACCATCAACCAATCATCACATAGAACCTGATAATGCCTCCTAAGACTTCTTCAATTTATGCAATTCTTCAATTCTTGGAGTACTCTGATCCTGTAGATAACACTACTCAATGTATTCTTTGAAACTCCTCCAAGTTTCACTCCTTGAATCCTCCCCCCAAAAAAGTTATAGAAAGAATGGAAGACTTTATGCCATTCTGGTCTATTCAGGAGAGTGAACTTGCACATAATTCCCCACGCTCAATATTTAACATCCTATTCTGAAACTCCCACAAATGAAACTACATTCCGTACTCTTTCCAATGAAAGTTTTCCCACTTCATTTAGATTCTCTATGAAGAAGTTATGGTTGTTTTACCCGAAACACCTATTTATTGAGTAGCTTCAGGACTAGTCACAAACCCTATCTTCCACAAAGTGTATCTCCATAATTATAGCAAATCAAGAGATGAAATTTTTACCACAAGTACCTTGATATGTCTTCTCAATACCATATAATTTTCACCATATGAATCATTCTAGAAAAAACGTTATAGAAAAAATGGTAAGATGACCTGAAAATAACATACCTTAGAACACATCACCAAAAGACTTCATCCTCCCTTGAAATCCAGCCTTCTTTACTTTTGATTTCCTATGAAATTTGACTTGTGTATCAAATGAATGTATAATGATATTTATTTATACTATTTATGTCACTTCCTTTTAACATTAGGGCCGACCTGGCACTTTCTTATTTTGTAATTCTTTTCTTTAATTATCTTCAGGGCCTACATGTACTTCCTTCTTCAATTCACTTTGTCATCTTCAAAAAATCATTTCTCCTCAACCATGAGGATCCACGTGATGTGCCACATACCACCATAAACAACATGATGTATACTATCCATCCATGGGTGTTGTGTATGCATGTGCATTGTAATTCATGTCCAAATACCTTCATCAATCTTGTGGTCCAAAACCCATGACTAGGATTGACATCAATGGCAACAACCAATCTTCAAACAACTCCAGCCTGGTGAACCAGATGATCCAAAAGAAGGTGATTACCTTTTCCATTTGTATATGTGGGTAAAAGGTACCCATATGCACTTTATTGTTGATAGCGGTAGCTAGAAGAACCTCATCTCAGCAGAGGTCGTCAAGTGGTTGGCCCTGCCAACAACGTCGCACCTGCAACCCTACACCATTGGATGGATATGCCAAGGAAGGAATCTTTGCATCATCCAACAGTGTCAAATATCATATGAAATCAATTCCTTCAAAGACGAGGTATTGTGTGATGTTTCTCCTCTTGAGGTTTGTAATGTTATTTTGGGCCAACCTTATTTATGGAAACTTCATGCTCTATATGAGTCTAGGCCTCATAGTGTTATTATTATGTTGAATAGGAAATTGTACAGAATACATAAGGCAGTCCCTCCTAGTGATATTTCCTCGATATCTGCTAAGAAATGCAGGAAGGTCATCTTCTAGACTAAGAAATTTGTCTTCTTTGTGATTCACTCTCAGATTAAGCGAAAGGTCGCAACCACATCCAGGGCCTCCATGAACAATCTCTCCACACAAAAAAATAAAGTGGATAAGGTCATGGAAGAATACTCAGATATTTTCTCTTCTCCTACTGGAGTACCTCTGCACTGCCAAGTCAAGCATCCCATCGATCTGACCCCAGGCGCACCGCTACCTAATGGTTTGGTCTACTGCCGCTCTCTATTAGAAAATGAGGAGATAAAGAGGTATATCCAAGAACTGCTCCACAAGGGTCACATGCATCCCAACTCATCGCCTTGTGAGAGCCCAATCATACTGGTGCAGAACAAATTCGGGAGCTGGCAACTTTGCATTGATTACCGGGCCCTGAATAAAATCACAGTCTAAAACTGGTACCCAATTCCCCGAATCGACGACCTCCTTGATTATCTCAGGAGGGACAAATACTTTAGTAAGATTGATCTGAAGTCTGTCTACCACCAGGACCCAATAGAACATATAAATGTATGGAAGACCATCTTCAAGTCAAAAGAAGGTCTTTTTGAATGGTTGGTCATGCTCTTTGGTTTGAAAAATTCTCTAGCAAATTTTATGAGGATGATGGACGATATCTTGCGACCTTTCAATAGTAATTTTGTAGTGGTGTATCTGGATGAAATCCTCATCTACAACAATATTTGAGCAGAAGACTTGCAACATATTCAATAGGTTCTACACACCCTGTGACATCACAAACTATATGCAAACTTGGAAAAATGCTCCTTCGACATGGAGAGAGCCCATTACTTAGGCTAAATTGTTGATCAACATGGTGTGCATGTGGATCCAATGAATATCTAGGTGATTCATGACTGGCTAGCCCCAACCACACTCACTGAGCTTTGGAGATTCTTGGGCCTCCTTGATTTCTATCACAAGTTTATGTTGGGATTCTCTCATATCGCATGGGCCCTCATCCAAGTAACCAGGGGTGGCGGTAAGGAAAAATTTGTGTGGGGCCTGTCCCAAAAACAAGCCTTAGATGACTTGAAGAAAAGTTTGTGCTCATCCCCAGTACTTTCATTACTGGACTTGCAACATCCCTTTGAGATCGAGACAAATGCTTAAGACTACATTGTTCGCGTCGTTCTCACTCAACACTGTGGCCCTGGGGAATATCATAGTGAGACATTATCAGATGTTTTCTACAAGTACCCTACTTAAGACAAATAAATGTAATTCATTGTGAAATCTTGCTGCCAGTGGAGACATTACATTCTCAGGAAGGATACAGTCATTCACATTGATCACAAGCCACTACAGTTCATGCAGACCCAAGGAAAATTGCAAAATGATAGCCATCAGAAGTGGTCCACATACTTACAGTAGTTCCACCTCAACATCAATTATAAAAGAGGAAGTACCAACTGAGTTGCTGATTTTCTCAGCTGACCTCTAGTTGTGGCACTCACCATGGTGATAGACTCTTGCGGCTATGACACCTTCAAATGGCCCCACCTCTATGAGACAGACCCTGACTTCTCCACCACCTACCAAATGTTGGGAGAAAAATCAGTGGTCGCTAATTTCCATATCTAGGACAGGCTGTTGTGTCGTCTCAACCATATCTGTGTTCCATCAAGCAAGTGCACGAAGCTGATTTGGAAGCTCACTACAATCGGGTGGCAAGACACTTTGGCATAAAAAAGACAATGGAAGTGTTGAAAAAACATTTCTACTTGTCAAAACTTCGAGAGTATGTCGACAAATCTATCAGGTCCTGCACTGCTTGCATTATTGCCAAACCGACCACTAAGAAATAGGGCTTGTACACCCCTCTTCCTACTCCTGACAAGCCATGGGAATCGATCTCAATGGACTACATGTCTGGCCTCCCATCCTCTAAGAGGGGAAATGACTGTGTTTTTGTGTTTGTTGATCATTTTTCTAAGATGGCGATTCTGGTCTCCTGTAAGAAGAACATCACTGCAGAGGCCACTACCAAGATCTTGTTTGAATGCATCTGGGTACACTTTGGGATCCCACAAACCATTGTCTCATATCAGGACACTTGGTTCCTCAACACATTTTGGTCGAGCCTCTCATCACTTATGGATACCAAGATCACCAAATCCACTGCCTTCCATCCCCAGACAGATGGCCAAACTGAGGTCATCAATTAGATGATGCAAGATACCAGATATATAAAATATGCAAAACATAAATAAAATGCTAGAAATGGTAGAATAATAGTAAAATATCCAGCATAATCTTCACAATAGCATAGAAATGATATAATATAGCAATAGAAATAGCACTTTGATTCAGAAAGCAATGTTCACAGGCCTCTTTGAGGGGGCAACCTCCAATCGAGCAACACTCTGTTACAATAATCTTCAAGATAGGGTTTTCATACCCTCGACCCTTATTTATACTAAATATGTCTATTAAGAGAAACATCTAGAGGAAGATCCTTCTAGAAGTGGAAGCTTCTATTAGGTCTTCTTACATTCTCCTTATTCTATTTTATTGAAAGGCCTTATTAATATTGACCTTTATTACATACGAATACAGTGATCTACCTAAGTGCGGGTTAGGACCTTAACATGTCTGCCCCCTTAAAAATAGCCTTGTCCTCAAGGATTGAGATGTGGAAACTACTAAAGAATGGTAGCTGGTTCCCAAGTGGCATTTGCTGGAGTCATATCTTTCCAATGTACTAGCACTTCCTTGATGGTTCTCTAATGCAGGAGATGCTCACGCTGGTCCAAAACTGCTTCTGGCTATAGCCAAATGGATCCTTCTTCAGCTAACTCTGGAAGGTTGGTTTGAATTTGGCACCTGGTTCCAATCACCTTCTTCAAGCATGAAACATGAAAAACAAGATGTAGCTTCAACTGACTGGGCAGAGCTAACTAATATGCAACTTTTCCCACACGCTTGAGAACTATGTAAGGGCCATAAAATTTGGGTGCTGGCTTCTGACAATGCTTGACCTTGAGGGAAGTTTGCTTATATAGTTGTAGTCTCAGAAACACCTGATCCCCTTCTGCAAATTGATGTTCAGAGCGACCTTGATCTGCTTGCTGCTTCATTCTATTTTGTGCCATGACCAAGTTCTCTTTAAGGGTACAGAGGATATCCTCTTGGAGTGTAAGTGTTTGGTCAACCGCCTGGACCTTCGAGGTACCCGGTAAGTATGAGAGAACTGAAGGTGGCTTCTATCCATATACCGCTTCAAAAGGAGTCATGCGAGTGGTTGTATGGTATGTAGTATTGTACCACCATTCGACGAGGGGTAACCATTGAGCCCACTGGTGTTTTTTTCAGAGGAAAAGCACCTCAGATATGTTTCCAAACACTTGTTGACAACTTTCGTTTGACCATCCGTCTGGGGATGATAAGATGAGATGAGATGCAATTGTGTGCCTTGTAGCTTAAACAGTTCTTGCCAAAATTTGCTTGTGAAAGTTGGGCCTCGATCAAAATCAATAGAGTGTGGCATGCCATGAAGCTTGAAGACCTGGTCCATGAAAATTTGAGCCACGGTGGATGCAATAAATGGATGGTGAAGAGCGCAAAAATGAGAATTCTTGGAAAGGCGATCCACCACCACCATTATGACTAATTTAATCCCTGATTTGGGTAAGCATGTAATAAATTCCATAGAGATATCCTTCCAAATAGAAGGGGGAATCAGAAGCAGTTGGAGGGTGTCTGGAGATTTGATTATTTCTCCCTTGTTGCGTTGACACACCTCACATTTAGTGACAAACTTACGGATGTCCTATTTCATACCATCCCAGAAAAAGAACGTTTGACTCAGTCATATGTTTTGGTGAACCCTGAGTGCCCCGCTGTGGGTGTAGCATGAAGCTCAAAAAGCACCGTGGATTTGAGCTTGGATTGTTTACTTAAATACAAGCGAACTTTGTATCGAAGCTCATCCTGGAGCCAGGAGTACCCTAGGGGAGCCGGAGCCTTGTTCTACAGTTGCTGGATCAGATGAAAACTTTTGGGATTTTGAATCCATTCCTAGCGCATAGCTTGGAGCCAATTGGGTACAATGAAGGAAAGAGAAAAAATGGATCCTTCATCTTCATATTTCTGGGACAGTGCATCCGCCATGACATTGTCTTTGCCATTCTTGTAAATGATCTCATAATCATATCCAAAGAGCTTAGTCACCCATTTTTGTTGTTCCTGGGAGGAAATGCATTGTTCCAAAAATTACTTGAGGCTTTGATGGTCGGTCTTAATTTGGAAGCGTTTCCCCAAGAGATAAGGATGCCACAACTCAACGGCATGCAGAATCACCAACATTTCTTTTTCATAAATGGGTTTGCCCAGATTCCTTTCAGACATTTTCTTGCTAGTGAAGGCCAACGATCGACCCTCTTGCATAAGGACAACATCGATTCCTTTCCTTGAGGAATCACATTCCAACACAAAGGTCTTTGTGAAGTCGGGAAGGGCCAGAACCGGAGTGGTGCACATGGCCGTCTTCAAGGTTTGAAAAGATTGAGTAGCTGCTGGAGTCCAAGTGAAAGATTTCTTTTTGAGGAGAGCCGTGAGAGGTGTTGCAATATTTCCATAGCTCTTAACGAACTTGCGATAATACCCTGTGAGGCCCAAAAATCCACGCAAGCTTTTGAGAGTCTTTGGGTGCGACCAATCTTGCATAGCTTCAATATTTTTCAGGTCCACCCTGACGCCATCCTTTCCCACTAGATGATCCAAGTATTCTACTTCTGAGGCACCAAAAGCACATTTGGACTGTTTCAAGAAAAGTTGGTGTTGAGAGAGTAGGCAGAGAAATTGATCCATGTGAGTAATATGGTATGTCTAGGTTTTTCTATAGATGAGGATATCATCAAAGAAAACTAAGACAAAATGACGGAGAAAAGGGTGGAAGACATGGTTCATGAGGCTCTGGAAGGTGGAGGGGGCGTTACACAAACCAAAGGGCATGACTAAAAACTCATAGTGGCCCTCATGAGTGCAAAAGGCGGTCTTGGGAATGTTGGCCTCTTTCATACGTATCTGGTGATAGCCCGAGCGAAGATTAAGTTTGGTAAAGAATTGGGTGCCACTCAATTCATCCAGGAGGTCATCAATGACAGGAATGGGAAATTTGTCTTTGATGATCAGTTTGTTGAGAGCATGGAAGTTAGGACACATTCTCCAAGAACCTTCTTTCTTTAGTACCATGACGAATAGAGAGGAGTAAGGGCTCATACTAGGAAGGATGATGCCGGCAATAAGGAGTTCCTGGACCATTTTTTCAATTTCATTTTTTTGTGAAAAGGGGTGGTGATATGGACGTATATTGGGGGGAAGGCTTCCTGGGACAAGGGGAATGGAGTGATCATGAATACTACGGGAAGGAGGGAGTCCTTGGGGAGTGGAAAATACAGTTTGATGTTTATAAAGGAAGGCTTGGAGGTCTTGGGGCACTGGGGGTGTCTCTGTGGCTTGTATGGCGTGGAGTTGGCCAATGACACCAGAATGACCTTTTTTGAGCAGTTTTTCCATGCGATGAGAACTGATGACCTCAGGTGAACCAGCAACGATGCCTCGAAATTTATGTTGGTGGCCACCTTGGTCGAATTGCATGGTTAAGTTCTGAAAATCCATGAGAATGGGACCCAAAGTCCTTAGCTAGTCTGCACCCAACACAATGTCGCAACCGCCCATGTCAATAGCAAACATATGGGATTTTAGGTGGTAGTCAACGATTTGGAGACACACATTTTCACAGTGCCCACCACATTTCATAGAACCACCATTGGCAATCGTGATTTGGAAATTTTTGACAGCATGGATGTAGCAATGGGTTTTTTGGGCAATGCGGCGATGAATAAAATTGTGGGTGCTGCCACTATCAACTAGAATGATGACCTTTCGGTGCTTGATGTAACCACTTAACTTGAGGGTTTGGGGGGCAGAGAAGCCGGTGAGATAATTGAGGGAAATGATCGGTTCCACTTCGGGAGGGTTGGAGGGAGGGTTTATGTCAGTGATTTCTACTAACTCGGGCACAAGGGGAGTGTCAACATCCTCTTCCGGAATATCCTCAGAGAGGGCCATAAAAAGATTTTGTTCCTTACATTTGTGGCCCAGGAAATATTTTTCATCACAATTATAACAGAGGCCTTTGAGTTGGCATTTATCCATTTCATCCCTGGTCAATTTTTGGATCTTTAATGGGGTGGAGGGAGTATTGGGGTTAAATAATTTAGGGCGAGGGATAAAGGAAGGCTTACGGTTTTGAGAGGAAACAATTTTTTGTGCTTCTTTATCTTTTTTAGTAGCCTCCACCCAAGTCGTAGGTAGAGCCATGAGGACATGGGCCCAAATCTCCTCCTTGAGGCCATTGATAAAACACTCTCGAAAGAAAGCATCATTCATGCCCTCTATTCGAAAAGCCAGGTGCTCAAATGCATCTATGAAGTCTTCTACTGTGCCTGATTACTTCAATTTTGTCAAATGGCCCAAATGGTTGGTGTCATTGTCAAAGCGTTCATAAAGCTCAGTCACAAATTGGGTCCAAGCAATATACCCTTGACGGGAATTTTTTCTCCATTGCCACCATTACCATCGTTCTTGATCTAGATGGAGAACACCATACCCGAGTTTGGCCAAGTCATCTGTAATGTTGTAGAGAGAGAAATAATGTTCCATTTGGGTGACCCAACCAGTGGGGTCCGAGCCATCAAATTTGGTTACATCCACCCGCAGAAGGCGTATGTCCTGTTGAAAGTGATGGGGATGAAAGGAATGGGAAGAAGTTTCACCTTCAGTATTTGTATGTGCATCAGGCAAAGAGTCATTTGTAGGGATCTTGAGTTTGGTGCAGAGTGATGCAAAGACAGATTCAAGCTGGGTGGTCAGTTCATGTTTGACTTCCACCATTGCGGACTGCACGACTGCATTTACGGATGCATTTATAGATGAATTTATGGTGGTATTGATGGATACATCACGGGAGGCAATAGTAGCACTGAGTTGTTGCACTTCTTGTTGGGTCTCGAGGAAACCAGATTGCAAGGTGTTGAAGCGAGACTCTAGTTTTTGGCTACAGGTATGGGCCATGAGGATGGGTGAACTGAAAAGGGAGCGAGCTGGGTCAGAATTTTTTTACAGAAAAATGATATGGAAGAATGTGATAAGGGAGAAGAGATGAATCTAATGGAATAGGTCTCAAATAATGCTGAAAAAATTTCCAGACCTTTTTTTTTTTTACAACTGCGGGGTTATACTTTGGTCTGAAGAATGTTGTAGTGCTGAAATCCCCAAATTCTTAACCAGAAAGAAATGTGTATTTACTTGGCAACCTGAACACAGATGCGCAACAATAGATCTCACCGGTTTAATTTGTTTATGTTTATGTTGATGTTTCCCAAGGGTTAGGTATTCAAGGGTTCTACAGACAAGGTTTTGCCCTGTGCTATAGCTCTCTGATATACGTGCAAGGTCCAACAGTAGTAATCGGCCCAATATCTCAGGGCACTAACTAAGGAGGATAGACCGTACCCTTAGCCGTACTACCCGACTACCCAGGTACTAGAGAGTATCTTCTCGAGTGTTGTTCTTGGTGACACTATAGCAGTCCAATGGCTGATAGGCTTATCTAAAGAGGGCTTCAGGAAATCTAGGCTGATCCATACATAGGTGTTGTCTGATGCGCTACCACTCAAAGGGGTACCAATAGGGGTTACAAGGGTGGCCAACATATGTGCGCTTAAGAACCACTTGTATTTCCTGCATGTATGAATCCCTCAACCATGGGTTTATGCACGTAACGATAGATCTCTGTGGCCTAAAGACGCTGGAATACGTCTCTACCCTGAAAAAATATCCACAATTTTCTTTCAAGGAAAGTTCTCTGATACCACTTGCAAAATACCAGATATATAAAATATGCAGAACATAAATAAAATTCTAGAAATGGCAGAATAATAGTAAAATATCCAGCATAATCTTTAGAATAGCACATAAATGATATAAGATAGCAATAGAAATAACACTTTGATTCAAAAAGCAATGTTCACAGGCCTCTTCGAGGGGGCAACCTCCAATCGAGCAGTTCTCTGTTACAATAATCTTCAAGCTAGGGTTTTCATACCCTCGACCCTTATTTATACTAAATATGTCTATTAAGAGAAACATCTAGAGGAAGATCGTTCTAGAAGCGAAAGCTTCTATTAGGTCTTCTTACATCTGTCTTATTCTATTTTATTGAAAGGCCTTATTAATATTGACCTTTATTACATCCAAATACATTGATCTACCTATGTGTAGGTTAGGACCTTAACAGATGATTGTACATATCCTGTGCATGTACAATTCCAAGCACCCCCGCACATGGGATGAGAGTCTTCCCTATGTCCAACAAAGATACAACTGAGCCCTGCATATGTCAACTAGCCATAGCCCCTTTCAGGTTGAGTTGAGATTCCAACCATTGGGCCCCATGGATGTTGCACTACCCTTGGTAAACACCTCCATCGAATCATCTTCTGCTCCACTAGAAGCTGACAAAGCCACCTGATTCATTTTGAAGATCCATCACATCTACCAATAGGTTCATGATATTTTATAGACGTCCAATGCCAAGTACAAGCAGTACCATGATCAACATCGGGTGGCACATAAGTTTCAGGTGGGTGAAAAATTTTGGTTGCACTTGCAGAAAGAACACCTTACAGGGCACCATAGGAAGCTTCTCCCACTCCAGTATGGGCCATACACCATCACCAAGGTTGTGGGTGACAATGATTTTGCACTCAACATTCCCCCTTTCCTTGGCCTGCACCCAATCTTCAATGTGGCTCTCCTTCCACCATATTTCCCACCATTATTGGAAAGTTAGTGTAACGTTTGCAAGGAACACCATGAGGAAACCACATGTGAGGTAATTAAGAGTGTCAAAGATACGATCTTTGGTAAAAGACCAAAACTACCATTGTTGTCCTAGATTTTGCAGAGCCAGAAGATGTCATGATCATCAATACTAGGAACAAATACTATGCTCCCAAAGGAAAATATGATCCTCTTTGCAATTCTTCTAGCCTGAGCTCATCCTCACCAGCTACTACTGTTTAGGTTCCTAAGGCTCCTGAGAGTCAAGGAACTACCTCCCCTCTCCCCTCTTCCAAATACAATATTCTAAATCAGTTGGCCAACATCAAAGCAGATGCAACCCTTATGGACATGGTTATCATCCGTGAACAACAGAGGCATCTAAAAAAATTCATGGAAGGAAGAGATTATGTTGTATCCAAACTCTTAGAAGCTAGAGGATGAGATCCATTAATAGAGGTAAGTCAAGGTTTATGTCTCACCTATTGTACTTGATCCAACACCCTCCATGATTCAACAAAGATACAGACCTTTAAAATTACCTCACATTCTTCATAATTCTCCTCCAAAGAACTATAAGTACCTACCTGTGTTTGATGGAGAATCTAATACCATCATAGTTGAAAGGCATGTCCGATATTTTGAAAATTTTGTAGATTTGTTTGAGATTGATCATGACAATTTTTGTATGAGGGCCTTCTCTCAATCCTTGAAAGGGGATACCAAATAATGGTTTAAACACTTGCATCCAAAGACAATTATCTCATGACAAGA